>CM038143.1:439695996-439718496 GCA_021437245.1 Aegilops speltoides
GCGGCGTGGAGAAAGTGGCGAACATGGTGAACCTCGCCGCCTTTGCAAGTTCACCGGCGAGTGGCGGTTCGACGGAGCCGTACTTTCGCGACAACCCTCCGCCCGGTGGTAAGTTTTTTCCGTCGTGTTTGATCTCGCTTGCATCCGACTTGAGCTCTAATCTTGTTGGTATTCTTGAGCGAGAATCCCCTCACGGCGCCCGCCGCCGGCTCTGAAGGCAGCGTGGTCGTCCCGACCCATGGTCGGCGACATCGGCGACCCGACTTGGGGCAGCGGCGGCCGGAGCCCGACAAGCCGGCGGGAGAAGAAAAACGGCGGACCTCGGACCGTCGGCGACCTTGCCGCTGGCACGAAAGCGACATCGGCAGCGAAGTCGTCCGCGCCGTCAGCCAAGGCAGCCCCTCCACCGGGCAGCGCAAAGAAGCGTCACGCCGGGCGGGCAGCGCGCCCGTGGCGGTGAAGCCAGAGGCCGCCGCGTAGCGGGAAGAAGCGCGCAAAAAGCCAATCGCCGGAATGAAGTGAAAAGGCCGCCGCTTGTTTCTTCGTAAGTCCCTTACTCTTTGTTTCTTTTCGACTTTGCTTGAATCTTCGACTCTCCCCCTTTCTTCTCGGCGCCCCTCTCCCTTGAGAGAGTCATGTGCCCTCCGTCATGGGGTGGGGCGGCGTCCTCCAACTGCTGCGGGTTGATCCCGCCGCCGACCTCAGGAAGGCGACAGCGTGAGCAAGCGGGAGAAGCAGCGGAGGAGGAGGCGTCTGGAGAGGCGCGGGCGAGAAGGCGGCCGCCAACGCCTGCAATGGCATCTGGATGAGGCCGTGGCAGCGTGGCATGGCAAAGCAGGATCTTGGCGGCCGTTCGTCGCCCGGCGGCGATGCTCGTCCTCCATTGTTGTCGGCGCCGCGCCCCAATTCACGGGGCGGACCCGGGAGGTCGGCACCGCCAACCCTCTCGAGAGGAAGGTGGCGGCAACCGGGCTCCGGACACCGCGCGCCTCCGCCACCTCCGCCGCCTCCGTCTCCGAGCCGCCACGGCAAACAGCCGGTGGACCCGCGGATCCGCCGGCTGCGGACGGCGCCGGCAGCAGCTGCTTCTCCAGTCGCTGTGCCGTCACATCGCCGGGTCGAGAGGGCGAGCTCCGCGCGCCGGCTTCGGAAGGCCAGCGCCGCCAAGATGGCGAACACTGGCGCCGAGGCTTCGATGCAGCGCCACCGGAGTGCGTGGCGGCACCGGCCCGGCTTGAACCGGCGCTTCGGGCGTTCGGTCCAAGTTGCGCAAAGCGAAAGCCCTCAACTCTACACCGGGGCGCATCGGCCTGCGGTCTCTCCGTGCGAATGCGCTTTGTTTTCTTTTTCGTTCTCTGTCTTTTTACGTGAGGCGGCGCCAGCCTGCTGATGTAATCCCGAGTTGAGTCGGCTGGCGGCGGCGGCTCGGACTCCTTCTAACTCCGAAGCTGACTTTGCTTTGCGGCCTTGCGGGAGTATCACAACCTCCGCGCTCGCCTTGACCATAGCGTTGAGGCGAAAGCGGACGCCGTCTGGCGGAGAGTCGAGTGGCGGATTCTTCCTTCTTGGCGAAGCGGCTTGGCGCTTCCCGAACTGTAATCCCGGGTTGGGCGGCTAGCTGGCGATCGGGCGGACCTCTCGGCAACGATCCTTTTTCTTCTCCTTGGTAGCTGGCGCTTGCTGTAATCCCGAAGATTGGGCGGCTAGCGGCGATGGGCGGATCTCCGGCGACTTTCCTTGTTGACGATGCTTTATCTTTCTTTGGGCTTGAGCGCCAATGCCGCCCTTCAAGGCAGCTGGATGAGGCAATGCCGCCCGTCGCGCTAAAGAGGAGAGTCGACAAGCTCGTCAAGCGTGACCTTCAGGCGGCGCATTGGCGGCGAAGGACTGCCGGAAAGCACGGGGAGGACACCAAGTAGCGGGAGAGGCCCTTCTAGCCAAGTTAGCGATGGGCGGGCGCTGGACCG
Organism: Aegilops speltoides; assembly: GCA_021437245.1. Classification (NCBI taxonomy): domain Eukaryota; kingdom Viridiplantae; phylum Streptophyta; class Magnoliopsida; order Poales; family Poaceae; genus Aegilops; species Aegilops speltoides. The sequence continues at coordinate 439,697,964 of CM038143.1, forward strand.
GCCGTGGCGTCTTGACCTCCGGCTATCCGTGCTCGAGGACATCGTCGATGGTAACTCCTGGCTTCTCTTCTTTGGTCTTTTGTCTACGTGTCGGATTGTCTTACGGTTTTCATTGTTTCCTTTCCTTGTCTTTGGCGAGACTTCTTCCCGACCACTCGCGAGCCGTCCCTCCGACCATCGGCGGATCGGGAGAGGCGAAGGCCCGAGGCGAAGTGATCGCCGCCGCGCCCCGAACCGTTGTGAGCGATTTTGAGCATCGGGGCTCGCCTTATCCCTGCTCACCGTTTGATCGTCGCCTTCAGCCTTGGTGCCCAAGTCATTACCGCCACAATGGCGGAGGTGCCGTCTCTTCGCACCGCCCGATCGGACGGCCCGGCCAGGCTGGAGAGTCGCCGTCGGTCGCTTGAGCTTGGAAGGCTCCTCGGCCAGCGCGAACCAGACGGGCCCTAGAGTTCGTCAAGGGTGGTACCACAGGCTGGATCTGCACCGCTGGCGCGTTCGGTGCGAGGCCCGAGGCGAGTTGGGGCGTGGGCGCCCTTGTCGAGCCTGCGGCCCATCGCCCGAGTACATGGACACCAGTGTCTTCGTGCGGCGGACCGCCCGGCAGCGGAGGTTCCGCCAGTGGTTGGGATGCACCGGATACGAGGAGGACTCGGCGGAATGTCGGCTCCGGCGCACGAGGGGAGGCGAGTCGAGGCAGGCGGAGGAGGAGGCGCGCGAACCGCAAGCGGCGGCCAGCCTCGGCTGATCGCGCCTCCGACCGCGAGCCTCGAAAGGACCGGCGGCCGTCGCTGAAAGGCGACCAGGCGGAACCGCCTAGCCGATTGCCCGGCGTCGGGACGCCGCCGCCGCCTCCGGCCTTCCGGCTCCGAGGCCGCCCCTAAGTGCATCGACTTTACTGTCTCTTTTGTACTTTGAAAAACTTGTGGATTTCAAACAATTCCACCAGCGGGTGTTATTGACCAAGGGCCTTATGTACATATTATCAAATTTCCGCCTTTCTTTGCTTTGGCTCCTTAGACTTTTCCTTTGCCGCCTTCCTTTGGTTGCCGCCTTGCCATTGGGGCAGCCGCTCTGCGGACTGCCGCTGGGTCAGCCTTCGGCTACTGGGAGGCAAGTACTTAATCGTTTAGGGCCGCGTAGCAAGTTAATTTGAAGGTCGACATCCGACTCTCGAAAGTCGGTCGTCTTTGATAAAGGTTGAAACTATGAGCCGATTTTCGTGAGTCGGCTCGATGAAAGAAGCGGGAGCGGCTTGGGCTGTCGTAGCTCTTAAGTCCTTAGCCGTTTTTCATGTGCTTCGCTCTTTCCGCCCCCCACTTACCGGCAGATCGCTCTGCGAGCTGCGGCTTTCCGTGGGAGCGGCTTTGGCGCAACACATTGCTTGTCGACCTCACGGGCATTTCATAGCACAAAGCGGCGAGTCCCGGGCCGACTAGTGGGACCCGGTGCGAACGGTATGATAAAAAAGGAGGAAGCATTTGGGCGAGATCCATATCATCGAGATAATCAAAAAGCAGTCCCGAGCTCGTCTCGGGGGCCTAAAATCTTAGTACTTAATACAAAGGGGGTAGCGTGATACATCTTGCATCAGCTGTAAAATCTTGAAGAAGATTTGCGTTCCTGGCGCTGTTTCTTTTCGGAGTCGTCTCTCTTGCGTGCTCGAGGCTTGGCGTCGATCAACTAGTAGGCGTCGTTCCCGGCACCTTCGCGATGATGAAGGGCCCTCCCAAAGCGCCGACAACTTGTCTTTGGCGGCTGTTCTCGAATCAGCGGACACAAATCGCCCTCTTGGAATGATCTTGGCTTGACCTTGCGGTTGTAGTATCGCCCGAGACTCTGCTTGGTAGATCTTTGGACCGGTTGAGTGCCAACATTGGCCCTCTTCCGGCAGTCGGCGCCGTCTTGGCGTGCTTCTTGACCTCCTCTTGGTGTACATAGAGACTTCGCGAGTCGGTGTATATCCGTCGGGATGGCAACCGGCACGTAGATGAGGAAAAACGGCGTGAAGCGGTTGATCTATTCGGTGTTGTCGTAGACTCGGAGGGCGGCGGCAGCTCTTCCACCCAACAGCGGCGAGGCGCTTCGAGTGGTTCGACCAATCGAGGCTTGATGCGGACGAGATGAGCCGTTGGCTCGTTCCACTGGCCGTTTATTGCGGATGGGCGGCGGGCGCTAGGTCGGTCGGATGCCTGCGTCGTGCGAAGCGATCCAAAGCGCCTTTGGCGAAATTGGTGCCGTTATGCGTGATGATGCTATGCGGAATGCCGTACCGCCTTTGTGATGTCGACAATGAAGGTCACTGCTTTGTGGGCCGTTTAATTTTGATGGGCTTTGCTTCTACCAACTTGGTGAACTTGTCCCTGCTGCGGCGAGCAAATGGGTCGAGCCGCCTCGGGCCGTCTTGAAAGGTCCCACCATGTCCAAGCCCCACTGCGAAGGGCGGCGATGGGGATTGTCTTGATCTGGCCGGTGAAGGGGCTTGGGCGGAACACAGGCACCTTTGCACTTTTGACTAATTCTTTAGCTTCTTCAAGGCGGTCGGCCAAAAGAAACCGTCTTGAAAGGCTTTAGCCCTGGCGCCCTCGAGGCCGCATGGTGACCACACTACATACGATGGATGTCTTTGAGGATCGCTTGGCCTTGCTATGATTCTCTGTATTGGTGGACACCGGTGAAGCTGCGTCGACTAATCTCTGTTGACTATGGTGTAGGCTGCCGCTCGGCGTTGTACTTGCCGAGCGAGTCTCATCTGTAAGCAACTCCTTGATGACTAGGAACTTTAGGATGGGCTGCGCCCATGAAGGTGCTTGCTATTTCTTGATTGCCACCAATGACTTGGACAAGGTGGCTGGGCTGGGGCGGCGGGTTGGATTCTGCTGCCGCTTCTTCGACTCGAGGAATCTACTGGGCAATGGCGCGATCCCGAACGGCAGCGCGATCCCGGGCCGTGGCGCGATCCCGGGCGGCTGCGCGATCCCGGGCTGGCTGTGGCTTTCTTGAGGTAAACTTCTTTGGGGTCTTGAGTCGGATCCGACTATCTGCTGAGGCCGGCGAAAATGGAGTCGGACTCGGCGAAGGCTTGATAGGCGGCGAGGCGGCGAAGGCGGCGCTAGAAGGTATCGCTGGCGGGTGGAGCCGACTCGTGCCAATGCATCCGCTTGATCGTTGGCGTTTCTTGATGCGTGGAGGTTCGCATCCTTCAAAATATCCGCTGAGTTCTTTGCACCAGAATCGGTAGCTTGCCATATTTCCGTCCTTGGCGTCCCGATCGCGGATGACTGCTGCACCACCAAGTCGAGTCGCCATAGCCGCGGATCCGGCGAATGCGGTTCCTTAACAAGCGAACCGTGGATGGCGCTTCATATTGGCGGCGTTGTTGGAGCGGCGAAGTGGATTTGCGGCCGTATCTGAGCTTATAAGCCCTTGGGGAGGTGAAAGGCGGCGCGGCTCAAGGCGGGCGCATCTTGGGGCATTAATCGATCGCCAATGAGTAGAGTCGGTAGCGGACGGCAATCTTGAGTCTCGGCCCGGTCGGCGAAATCGGCTAAGCGCCTGCAACTTGATGGCGGTCGCGAGGTTGGTAGTAGATCGTGTAGGGAGCTAGATCGATAGCCCACTTGGCCACTCGGCGGAAGCATCTCGACTTTTCGATGATCTCGGCGAGTGGGCGGTGCAAACCAGTGATTGGATGCTCTTGAAAGTAGGGCTTGACTTCTTGGCGGCAAAATGCCGCCGTAGCACATCTTCGGTAGTGAGGTAGTTACGCTTGAAATTCGACGATTACCTCGCTCGGGTAATATCTTGGTCTCGGACGGGGCGCCTTGCCTTCCTCCTTGCGCTCGACTACAATAAGCTGTCTTGACTACCGGTGGTGGCGGCGATGTATAAAACATGGGCTCTTTGGAATCGAGCCGCCCGGCCGCGAAGTCGCCGACATCTTCTTGATTGGAGAAATGCCTCATCGCCTTGTGGTTCCACTCAAAAAAGTGGTCTTCTTCATCGGTTGATACAATGGCGAGCTTTCTGCCCGACCGGTGATGAATCGGCTTATTGAAGCCAAACAGCGGTGAACTTTTGCCGTCCAGCGATCGGCTGGGTACCTCCATCCTCTCTATGGCCTTGATCTTCACGAGGTTGCACTCTATTCAGCGTTAGGAACCCGGAAAACCAAGGAGTTGGCGGCTGGGACTCGAACACGCATTTCTCTGGAATGGTATGATTCTCAAAGGTCTCTTTAAGATCCTCTAGCGGCGTCCACGCTTCTCCATCTTCACCAACACATCATCCACATAAACATGGGCATTCTGCGAGTTGTGAGAGCATTTCGCATCTGCGCTGAAAGGTGGCGCCGGCATTCCTCAAGCGAGCGTCATCGTCGGGTGCGAAGGCTCAAGCGGCGTGATGAATGCGGTCTTGATCATCTGCTGGATTCAGCTTGATCTGGTGATATCCACGAGTATGCATCCAGAAACTCAACAACTTCGCATCCGGCTGTGGAGTCTATCACCTAATCGATCCTCGGCGAACAAAGCGGATCGCCGGGCGAGGCTTTGTTGAGGCTGGTGTAGTCGATGCACATCCGCCACTACTTATTCTTCTTGGCACTAATGCGGGTTGGACCATTAGGAAAAACACCTCCATGATGAAGCCGGCTGCCAGGAGTCGGGCTATCTCTTCTCCCACTACTCTTCTTTTTTCTTCTGACAGGCGGCGCAAGGGCTGCCTGACGGGCTTCACATCTGGCCTAACATGTAGCTTGTGCTCAGCGAATTCCGTCGGTACACCTGGCATGTCCTTAGGGGACCACGAGAAGATGCCCGATTCTCCGCGGAGGAAATCGGCAGCTCGCCTTCCTATTCTTTGTCGAGGCGGTGCCCATGACAGCGTACCTCTCTGGGTGCTCGGCTCCAAGGGTATCTTCTTGGTTTCTTTAGCGGCTTGAATGATCCTTCGCCTCCGACTCCTTGGGGTGGGCGACATCTCGGCTGCTTCCCAGCCATCGCCACGGCAGCGATCTAGGAGCCGCTTCTCGCTGCAATCACCAAAGACTTCGGCCAGCCATTGCTCTCGACCGCCTGGTGGACGACTTCTTGTGTCGCCGGCAATAGTCGAGATTCCTTGGAAGTCGGCATCTTCATCTTGAGGTAGGCGTAGTGGGGAACCGCCATGAGTTTGGCGAGCGGGCCGGCCTAGCGGCGCGTGGTGCAGGCTCTCCAAATCCACCACCTCGAACGGATCGGCTCTCGGCGGAAGTGATCTTTGTCTCTGAAGGGGCGTCTGTCGAGGATCTTGCCAATCGGCGAGCAGGAGAGGCAGTGCGATCCCATGGAACCGGTCGGCGGCTTTCTGCGGCTGCCTCCGCTGATTCGAGCTTCTCCATGGTATCCTTATGCAGGATGTTTATCTTTGCTGCCTCCGTCTATCGGGACCCGCGAAAGCAGGCGGCCCGCTTGTCGATGGCCAAGGTTGCTCGAGAACCAAGGCGTAGAGCCGGACTCGGCATCACCTCTGGGTGATCTGCCCGACTCGGTGATAGGCTTCTCGGACCAATGCATGAACTCGGGGCTTACTGCTGCCCGCTGCGTTGCCTTCTTCTTCTGTTGGCGCTTTGCTGCACCGATCATCTGCCGGTGGTGAACACTATGTATGCTCTGTGCTCTTCGGGAACTTCGTCTGGACCGCCCGGTGGCGAGCCGCCCGGCTGCGGCGGCGGCGGCGGCGGCCTGCGGCGGCCGGGCGAGCCGTCTCCTTGGCGATCTGACGAGCGGTGGCACTACGGTGGTGTGGTTCGGCGGCCGGCGCGCTGTGAAACTTGCAGGACCATCGAGTGCGCTCATAAGAAAGCGGCAGCCAATTGGACTTGCCGCCCTATACGCGCTTGGCGGGCTGCCCTCGCTGGCGATCTTCTCTTGCTGCGACCTGCCATTGTTGGAAGTCGGTGGGGGGCTTCGCTTGTTGTCGTTCTGTTGCTGCCGTCGGCCCGGCGTCTCGGCCGGCGTTAAGGGAACTGAAGTCACCTTGCCGGCCGCGTTGACTTGGATCTCCGTCTTCATAGAGGTCGGCGTGGCGTGCTTATGCTATGATCAGCGGTTCGTCGAGGTTTCGGGCTCGTCGCGGAAGGCTTGTGCTTGAGGAGGTGACCTCTCGGCACCCGGCCGTAAAGTACTCAATGGCCTGCACCTCGTGCGCCCTCGCGCGAGTTCGGAGTTCGCCCGGTAGCGTGAGATAGTCGCGTCTATTCCTCGGGGCCTTACGCTGGGAAAGGCTGGCGGCGGCAGGAGGTCGCTTATGCGTCTTTGGTGAAGTTGCGAATGAAGGCTTCGGTGAAGTCGACCCAGCTGTTGATCTGCGGGGCTTGGGCTGTTCAGCCATGTCCGGGCCGTGCCACAGGCATGAGGAACATACTTGGCGGCGACTTCGCTTGTTGCCGTTGGCGATGTTGGCGGCCGTGGGTAGTCTATCAGCCAATCTTCCCGCTTCCGCAGGCGGTGTACTTAGGCGTATCTCGAGGCGTGAACCCCTTGGGAAGGGCTCGTCTCGATCGCGGGGCGAAGCAAAGCGGACCAGCTCGTCTTCTTCTTCTAACGCCGAGATCGTGGGTCGGTCGATCCGGTGGCGGCGTCGTTCTCTCCGACTCCCTCTCGGCCAAAGCGATCTCCGAGTCGGATGCTCAACGGTGGCGGAGAGACTTCGCCGTTCTCTTGAGCGGGGGAGGCGGATAATCATCTCGCCACTCCACTTTGCTGCAGGCGGCCATCTTGAGTGGCGCTTCGATGGAATCTGCGAGTCGGCTGTGGCTCGCGGCGGCTCCTTCTCTCTCCTCCGCGGACTCCGCCCGGTCGGCGTCCGGAGGTCGCGCCTATGATCTCGGCGAGGGTAAGTCGTCATTCTTACATTGCTGCGCGTCGGTAGCAGCCGCCTGCCGCGTTTTGCGCGGCAACCGCGTCGAGGCTCTTGGACTCGCTCCGTCATCACCAGGCGCTCTTCACCGTCGAGGTTCCTCGGCTCCTCGGTGCGCCGCTTGGGCAGCGCGGATGTTCTCCGCGGGGTGGCGTGTCTGGTAACCGCCCGAATAGATCGGCGATAGCGCGCCCTCTTGGACCACACCGCGGCTTGGCGGTCGGGCGGCGAGCCGCCCAACCGCGGTCCATCTCGCGTTGGTATGCGCCGGACAAGCGTCTCATGCTTGCCAACTTCTTGGCGCCTTCAATGAGCTGAAGCGGCGCTCTTCCAGCATCTCTGCGTCCGCGTCCTGCAGGAGGCGCGGACGAGTCTGCGAGGCGCGGCGGTGGGTCTGGGCGTTTTCACGGAGTGCTCGCCGTGGCGATGGCGAGCACCTCCGTGGCGGCGCTTCCGTCGCTCTCCTCGTCAGGCGGCTCGTCATCGCTCCTGCGTTGGTGGGAAGGTATCAAGCGTCTGGCGTCGGTCGACCAGCATCGGGTCGGAGCCCTCACGGACTCCAAGTCTGGCCGGGCTCGCCGGCGACTTGAAGTTGGTCGAGAGGCCAGCGAAGGTTCTCGGGGCCACCGCGCTGTGCTTTCGCGCGAGCTCGTCGGGCGCACCTCACCGATGAGTTGGCGAGCCGCTTCGCTCTGCGGTAACCGCCGCCAGCGTAAGCGTCGATGCACACTCCATCTGGCGGCGGGCTGGCTGCGTTCGCCCGAGGAGGAAGAGGTTCCCGTCGAGCAGATCTCCGGACGGCGGTGCACCTCGCCCCATGGTGGGCGCCAAATGTCGGGGTTGGGTGCGACATATGCCAGCGGGTGGCTTATCATGGTGGGGCGAGTAGAGCGTCGCCCGGTGCACAGAAGCGGGATGGCGAACATGCACGCCGCGAATCTTACCCGGCCGGGGCTCTCAGGAGATAACACCCTCTGCTGCTCTGCGGGGTCTCCGCGCCAGTCACTATGGGCGATAGTACAATGGTGCTCCTCGAGCTGTGTGTCGGGGTTGGGTGCGACATATGCCAGCGGGTGGCTTATCATGGTGGGGGCGAGTAGAGCGTCGCGGTGCACAGAAGCGGGATGGCGAACATGCGCCCGGCGAATCTTACCCGGCCGGGGCTCTCAGGAGATAACACCCTCTGCTGCTCTGCGGGGTCTCGCGCCAGATCACTATGGGGTGATAGTACAATGGTGCTCCTCGAGCTGTATGGAAGCGAGGAAGGAGCAAGGCTAGCTCTTTCCCTTGGCGCTATGTGTCTAAAACCTATCGGGGCGAACCCTTTGCATGGGTGCCCGGGGTTTATAGGCCTACCCGGGAGTACAATGGTAATCCATTGGCGTGGCCCCGATCGTCGATCTCTCTCGGCCGTCCTCCTGCGGTTTACGGGGCTGCGATTGGCGGGCCCAGCGAACGGCGAGACAACATCTTGGCGCTCGATAACCGAGCTCGGTCATGGGATCGTGGGAGCGATGCCGCCGTCTGTCGGTGATCCTTGTCGCCCTCCCGTCAATCTGGTTTATGGCTTGTGGGGCCTGGCGGGGCGGCCGACTGCAGGGAGGCCGACTCCCTTGAGGCCGTCTTGAACTCTCTGGCGTCTTCTTCTATCTCAGCGGCGGGGGCGGCGATCTACGGGCGTACTACGCGCAATCGTGGGCATAGTGCCTGCGTGCCTTGTGGCTGAGGTAAGGAGGCATGGCAACAATGTCGCGCCTCACGGAGATCTCCTGGTGGCCTTGGCTCCTTTGTAGCCATGCCTTCTTCCGTGGGTTCGAGGGACAGCCACGGCGGGGCTGTACCACGCATCGATCTTCGTGATAAGTCGCGGGCCGACTCTCATAGTCGGCCCCTTGAGGTCGCAAGCCGAGTCGGCTTGCTCGAGTCGCCATCTGAGGCTCTGCTTCTTGAAGGTCGTTAGCTGGGACTCGGCCTTCTCGAAGGTCGCCGGTTGTGACTTCGGCCTTCTCGAAGGTCGCCGGTGAGACTTCGGCCTTCTCGAAGGTCGCCGGCTGGACTCGGCCTTCTCGAAGGTCGCCCGTGGGGACTCGGCCTTCTCGAAGGTCGCCGGTGGGACTTCGGCTGAGGGGCGCGGCCTGCCCCGATGTCTTGAAAGATCCTGGGTCCTGGGTCAGCCTACCCATGGCCCATTACTCCGACAGTAGTCCCGGCTGGCGAAGCCGGTGAGCGCCGCCTCGTGGGGCTTGGCGATTCGATTCTGCGGTGCCGACTCGAGATTCGGCTGCCGCGGCTTGGCCGCCTGTTGGAGTCGGCTGGCCCGCTGAAGCGCCGCTTCCTAAGTCGTGGCGGGAAACCAGCGGCGTATCGGCTCGCTTCCACGCCATCTGCGAGGCGGTCCTATCGCGTGGCGCCACGTGGGCGATAGCCTGCCTGCCAGCGTGGCGGGGCCGAACGCCAGTGAGGCCCGCCATTACGCGCCTCGGCTCCCGGCGGATCCGCTGCGGCGGCGGTTGGCATCCGCGTGGTTCTGCGGCGATAACTTCATGGGGTTTAATCGTGGGCGTCTTGGGGTGCGTGGCGCGATTAATCCCCATCGCCCCTCGGCTTCTCAGCCCGCAGGGGCTATAAATAAAGGCGAGGGGCGGCGGTGCCGCGCACACCCTCCCGCTTTTCCTTCTTCTTCCTTCGCCTCGCTCGTCGCTTTCTTCTTCCTTGCCGGCGATGAGTTCTTCCTCCGCGCGCCCCGCTTCGCGCTCCGGCGAGTGGGATGGCTCGAGCGTGGATCGGAGGACGCCGAGTTCCTTCGCGGACTTCGCCGCCTCGGCCTTGATTTGGTGCAGGCCCGCCCTGCGCCGGCGGAAAATCCGGCCCGCCCGGCGGCGGGCGGCGGGTCATCTTCGCTCGCACCTCATGCGAATAGGGCTCCCGGTGGCGGGTTCCTCTGCTCGTTCCTCGGTACATACAACTTGCCGCACCACCTCACCCCAGCGGTGGTGCTCCTCTCGCCTTCACCACCACATGCGAGGCTACATCAGGCGTTCTCCCCACCCTCGAGCTGTGGGGAGTTCTTCTCTTGGCTTCGGCACTTCAGGCTGCCGACCGCGCCCGGTCTTGATGCGGCACGTTCATCGCGTCCTGGCGCCTGACGGCCGACAACCCCTTTCCTCCCATCCGCTGGTGAAGTCGGTGAAGATGTGGCGAAGGCGTGCTTCTCGTGAAGAGCGTCGCCACCAAGCGGCGGCTGGGTCAACTTGCCGCCCTTGACCCGGGCGGTGGCCGCCGCCTGGCTGGTCCCCATCGCTCGAAGTCACTTTCACCCTCGGTCGGCGCCGTGGCGCGCCTCCGAAATCATAACCTTGATCGGAGGGGCTCGTCGCCTCCGATCTCCTGGCCGCCGCCGTGGCGGCGCCCGGTACTTCGCTCAAGGCGGCCCCACCTCATCATCGGATGGCGGCCGGCCTGACTAAGCGGCTGTGCACCAGGACATGCTGCGTGGAGAAGTGGCGAACATGGTGAACCTCGCCGCCTTTGCAAGTTCACCGGCAGTGGCAGTTCGACGGGAGCCGTACTCGCGCGACAACCCTCCGCCCGATGGTAAGTTTTCCCGTCGTACTTTGATCTCGCTTGTATCCGACTTGAGCTCGATCTTGTTGGTATTCTTGGCGAGAATCCCCTCACGGCGCCAGCTGCGGTATCTGAAGAAACCCGCATGAATCGTCCACGACCGCGAGTTAGCGACATCGGCGACCCGACTTGGGGCGGCGGCGCTGGAGGTCGGCGCCCGAAAGCGGCGGAGAGAAAAAAGCGGCCTCGGGCCGTCTGCGACCTTCGCCGCGCCCGGCGGCGTCGGCGGAAGTCTTCCGCGCCGTCAGCAAAACCGGCCCTTCCACCGAGCGGCGCAAAAGCGTCCGCCGGGCGAGTCGCCCGTGGCAGGTCAAAAGCCGAGGAACGCCGCGCGACCAGCGGGAAGAAGCGGCGCAGCTAACCGCTTCGGAAGGAAGTGAAAAACGCCGCTTGTTTCTTCGTAAGTCCATTACTCTTCGTTTCTTTTCTGATTTTGCTTGAATCTTTCGACTTTCCCCCCTTTCTTCTCCAGCGCCCCCTCTCCCTTGAAAGTCGCGTGCCCTCCGTCATGGGGTTGAGGCGGCGTCCTCAACTGCGGCGGGTTGATCCGCGCCGACCTCCGAGGCGGCGGCGGCGCAGCGCGGGAGCAGCGGAGGAAGGCGGCGTCTGGAAAGCGCGAACCAGAAAGCGGCCGCCAGCGCCCGGCATCTGGATGAGCCGTGGCGCGTAAAAGCAGGATCTTGGCGGCCGTTAAATGCGCCCAGCAGCGATGCTCGTCCCTCATTGTCGTCGTCGCCGCCGCCCCCAATTCCGCAGGCGGAACCGGGGAGGTAGGCACCGCCAACCCTCTCGCAGAGGAAGGTGGCGACGCTTCTGGCTCGGACACCCGCGCGCCGCCTCCGCCACCTCCGCCGCCTCCGTCTCCAAGGCCGCGGCAAGCAGCCAATGGACCCGCGAGGATCCGCCCGGCTTGCGGACGGCGCCCGGCAACGCGGCTGCTTCTCCAGTCGCCCGTGCCGTCACGCCGCCCGGGTCGAAGGGCGAGCTCGCGCGCCTGGCTTCGGAAGGCCAGCGCCGCCCGGCGCCGCAAGCGAACACAGACGCCGAGGCCTCGATTGCGCGCCCACCGGCTGGAGTGCGCGGCGGCTGCCGGCCCGCTGAACCAGCGCTTCGGGCGTTCGGTCAAGTTGCGCCAAAAGCGAAGCCCTCAACTCTACACCGGGCGCGCTCGGCCATGCGGGCCTCCGTCCGAATGCGCTTTGTTTTCCTTTTCGTTCTCTTGTCTTTTTACGTGAGCGGCGGCGGCCCCTGCTGGAGTGTAATCCCGAGTTGGTCGGCTGCGGGCGGCGGCTCGAACTCCTTCTGCTGACTCCGAGGCTGACTTTGCTTTGCGGCCTTGCAAAGTATCACAACCTCCGCTCTCTGCCTTCAGCCCATAGCGTTGAGGCGAGAAGCGGACCGCCGATCTGGCGGAGAGTCGAGTGGCGATTCTTCCTTCTTGGCGGTATTTGGCGCTTCCAGCGGCTGTAATCCCAAGATTGGGCGGCTGCTGGCGATCGGCGGATCTCTGGCGACCTTCCTTCTTTCTTCTCCGCGATAGCTGGCCTCGCATAATCCCGAGATTCGGGCGGCTGGCTGGCGATCGGGCGGATCTCCGGCGACCTTCCTTGTTGGCGGTGCTTTATCTTTCTTTGGGCTTGAGCGTAATGCCGCCCTTCAAGGGCAGCTGGATGAGCCAATGCCGCCCGTCACGCTAAGGAGGAGTCGACAAGCTCGTCCAAGAGTGCGACCTTACGGCGGCGGCTGGCGGCGAAGGACTGCCGGAAGCGCGGAGGGCGCCAAGTCGCGGGAGAGCCCTTCTGGCGAGTTCGCGATGGGCGGGCGCTGGACCGACCATGAGCGATCTTGACCTCCGGCTATCCGTGCTCGAGGACATCGTCGATGGTAACTCTGGCTTCTCTTCTTTGGTCTTTTGACTACGTGCCGAGCTGTCTTGGTTTTTCATTGTTTCCTTTTCTTGTCTTTGGCGGACTTCTTGCCGGCCACTCGCGAGCCGTCCCTCCGACCATCGGCGGATCGGGAGAGCGAGCGCGCGCGGAAGTGATCGCCGCCAACGCCCCGAACCGTTGGCGAGCAGATCTTGAGCATCGGGGCTCACCCGCCTGCTCACCGTTTGATCGCCGCCTTCAGCGCTGGCGCCGTCGTCGTCTCCATACATGGCGGAGGTGCGGCCCTCGCACCGCCGGTCGGACGGCCGGCCTGCTGGAAGTCGCCGTCGGTCGCCGAGCTTGGAAGGGCTCCTCGGCCAGCGCGAACTGCAACAGCAGGCCTGGAGTTCGTCAAGGGTGGTACCACAGGCTGGACTGGACCGCTGGCGCGTTCGGCCCGAGCCCGAGCGAGTTGAGGGGCGTGGAAGCGCCCTTAGCGGCCCTTGCGGCGGCCATCGCCGATACCACGGACACCAGTATCTTCGTGCCCGGCGGACGCCCGGCGGCGGAGAGTTCCGCCGAGTGGTTGGGATGCACCAGATGCGAGAGGACTCGGCGAATGTCGGCTCCAGCACCGAGGGAGGTGAGTCGGAGGGCGGAGGCGAGGAGGAGGCGCCGAGAACAAGCGGCGGCCAGCCTCAGCTGATCGCGCCTCCGACAGCGAGCCTCGAAAGGACCAGGCGACCGTCGGCTGAAAGCGACCAGGCCGAACCGCCCGGCCGGCTGCCCGGCGTCGGACGCCCGCCGCCGCCTCCGGTCCTCCGGCTCGGAGGCCGCCCCTAAGTGCATCGGCTTTACTGTCTCTTTTGTACTTTGAAAAACTTGTCAGTTTCAAACAATTCCACCCGTGGGGTGTATTCGGCCAAGGGCCTTATGTACATATTTATCAAATTTCCGCCTTTCTTTGCTTTGGCTCCTTAGACTTTTCCTTTGCCGCCTTCCTCGATTGCCGCCTTGCCATTGGGCGGCCGCTCTGCGGATTGTCATTTGGGTCAGCCTCGGCTACTAGGAGGCAAGTACTTAGTCGTTTAGGGCCTTGTAGCAAGTTTAATGAAGTCGACAGGAGCCGACTCTCGAAGTCGGTCGTCCTTGATAAAGTTGAAACTATGAGCCCATTGCTCGTGAGTCGGCTCGATGAAAGCGGGGAGCGGCTTGGGCTGTCGTAGCTCTTAAGTCCTTAACCGTTTTTTCATGTGTCTTCGCTCTCTCCATCTCCCGTTTACAAGCGATTCGCTCTGCGAACTGCGACTTTCCGTGAGAGGCGGCTTTGAGTGCAACACATTACTTGTCGACCTCAAGGCATTTCATAGCACAAAGGCGGCGAGTCCCGGGCGACTAATCGGCTCGATGCGAACGGTATGATAAAAGGAGAAGCATTTGAAGCGGGATCCATATCATACGAGATAATCAAAAAGCGGTCCCGAGCTCGTCTCGAAGGCCTAAATCTTAGTACTTTATACAAAAGGGGTATCGTGATACATACTACATCAAGCTGTAAAATCTTGAAGAAGATTTGCGTTCCTGGCGCTCTGTTTCTTTGCGGAGTCGTCCCTCTTGCGTGCTTTCGAGGCTTACGGCGTCGATCAAGTAGTGAAACATCGTTCCCTAGCACCTTCTTGATGATGAAGGACCTTCCCAAAGCGCCAAGCCAGCATATTCTCTGAATCAGCGGAGCACAAGGTCACCCTCTTGGAATGATCTTGGCTTGACCTTGCGGTTGTAGTATCGCGCGAGACTTCTGCTTTGGTAGATCTTTGGACGGTGAGTGCCAACAACCGGCCCTCTTCCGGCAGGTCGGCGCCGTCTTGGCGTCTTCTTCACCTCCTCTTGGTGTACATAGAGACTTCGCGGAGAGTCGGTGTATATCCGTCGGGATAGCAACCGGCACCGTGAAGCGAGGAAAACGGCGTGAAGCGGTTGATCTGTTCGGTGTTGTCGCGAACTCGAAGGGCGGCGAGCTCTTCCACCCAACAGCGGCGGCGCTCGAGTGGTTCGACCAATCGAGGCTTGATGCGGACGAGGATGAGCCGTTGGCTCGTTCCACTGGCGTTTATTGCGGATGGGCGGCGGGCGCTAGGTCGATCGGATGCCACGTAGCCGCGAAGCGAGCCAAAGCGCCTTTAGCGAAATTAGTGCCGTTATGCGTGATGATTCTATCGCGGAATGCCGTGCCGCCTTGTGATGTCGGCAATGAAGGTCCTTCTTTGTGGGCGTTTAATTTCTTGATGGGCTTTGCTTCTACCCACTTGGTGAACTTGTCCTTTGTGAGAGCAAATGTGTCGAGCCGCCTCGGGCCGTCTTGAAAAGTCCCACCATGTCCAAGCCCAGCTGCGAAGGGCGAGCGATGGGGATTGTCTTGATCTGAAGCGGGTGGAGGGCTTGGGCGGAACACTGGCACCTTGCACTTCTTGACTAGTTCTTTAGCTTCTTCTAGGCGGTCGGCCAAAAGAAACCGTCTTGAAAGGCTTTGCCCAGGCGCCCTCGAGGCCGCATGGTGACCACACTGCATACGATGGATGTCTTTGAGGATCGCTTGGCCTTGTTACGATTCTCACTGGTGTTGGTGGACACCGATGATCTGCGTCTGACTAACTCTCTGTTGACTATGGTGTAGGCTGCGCTCGGCGTTGTACTTGCCGAGCGGGGTCTCATCTGTGAGCGACTCCTTGTTGACTAGGAACTTGAGGATGGGCTGCGCCCATGAAGGTCTTGCTATCTCTTGATTGCCACCACAGTGACTTGGACAAGGCGGCTGGGGTGGGGCCAGCAGGTTGGACTCTGCTGCCGCTTGCTGAATTGAGGGAATCTCTGGGCGGTGAAGCGACTCCGGGCGGCCGCCTGATCCCGGACGGCCATAGCTTTCTTGAGGTCGCTTCTTTGGGGTCTTGAGTCGGATCCGACTAACTCTGGGGGCCGCGCGAAAATGGGTCGATTCTGGTGGCGGCGATAGGCGGCGAGGCGAAGGCGGCGCGGAAGGTATCGCTGGCGAGTGGAGCCGATTCGCGCCAATGCATCTGCTTGATCGTTGTCCTTTCTTGATGCGTGGAGAATTCGCATCCCTCAAAATATCCGCTGAGCTGCTGCACCAAGCGGTAGCTTGCCATGTTTGCGTCCTTGGCGTCGATCGCGGATATTGCTGCACCACCAAGTCGAATCGCCATAGCGGGGATCCGGCGAATCTGCGAGTTCTTTAGCAAGCGAAGCCATGGATGGCGCTTCATATTGGCGATGTTGTTGGGCGGCGAAGTGGATTTGCAACGCGTATCTGAGCTTGTCGCCCTTGGGGAGGTGAGGGCGGCGCCGGCTCCGAGGCGGGCGCATCTTGGAACCGTCGAAGTCGATCGCCAATGAGTAGAGTCGGTAGCGGTGGCAAATCTTGAGTCTCGGCCGGTCGGCGAGGAAGTCGGCTAAGCGCCTGCGACTTGATGGCGGTCGCGAGGTTGGTAGTAGATCGTGTAGGGAGCTAGATCGATAGCCCGCCGCCACTCGGCGGAAGCATCTTGACTTCCGATGATCTCGGCGAGTGGGCGGTGCAAACCCGGTGATTGGATGCTCTTGAAAGTAGGGCTTGACTTTTGGCGGCAAAATGCGCCGTAGCATATCTTACGGTAGTGAGGTAGTTACGCGGAGGTCGGCGATTACCTCGCTCATGTAATATCTTGGTCTCTGGACCGGGGCGCCTTACCTTCCTCCTTGCGCTCGACTACAATAAGCTGTCTTGACTACCGGTGGTGGTGGCGATGTATAAAGCATGGGCTCTTTGGGGTCGGACCGCCAACACGAAGTCGTCGACATCTTCTTCGGTGGAGAAATGCCTCATCGCCTTGTGGTTCCACTCAAAAAGTGGTCTTCTTCATCGGTTGATACAATGGCGAGCTTTCTGCCCGGCCGGTGATGAATCGGCTTATTGAAGCCAAGCATCCGGTGAACTTCGCACATCAAGCGATCGGCTGGGTACCTCCATCCTCTCAATGGCCTTGATCTTCAGGGGTTGCACTCTATGCAGCGTTCGGAACCGAGAAAACCAAGGAGCTGGCGGTGGGACTCGAGCGCATTTCTGGGTTGAGCTTGATGCGGAATGGCGCTGATTCTCAAGGTCTCTTTGAGATCCTCTAGATGCATCCGCGCTTCTCTGTTTTACCACCATCATCTACATAAACATGGGCATTCTGCCGAGTTGCTGAGGAGGCATTTACGCATGCAGCGCTGAAAGGTGGCGCGGCGTTCCTCAAGCGAGCGTCATCGTCGGTGTGAAAGGCTCAAGCGGCGTGATGAATGCGGTCTTGATCTGTCTGCTGGATTCAGCTTGATCGGTGATATCCACGGTATGCATCCAAGCTCAATAGCTTCGCATCCGGTGTGGAGTCTATCACTGATTGATCCTTGGCGAGCAAGCGGATCGCCGGGCGAGGCTTTGTTGAGGCTGGTGTAGTCGATGCACATCCGCCCTGCTTATTCTTCTTGATACCGGCCGGGGTTGTGACCATTCGGAAAAACACCTCCATGATGAATCCGGCTGCCGGGGCGGGCTATCTCTTCTCCTCGACTCTTCTCTTCTCTTGACGGCGGTGCAAGGGCTGCCTAAGCGGCTTCATCGGCACGACATGTAGCTTGTGCTCGGCGAATTCCGTCGGTACACAGCATGTCCTTGGGGACCACGCAAAGATGTCGATTCTCACGGACCAAATCGGCGAGCTTCGCCTTCCTATTTCTTTGTCGAGGCGGTGCCCATGACAGCGTACCTCTTTGGGTGCTCGGGTCCAAGGGTATCTTCTTGGTTTCTTTAGCGGCTTGAATGATCCTACGCCTCCGACTCCTTGGGGTGAGGCGACATTCGGCTGCTTCCCGACCATCGCCACGGCGCGATCTAGGGCCGCTTCTCGGCTGCAATCACCAAAGACTTCGGCCGGCATTGCTCTCGACCGCCTGGTGACGACTTCTTATAATCGCCGGCAGCGGTCGGGATCCCCTTAAAGTCGGCATCTTCATCTTGAGGCGGCGTAATGGGGAACCGCCATGAATTTGGCGGGGGCGGCCGACCTAAGCGCGTGGTGCGGGCTCCCCAAATCAACCACCTCGAACGGATCGGCTCTCGGCGGAAGTGATCTTTGTCTCCGAAGGGCGTCTATCGAGATCTTGCCAATCGGCGAGCAGGAGGCGGGTACAATTCCATGGAACTGCGGTGCGGCTGCTCTACGGCTGCCTCCGCTGATTCGAGCTTCTCCATGGTATCCTTATGCAGGATGTTTATCTTTCTGCCTCCGTCTATCGGGACCCGCGAAAGCAGGCGGCCCGCTTGTCGATGGCCAAGGTTGCTCCGAGAACCAAGGCATAAGAGCCGGACTCGGCATCACCTCGGGTGGTCGCCCGACTCGGTGATAGGCTTCTCGGACCAATGCATGAACTTCGGGGCTTTTGCTGCCCTGCTGCGTTGACTTCTTCTTCTTCTTTGGCGCTTCTTCGCCGATCATCTGCCAGGCCGTGAACACTCATGCTGCTCATGCTCTTACGGAACTTCGTCTTGGACCGCGCCATTGGCGAGCCGCCCGGCTGCGGGCGGTGGTGGGCGGCGGCCCTGCGGCGGCGGGGCGAGCCGTCTCCTTGGCGATCTGGCGAGCGGTGGCACTACGGTGGTGTGGTTCGGCGGCTTCGGCTTGTGAAACTTGCAGAGACCATCAAAATCTGCTCATAAGAAAGCGGCAACCAGTTGGACTTGCCGCCCCTCGCCGCTTGGCGGAGGCTGCCCCTCTGGCTGCTGATCTTCTCTTTGCTGCGACACTGCCGTTGTTGGAAGTCGGTGGGGGGCTTTAACGCTTGTTGTCGTTACTGTTGCTGCCGTCGGCGGCATCTCGGCGGCGTTAC
The DNA here is from genome assembly GCA_021437245.1 of Aegilops speltoides. NCBI lineage: Eukaryota > Viridiplantae > Streptophyta > Magnoliopsida > Poales > Poaceae > Aegilops > Aegilops speltoides. The sequence goes on from CM038143.1 coordinate 439,716,281, forward strand.
GGGAGCTGAGTCACCTTGCCGGCCGCGTTGACTTGGATCTCCGTCTTCATAGAAGTCGGCCGTGGCGTACTTATGCGCTATGACTAGCGGTTCGTCGAGGTTTGGGCTCGTCGCGGAGAGCTTGTGCTTGGAGGTGCCCTCTCGGTACCGGCCGTAAAAATACTCAATGGCCTGCACCTCGTGCGCCCTCGCGGGGAGTTTGGAGTTCGCCCGGTAGCGTGAGATAGTCGCGTCGATTCCTCGGGTCCTTGCGCTGGGAGGCTGGCGGCGGCTTGGGAGGTCGCTTGTACATCTTTGGTGAAGTTGCGAATGAAGGCTTGATGAAGTCGACCCAGCTGTTGATCTTCGCGGGGCTTGGGCTGTTCAGCCATGTCGGGCCGTGCCACAGGCATGAGGAACATACTTGACGGCGACTTCGCTTGTTGCCGTTAGCGTCTTGGCGGCCGTGGAGTAATCTATTAGCCAATCTTCCGGCTTCCGCGGGCGGTGTGCTGGCGTATCTCGAGGCGTGAACCCCTTGGGAAGGGCTGCGTCTCTGTCTACGGGCCCGAAGCAAAGCGGACCCAGCTCGTCTTCTTCTTCTTGCCCGAGGACACTGTGGAGTCGGTCGATCCGGTGGCGGGCATCGTTCTCTCCGACTCCCTCTCGGCGGCAAGCGATCTCAAAGTCGGATGCTCAGCGGCGGCGAAGACTTCGCCGTTCTCTTGAGCGGGGAAGCGGATAATCATCTCGCCGCTCCACGCTCTGGGCGACCATCTTGAGTCGCGCTTCGATGGAATCTTGAGTCGGTGTGGCTGCGGCGGCTCCTTCTCTCTCCTCCGCGGACTCCGCCCGTCGGCGTCCGGAAAGTCGCGCCTGATCTCGGCGAGGGTAAATCGTCATTCTTACATTGCTGCGGCGTCGGTGCGGCCGCTTTGCGCGTTTTGCGCGGCAACCGCGTCGAGCTGCTGGACTTCGCTCCGTCATCACCGGCGCTCTTCACCGTCGAGTTCCTCGGCTCTTGATGCGCCGCTTGGCGCGCGGATATTCTCGCGCGGGTGGCGTGCAGGCGCCGCCCGAATAGATCAGCGATAGCGCGCGCTCTCGGACTACACCGGCGGCTCGGCCCGGTCGGGCCGGCGAGCCGCCCGCCGCAGTCCACCTCGCGTTAGTGCGCTTGGACAAGCGTCTCATGCTTGCCAACTTCTTGGCGCCTTCAATGAGGCTGAAAGCGGCGCTCTTCCAACATCTCGCGTCGCGCCCTGCAGGAGGCGCGGGCAGATCTGCGAGGCGCGGCGGCGGGTCTGGCGTTTTCACGGAGTGCTCGCCGTGGCGATGGCGAGCACCTCCGTGGCGGCGCTTCCGTCGCTCTCCTCGTCTGAGCGGCTCGTCATCAACCCTGCGTTGGTGGGGAAGGTATCAGCGTCTGGCGTCGGTCGACCAGCATCGGGTCGGAGGACCTCGGACTCCAAGTCTGGCGGGCTCGCCGGCGACTTGAGAGTTGGTCGAGAGGCGCGAAGGTTCTCGGGGCCACCAGCGCCCGTGCTTTCAGCGCAGGCTCGTCGGGCGCACCTCGCCCGATGAGTTGGCGAGCCGCTTCGCTTCGCGCAAGGCTTCAGCGCCACTCCCGTCGTCTGAGACTCCATCTGGCGAGCGGGCTGGCTGCGCTTCGCCGGGGAGAAGTGGGTTCCGTCGAGCAGATCTCGGACGGCGGTGCACCTCGCCCCGGGTGGGCGCCAAATGTCGAGGGTTGGGTGCGACATATGCCAGCGGGTGGCTTATCATGGTGAGGCGAGTAGAACGTCGCGGTGCACAGAAGCAGGATGGCGAACATGCGCGGCGAATCTTACCGGTTTGGGGCTCTCAGGAGATAACAGCCCTCTGCTGCTTTCTGCGGGGTCTCGCGCCATCACTATGGGGTGATAGTACAATGGTGCTCCTCGAGCTGTATGGAGGTAGGAAGGAGCAAGGCTAGCTCTTTCCCTTCGCACTATGTGTCTAAAACCTATCCGGGCCGAACCCTTTGCATGGGTGCCCCGGGGGGTTTATATAGGCCTACCCGAGTACAATGGTAATCCATTGGGCGTGGCCCCGATCGTCGATCTCTCTGGCCGTCCTCCTGCGGTTTACGGGGCTGCCGATTGGCGGGCCCAGCGGACAGCGAGACAACATCTGGCGCTCGATGGCCGAGCTCGGTCATGGGATCGTGGGAATAGTGCGCCCGTCATCGGTGATCC
>CM038143.1:439728496-439731231 GCA_021437245.1 Aegilops speltoides
GGAAATGTCATGGACAAAACCATTTCTCCACTGTGTGAAGGTTGGTCGATGAACACAGCTTTATCATTTACGACTTTCGGATGTTCCACCAAGTAAGAAAGACCACTTGAAAAAAAAAAACATTGAACTCCTTCCTAGCGACATGCAATTTGAACCATATCTGGTTGTTGGGCCATGAAATCTGCGGTAGTTCGGACTCTCATCTTTGAAGTTGCCTTTGAAAAACGAGATGATTCTGTCTTCAAGAGTTCACAGTAGGGCAAAGCACACATTGGGTCCATCATTGATCTTCCACTTCTGCTGTTGAATCATATCCTTGGTGTTTACTCTGTCCATAATGACAAGCCAAGCAAACATTTTGATTGTCATAGTGCAGCATGATTTCCATATCCAACCTAGCAAGGGGTTAGTTTTAATAGGCTCATGGACGAGATCATAATATTTCTTAGCTGTGTATCCAGATTTCTTTCCATGTTTCCAAAACCAGCAATCCTTAGCATTAGCATCCAAGGAGATATGAGATAAAATTCCAGACAGTTGATTTAGCTCCCTATAAGCCATTCAGACAATGGCAGAGAGAACATGGTATGTAACTCACCTATTTCCATTACTTCCAGAACAGAAGAATTCTTTTGTATGCAAAATGAGAACAGCCTGGGGAATCTATCCTGAAGTGGAATGCAAGAATTATCCACTTCCCAGGAGTCTAACCAGAATAGCAAGGAGTCCCCTTTTCCAACACATACTGAAGACACAGCTCTGAATTTGTCCATTAGCTTACATATGTCCCTCCACCAAAAAGACCCACACATAGCGGTGTCATGTGTTACTCTCGATAATAATGCTTGTCCCGGATCAAATGAACCCATGGGACATCAGCTTTGTTATAAAATTTGTTTACAATTTCATTAACAAAGCTTCATTCTACAATCGAGTTGAATGCCAAGGCCACCCTTTAATTTAGGTACACATACGGAGGCCAAGCAGCCAGAGAGTTACCCTTTTCACGACCATATTTTCTCCAAAGACAACATCTACATATTCTTTCGAGTTGTTTCAAAATCCTTGTGGAATAGATAAGCTACAAAGGAAGAATATTGGCAATGAGAAATAATGAAATTTACCAAGCGTGATGCTGCTACCTTGTGGTAGAAACCAGGAGCTAGCAGATCGACCTTCTCTCCATCTGATCCACAAGTGGCATCGGGTCCACAATTTTGGGCCTAGTGGTTCCAGCTGGCAACCCTAGGTATGTGAAGGCATCACCCCAGTTGACATCAAATTGGGCGGCAAAAGCATTGGCATAGCGGTATCCACATTAATTGGGTACATTGAAGATTTGTGGTAGTTAATCGCAAACCGGTTGCCGAGAAGGAGTCTAGAACGACTTTTAGCACCTTCAGCTGGCGGACTCGGCAACCACAAACAACAAAGTGTCATCGACATATTGAACCAACTGGATAGTCGGGATCATGGGTTACTAGGGGTAAGGAGAAATCCCTTCTTGGTGATCATTAATCATAGTCTGCGGGAGGTCGTGACAAGCACAAGCGACAAAGGTGAATTGGATCACCTTGCTTTACACCACATTTACACTTGAAATGGCTACACAGGAACCCCATTTAGCGGGATTGATGAGGTTGCGAGAGGACGACAATTCTTGAATCAAGAAATCCATCTACTATCAAAACCCTTTGCGAGCATTATTTTTATAATTGCCTCATGTTGTATGGAATCAAAAGCTTTCTCAAAGTCCAACTTGAGCAGCATGATTGGCTTTTTTGATTGATTGCACTGATGAATGTACTCAAATGTCCTTCCCACTCAGCATAGTCCCCAAAAACCACATCTCGTGGTACTAACGGCGTATCCACAGTGGCTTCCACCACGGTCTTGTACCAAATCTGGTCCTCACTATCCGAGAATGAAACTTTCCAAAAGTACCAGCTGCTTGATAAATATATTCGATCGTGCGATAATCGGAGAATCCCAACAAACATTAACCAACCCTTACAAAACAGATACTCCTTTGAAGTTTTCCCCTCATCATGCTTCATAAATCTAAAAATCGATCATTGCCCAAAGCAAAAGGTGGATCTTTGAATCGGGGTGTATCGGCGGTGGGATCTCGAACTTGGAGCAGACCTACCCCATGAAACCAAAGCTGAGCGGATCGAACAAGAATACCTCGATTACGAAGAAACTCCACCACTTCCTCTCGGCCCGGCCCTAGAGGTCCATCCGGTCTTGGCATAACCCGGCAACCATGTAATCTTCATGGCGGCGGGGAGGCGGGCCGTGGCGTGAAGAAAGTCACGAGGCAGCGGCGTCACCCCATCAATGATGTGATGACCGGAGGCACGGGCGATGTGGATCAAGCTCGAAGTTAGCCATAGGCGGCAGCGGCTGACGGCGAGGTTTTCTTTGGAAAACGGGAGGAATCCTTGGCGGTGGAAGAAGAGGTTTGGCAGTTGGAAGAGATGATATGACGGACTATATATCCCAATAACTCGGCTCCTTCCACTGAGCGGTGATGTTTACGAAATACTCGTGTTTTGTTGCGAGCTCGCCTCCAAGCCAATCCGTGCGGCGCGCAAAATCATTCGATCCGGGCTAGAGTGACCCACCACAGAGCAAGCGAGCAGACGCTCGCCTTCCACAAGAGCGCCATGTGGCCGCCGACCACAAGCGGTACATGTTAGAATCTGGTCCACCATGTCGCCGACCATAGCCTC
>CM038143.1:444568310-444916083 GCA_021437245.1 Aegilops speltoides
GCACTTACAATCTCCCCCTTTTTGGTGATTGATGACAAATTGGTTAGTTTTCAACGAGAGTAAAAATAATTGAAGTTTAAGTACAAAGTTTGAAGAAATTGGTTACAAGATATTGAGGAACTCCCCCTGAAGATGTGCATATGAGGAATTTGCTTTGGACTGCAAATGCACATGGCAGGTTGAATTTGTGGAGATCTCCCACTAATCCTATATCTTGGAAACCAATCATGCATGATCATAAGATATTTGAAGAATATGAATGCATGATGGAAATTGGTGTCTGACAAAATTGTGCATGCATGAGCAGATATATATTGAAGAATAAAGCATGCGCGTTAAATGAATCTTAAGAGTGAGACAACCAACAGTTATTAAGTTACAACTCATCAAGAGCACAACCAAAAAAGTTCAAGAGTTGCAACTTAAGCAAAAGCAGCCATATAATGACCCCTTTGAAGACTAACCCAAACTCCTCCCCCTTTGTCATCGAATGTCCAGTGAGGAATTTGAGAACTAGCGCCCCTAAAGAAAATCATCATGAAGAGGACAAAGGAGTGCCAGCATTGTTGGGGTCTCTTGGTGCAGAGGGACCAGCAGTAGTGTCTTCGACGACTTCATTTTCATCAGTTGAGCGCGATGAGGACTCAGAGCATGGCATCGGTGGAGGAACTTTAGTGTTCTTGAATTTCTTCCTTGGCGGTTCAGCCCAGTCAAAATTCATCTGAAAGTCATCATCAGCAAGTTCTTCCTCTGTTTTAAGATGTGAAAGTGTGACCCAACTGTGATCAAATATCTCATGGAGATAGTATCTGTTCTTGCAGACGGCTGTCCAATTTCGGGTTCCACAAACCCTTGATAGGTTCAAACTCTGGGGTGCGTGCGCAGATCTCAACCTACCCAGCCTACCTATTTGCGATCTTACTAAGCCCAGCGTGTCGAGCTCAAAGGGACAGTGAGACACATCAGTTTATCCTAGTTCGGGCCACCTCGCGGTGTAATACCCTACTCCAGCGTTTTGGTGGATTGATTGGAGGGCTGAAGATGAACTAGTATAGTCGATTAACTGGCCTCAGGAGGTGAGGTGTTCTTGAGCTCAAGAGAGCTGGTGAGGTGGTTGAATGATAAGGGATCTCCCCTCCCCCTTTGGTGGTGGCTAAGTCCTATTTATAGTGGCCTTGGTCCTCTTCCCAAATGTTGGTGGGAAGGGATCCCACAACTACCAGATTTGAAGGGGGACAAGTAGTACATCCTATCCTGACTAAAGTGGTCTTCGCCTGCGAAAAGCCTCTGGTCGTGACGCTGCGGTGGGCTCGGCGATGAGCTCTGTCCTGGCGTCCTGGTGGTATTGGTCTTGTTGCACCAGAATGGAAACTTTTGGCTGATTCAGGACTCTGCACCTGCCGCTTGCCTCCTTTGCACCAAAGGGGAAACTAGCGGTATGTGCTCGCTGGCGCCCGCCTGGCCTTGTTCGTCATGGCTCATGTTAGCTGAGCCTTGTGAGGTGCACCTTGCATAAAACTGTCTACCCCTCGGGGTTTTTGGTGTCGTCTGCCTCGCGAGGCTTGGCCCCTTGCGAGGGTATTGAGATATTGATGCTAAATCTGGGCCGTAGCAGGCCGTTGATGGAGCCGTGTAGTGGGCCACAGGGAGGCAAGTCTGGGTACCCCGTATCCAGAACGCCGACAGTAGCCCCCGGGCCCAAGGCGCTCGGACTTGGCTTCTAGGCGAAGCCAAAGGGCAAGTGCGGAGCGCCGCGGGCCCAACCACCCACGGCCTTGAACAACGCATGGCGATTGATGGAACGTGGGCGTCTCCACTACCCCATGCTGCCTCGGCAACCGTTGCCGTCTGACAAAAGGGCTGCCATTTGCTACCGTGCCTTCATTGCCTTCCCTCCGTCTTGCTCTAGATCCCCTTCTCCCAACGCCAAAGAAATTCTCCAGATCTGTCGATCCTCTCCTCCAATCTTCCGCCCGATGGCCGCTGAGAAAGCTAGAGCTCCAGCTCCGGCTGCCGATCCGCCTGGTTCGAGCCAGCGCTGATCACACCCTACGTCATCAAGGAGAAGCTCCAGACCGCGCTCCTCCTGATGGCGAGCGATGATAGCGAGAGGGGGAAGACCGTGCTCCGGGTCGCCTCCACCATGCCAGAGCCCGCGAACAGTACCTTCTATCCTTTCTTCCTACATAGCGTCTACTCGGGGCTGGTTCCTCCCTTCTCTCGCTTCTTTTATGCCGTTCTCCACCATTACGGCCTCCACGCTCTCCACATCCGTCCCAGCTCCGCCCTCCTCTTGTCCATCTTCACCTTCTACTGCGAGGCGTCCGTGGGGGTGATGCCCTCCATCGCCATGCTTGTCAGGACCAGATTTTCGGGATTTTAATTTCCCAGAAAATGGCCCTTATGCTCACCAGCCCCAGGATTACTGTTAGCTGGCAAGACACAAACTTGATACAATAACTCCAAGCAAAAATACACAATATGTAGTACAAGGCCATTCTGGCCTATGAGTACAACACAAGGTTTCTAGTGGTTGATGGCGGAAGCGGTTTGTGGATCATCAGCGTCTATGGGACTCCATTTCCCACAGGAACAGCTAACCTGGATAACTCCTATCTTCGCGAGGCTGCTATCACCATTGATTAGGTTCTGGGGCTATCATCGCAACGCTCCTCTCCAAGCAAGAAATCTGGCCAAGACAATAGCCAGGGACAAGCCAGTGAGTACTTTGAATGTACTCGCAAACATTATGGACACATGTATAATATAACAAACGATAATCATGCTCTGAAATATTCTATGATCCAACGTCAGTCACAGAAATAAAATCCATGATGCACGCAGACAAGTTATTCCCGTAACACATGAATAATGCAATTAGGGAGTATAAATAGAATACCTCAGTCGGGCGCCTGAGCGACACCACAGAAAGGGCTCATAAGTGAAATAAGTAAAAAACGTGCCGCAGTCGGGCGTTTGTGCGACGCCACATAAAGGGCTTATATGGTAAATAAATAACAAGCATGCCACAGTCGGGCGTCTATGCGACACCACATAAAGGGCTTATAACAGAATAATCATAGTGACTATCCAGGAGGTAGAACCGTCCCAGGGATACTCAAAGAATCAAGTAATGAAAATAGTTAGTCCACAATAATAATAATCATAATCATCATATGTCACCGGTCATAATCAATGTTCTGATTTAGTTGTTTTTCCTCCGAAGACCGACACTAAGACCGACACTTGACCCAACCCAGACTGTAGTCCTTACCCATGGACACGGCTATTCTAATAGATATAATCTCTGCAGAGGGTGTACTCTTTACCCACGAGTAACGGATTCCGTTAGTCCATCCGGACTAATTCCGCTTACGGTCTTTTAGTTGAAAACACACCCAACCGCACACACCAGCTTGACTCATCGGTGTCTGGAATCACCCATGACACTCGTTAAGCAAAACTCTAAATGGGGAGGCTACAACCTCGATTAGCATGGGATCACAAAATTTATACCGCGCGCAAACTAGGGGAGCTACCCCCTTCGGCTACAACCAAAACACCCATGCCCCCGGACCAGGTGGCATGCCTACCGGATGCAGCCGGTATCTTCCACCATGGCCTCTCTATAAGGTGTGTGCTAGAAAGGGGTTGACAACTTACTGAACCATACCCTACCTACAGCAGGGACAAGTGGTAGTACGAAACAAGTATGGGGGTTACTGGAACAAGACTCGATCTATGGTCGACTCAGGAGGTTTAGGTGTTACCTGCACGATTAGCATAACAAATATGTTTTCAACCAACAGACATAACCACCACTCATCATGTCTCACTATGTCGTACCGGACACAATCGTCTCAACGACCGAAGACAAGCTCGTGTCTACCCAAGACAGAGGCTTTCCCGGTTTCCTTCCGATATGCATGAGAGGCATGTGATGGTGACTACTATCCCAAGCATATCAAACTCCAACAGTAGGAATCATCTGAGTTTGAACATATCATCACAAAAAAAATCGAAAAAACTCCGAGATGCAAAGTGCTGTAACCGTGTCAAACAACACACGACAATATTATGCCAGGGTTCAGAATGCTTGCCTTCAAGGTGTGGAGAGGTGAGGTGCATTCAAAAACTTTGAAAGTTTTAATCTCCCCTCCAAATTCCTATTTTCAAAAATATTCAAATAACACATACTTTAAAAACTGTACAAAAAAGTTGTCTGAATTTTTTTTGAAAGAAATCTGAAAGTAAACTAGACAATATTTGAGAGAGGTAGGAAAAAGAATCAACTCATTTGGAGTTATATTTAAAAAGTTAGAGCCAGTCAAAGTTTAGTCAAATTTTGTTTTTTTTTAAATAAAATAGGAAAAAGGGAAAACGTTCCGAAAACTGACCACGTCCAAGGCGTATTCCGAGTTTACGTCTCCACTTATCCAGCATGGACCGCGCGTGGGTCCAGCGGGCCCACTGGTCAGGTTTGACTGGTCCCCCGCCTTCTTCCTCCTCTGTCCGAGCCGAGGCGGGGGCTCCGGCGATGCTCGCCGGCGAACGGTGGCACCGTTCGAGAAACCGAGGCCATCCGCGGGCTCGAGGTCGGCGGTCCTTCGGTGGTCGCTATGGTCCTCGGGTGGGCCAGTCGCCGCGGCGAAGCTCTGCGGTAGCGGTGGCCGTCGGGCAGGGTGGGGCTCTTGCCTCTGGCGGCTCCTGATCAAAATCGAGCAGGGGGATGGATTCACGAGATGAAGAGAGAACTTCTGATGAAGAGAGTGTAGAGGGGGAGGTCCTGGTGGCGCCGGAATGATCGAGATAGTGGCGGCGGCAGTGGTTGCCGGATATGAAGAAGACGACCTTCTCCCGTCGTTCTATGGCTATGGGGGGATCTAGAGAGGTGTCCTGAGACTGCTTGAGTGCTCGGATGAGCTCGAGGGTCTCCTTATATAGTGCAACGAGGTCGGTTCCGTGGCGGCCGGAGATAAGCTTGCTAGCGAACCGCCATACTGTGCTGCAGGGCGACGTGGCGGTGGTTTGGGCTGGTCGGCGCATTCCGACGAGTTAAATACTGCTCAAGGGGCGAGCTGGCGCGCGAGGGTGGCTCGGGCGGCGCCGCCCACGGCAGGGCTGCTGTAGCCGGCCGCTTGTGGCCACGGCCGATCTAACAGCGGCCCTGTGGAGTGCCAGGGGTGGTCGGGGTGGCTCTGCGGTGAAGGAGGGGACGGGGCGCGCTGGCTGCGGTTGGACAAGGGCTAGAACGGGCGCGGGGTGGGCGGCAGCGAGACGCGGCGGCTCGGTGCACGCGCGTGCGCTCTGGGCGCGCCCAGAGCATGCATGCTAGCTGCTCGACGAAATGCCAATGCATGCCACAGGGCTTGGGTGAGGCTGGCAATTAGCAGACGTAGGTTAGGAGTAGCTAGGAGCTTAGTGGAAAAAGTTGCTGGGTCAGTGGATCAAATTTATATTGGAAACTAAAAATCATGTCAAATCTGGCTATGCACACCAAGTGTTTGACATAATGCTAGAGGCATCTAGGCAGTTCTTGGAGTGGCGAAAATCTCCAGATCCTAGTCTCTTTAGGTGTAGGTGGTGGTGGTCATGTTAGTTTGTCAAACAAAGAAACTTGTTAGTGCAAATATTTGAGAAAACCAATTTTGGGCAGAGACTAAAGGCTGTCATTTCATGGACCAAAAATATTCCAATGGGTTCATGCTCTTGGACTTAAGGGTTTTGTAGGAAGGACTACAAGTAGGAAAAAGAATCATGGGTAAAAGAGCAAGCAAAAATATGGTTGCAGTACAAATCCTCAAGTTGGACCAGAATGAAAATGAGGTTGATTCACTCAAAATTTTCAAAGGACATAACTGGGTTTTTGCATAAAGGTGGATAATATAGTCCTACTGACATCCCCTAATTTTGGTGGAAGTTTTAAATAAATATTTAAATAGGTTATAGTGCAAAATTGCCCACTGGACCAGATTTGAAAATTAGGTGTAGAGCTCAAAATCTCCAATGAACAGAAGATGTTTTTGCATAAAAGTGATTTAGGGACATCATATGTCATCCCCAAATTTTGGTGAAAATTTTAGATGCATTTATCAAATGGTTGTAGTGTAAAAGAGGCTCCAAAACTTATGAAAAATCATTTTAAAAGAATAAAGCTCAGGAAAAACAATTATGCAAATAAAACCACTGATTAAGAATTGTTTTATTGAGAGAGCATAGAAGTCCAATAATATTTTTTGGAAAGTTTTCCACTGGGGTAAAAACTCCTCAATATTTAAGAAAAGGGGTTCTGAAAACAAAAGAAACATCCCGAAGGCAAAAAAAAATTAAACTCCTAGCAAAATTTTAATGATTCAAAACATGGTTAAATTTGTGGGGTGTTACAACACTACCCCCCTTAAAAAAAATCTCGTCCTCGAGATTTGATAAGGGTTGTTTTTTTTAAAAAAAAAAATTTACTCCTACCATCACAAAACAACCATCCTGCTCCTGTAATTAAAACGTAGCTACAGTGAGTGGGCAATAAGTGGTGTAAAACCACAGTGTGGCACACTGGTGTTGCATGGAAAAATTTACGATCAGTTTCTACTATTGGTTACAGTAAATTTAGAATAAACTTCTAAATTACTGAAAAAATACGCTGGTCGTACCCGAGAGCACAGTGCTCTCTGTGGCTGACAGGTGGACCCGAGGCCCACTGTCGGTCTCTTCCTCTACCTCTGGCTCTCTCTTCTTCCTCTCTCCAGTGCGTTTTCCCGCGCTTTCTCCACCGGCGACATCTAGCTCGTAGGGCATCTAGGCCGTACTGCGGTAGTGCGTGGGGTGCTAGCTGCCGGCGCAGCGTGCACTCACCTCGCAGGCCAGTGCGCTGTCGGCACTACTTGCGGATTCGCCTCCGAACACCGGCGATCGAGCGACGAGCGGTGCTGGTGGACTTCGCCCACCGTACACCGATCTCGAGCTATAAGACGACCGCGGTGCTCCTTCTTCTTCCTCCATCTGACCTCGCTTCTCCTTCTCCTCCCTTCTCCTTTATTTCTGTCTGCAGGAGCTCGAGACGAGGCTCTAATGGCGGAGGTGATGCCGGACTGGTACGTGATCTTGATGTGCGGAGGGTTGGCGGCATTGCTGGGGTTCTCCGTGCTCCTGTGCGTGATGATCCTCGATGATCATCGTGATGCGGCCGCTCGAGTGTTAGTTCTCCATGGCGGCAGTGTTCACGATGATTAGGTACGGTGTTAGGTGCTAACTGCTGTCAGGGTGCCGGAGGTAACTTGCACCCAAGTAATTACTCACAAATCTCTCCCTCTGAGACTGTGGGGTGTTAGGGAGGCGATTAGTTTGGTGCAAAAATGTGCACGAGGATTTGCACTAGGTCGTGTGGTTGGGGTCGTGAGTCTGCTGTTATGGTGCTGCGTGAAATAAAAATATATGTCGTGAAGAAATGTATGCTGCAACAACTCCGAGAAAAATCTCACTTCAGGATTTACCGAGAGTGAAAACAGTTAATAAATTTTTTACCATAGTAAAATCACTCACATTGATTGAAACTAACGATTTAATTCATCGAACAAATTTAGGATATCACACACAAGTTGCAACACATAAATAAATGCAGGGACCATAAATACAACAATGACATCTACAACGATAATGGTAATTGGACAGGGTCCTGAGAAAAAGTCTCTAGAATTGGGGCACACTCTTCTTCTATCGGGGGAAGTGGATTGACCAGTCGATGAATGTGCCTTTCCTGGTTGGGCCTCAGTGGTCTGCCGATGGCGATCTGAGGATTCAAATCAGCGAGGCTCTGGAGATATCCCATTACTCGCTGGGTCAAATGCTCTTGAGCGATGACATACTGGGAAAGATTGGCCAGCACTGGGTCTCGCTCGATTTGTCCATCGGGAAAAGATGTTACTTCTCCGGGTGCTGCACGGCTCGGGAAGTAATAATACCCCCGTTCGCTGGCGTAGGGTACCGCGAATCGAAGACGAGTAAGCGCCTCATATGCAGCAGCTTCTATGGCCATGTGCGGAGTCGGCATAGATTTCCCCACGAAGGAAGCTTCCGTGGGGTCTTGGTTTGGGTTTGCGGGAGGGACGTGCACCACTGCCCAATATTTCGAGGTGGAAGGGGTGATCCTCGAGTTGAGTAACTCATACTGGGGTGGATGGATAGCACTCATGGTACTGCAGGTAAAGTCCCACAAAATTTTAACAAAGCTGTCTGGAGTTGCGTTTGGAGTTCTCAGATAAATACTAGGGCTCGGCATGGCAATGGAAATGGTTGTGCGAGTGGTGCTCAAGGTGAGGGGTACTTGGTAAGATCACGAGGTGGCCTTTTATATAGCCTTGGGGCTGGGTTATTTACCGCGGTGAAGGGTAACTAGTTATCGAGTCTGCTCCATGGGGTCAGGGTCAATGCTATAGCTGCACATATCTCGCAAAAGTGACGTGTTACTATGGGAGTCGTCGGTGTGGTTTTGGTAGCCGTGCCCGAAAAAATGCAACCGCATGCTCACATATTTAATGCAAGGATACTATTTAAAACAGAGGCACACAAGCAGGCTGCGATTATTCAAGTCGATGCAAGATTACATGATTATGGGGCGCGAGCGTACTGAGACTCGGTACTACTCGAGTGACTTAGTCTACCTCGTTTATATCTAAAAGAGCTTGCCTTGTGGACGTCGAGGCTTCTCCACGGGTTTCACCCTCGGGATTAGCGGGAGGGGGTTGAGGAATTGCCGGGTCGGGGTAGCGATGATGACCATCCCGGGGATTGTTGGCCACAATTCCACTGGAGCATGTTCCCAAAAGGCGATGAAGCACTTCTGGGGACACCAATGTATTGTGGTCGATGGCTGGGGCAGACCTCAAGGACTCGATCGGGTGTCCAAACAACATGACTAGGTTGTCGGCGTTGGGCTCATCTTCTCCTCTTGTCGGGGCTCGGCGGACCAGTTCTCCACGAGCTGCGATCAGATCAAGGGTGATTTGATCGAACAGTTCCTCTAGTGCACCTACATAGCGCACCAGATGCAATAATGCAGGATCCGTCTCGTGATCTCCGCTGACAACCTGGGGTGGCCTACCATACCCATCACGGCTGGGGTAATAGTAGAACGAGCGACAGTTAACTCTGGGCGACAAGTGCCGGAGTTGAACTATAGACTCTCGAGCAGCTAGTTGAATGGCTTGTGGCTCAAAGGAAGTTGTCCTTCGGTGAATCAGTAGGGCGTTACGCGATAGACCCCTACCATAGATGTGTACAGTGGCCCAGAATTGACGGCTCTCACCGCTCATGGGTCCTTGGTACACAACATATTCTGGAGGCTCCTCTAATGCAAAGGCACGGCGGGTGAGGTTTGCTACCACGGTCACAAATCCTCCAAGGTTGTTTGCCGTGGTTTCATTGTGCATGACGGGGCCAGGCATTATGGCTCGGTTTGGGGAAAGAGGTTGTGCTGTGCTGTGTTGAGGTTAGCGTGCCCTTCTTATAGAAAAAGAGGGCGGAGTCTTCCTTCGCACGCTTGCGAATGAGACAATTTAGGTGTCGGTCACTGGCGCGTGATTGACAGGCTAGGCTGATAGGTTGGGCACCGACTGCCAAAAGGTGTCGGGTCACTATGGGGCTATCTTACGCGAGAAGCTTGGCCGAGGTTAGGTTATGGTCTGGGGGTTTGGTTAACCTAGGTTTATTGACCTGGCTAAGATAGGATTAGCCAATGGTCAGCTTGGCTCTGATACCAAGTCTGTCAGGACCGGAATTTCGTGATTTTAATTTCCCAGAAAATGGCCCTTATGCTCACCAGCCCTAGGATTACTGTTAGCTGGCGAGACACAAACTTGATACAATAATTCCAAGCAAAAATACACAATATGTAATACAAGGCCATTCTGGCCTATGAGTACAACACAAGGTTTCTAGTGGTTGATGGCAGAAGCGGTTTGTGGATCATCAGCGTCTATGGGACTCCATTTCCCACAGGAACAGCTCCTGGATAACTCCTATCTTCGCGAGGCTGCTATCACCATTGATTAGGTTCCGGGGCTGTCATCGCAACGCTCCTCTCCAAGCAAGAAATCTGGCCAAGACAATAGCGAGGGACAAGCTAGTGAGTACTTTGAATGTACTCGCAAACATTATGAACACAGGTATAATATAACAAAACATAATCATGCTCTAAAATATTCTATGATCCAACGTCAGTCACAGAAATAAAATCCATGATGCACGCAGAAAAGTTATTCCCGTAACACATGAATAATGCAATTAGGGAGTAGAAATAGAATGCCTCAGTCGGGCATCTGAGCGACACCACAGAAAGGGCTCATAAGTGAAATAAGTAACAAATGTGCCGCAGTCGGGCGTCTGTGCGACGCCACATAAATGGCTTATATGGTAAATAAATAACAAGCATGCCACAGTCGGGCGTCTATGCGACACCACATAAAGGGCTTATAACAGAATAATCACAGTGACTATCCAGGAGGTAGAACCGTCCCAGGGATACTCAAAGAATCAAGTAATGAAAAAAGTTAGTCCACAATAATAATAATCATAATCATCATATGTCACCGGTCATATTCAATGTTTTGATTTAGTTGTTTTTCCTCCGAAGACCGACACTAAGACCGACACTTGACCCAGCCTAGACTGTAGTCCTTACCCATGGACACGGCTATTCGAATAGATATAATCTCTGCAGAGGGTGTACTCTTTACCCACGAGTAACGGATTCCGTTAGTCCATCCGGACTAGTTCCGCTTACGGTCTTTTAGTTGAAAACACACCCAACCGCACACACCAGCTTGACTCATCGGTGTCTGGAATCACCCACGACACTCGTTAAGCAAAACTCTAAGTGGGGAGGCTACAACCTCGATTAGCATGGGATAACAAAATTTATACCGCACGCAAACTGGGGGAGCTACCCCCTTCGGCTACAACCGAAACACCCATGTCCCCGGACCAGGTGGCATGCCTACCGGATGCAGTCGGTATCTTCCATCATGGCCTCTCTGTACGGTGTGTGCTAGAAAGGGGTTGACAACTTACTGAACCGTACCCTACCAATGGCAGGGACAAGTGGCAGTATGAGACAAGTATGGGGGTTACTGAAACAAGACTCGATTGAAAGCACATTTGCTCCCTGGGTGGTTTTGGTAATTAATGACAACATACTTTGTGGTTGGACTAATGCTTTTATCAAGTATGTTTCAGGAAATTCAATCACATTGGCATGGCAAAAGGACTGAAGAGGTGGACCCCCCGCCCCCAAAATGCTAAGGCAAGCATTGGCAAAAGCTCAAGACTCCATTTTTGGTTTAGTGATCCAAGATCACATTGAGTCCATAGGAAAAGCCAATACTATTAAAAGGGGATGAGGTTATGATGATGATCTTGTTGCTCAAGTGCTTAGTGATACATCTCCTAAACTATCAGCAACTTTCACTGCCATATACACTCATAAGTAGTCTCGGTCCCACCGATATTCCAAACTCAGTCACACCGAGATGAACCACCTCAGCCATAAAGCCAAACCCTAGAAAACTTCGGATTTTCCGATTCGAACTCGGTCTCACGAAACTTGAGTTGCCAAGCTTCAGAACATTCATCATCAAATCGGTGTCACCGAGATGATGAAGTCGGTCCCACCAAACCGGCTTGCTCTTGTCATTGCACGAATCGGACTCTCAAGAGATTGTATTTTCGGTCCCACCAAAATCCCAACGTTCACATTATTTGAACTTTCGGTCTCACCGAGTTGTCAACTTCCGTCCCACCGAGATTGCTCAAATGTGTGTAACGGTTGGATTTTGTGTGGAGGCTATAAATACCCTCCACCCCTCTTCATTCGTGGAGAGAGCCATCGAAAGAACTACCACTCCTACCTTACATTTACGAGAAGAGAACTACCTACCCTTGTGTTGAGATCAAGTTGCTCCACTCCCACCATATGAAGCTTGATCTCTAGCCTTCCCAAGTTGCTTTCCACTCAATCCTGCCTTCCACCACAGCCAAATCGGTGAGGAGAGTTGAGTGTTGGGGAGATTATCATTTGAAGCACAAGAGCAAGGAGTTCATCATCATCAACAACATCTATTACCTTTTGGAGGTGGTGCCTCCTAGATTGGTTAGGTGTCGCTTGGGAGCCTCCGTCGAGATGTGGAGTTGAACCAAGAAGTTTGTAAGGGCAAGGAGATCGCCTACTTTGTGAAGATCTACCCGAGTAAGGCTAGCCCTCCGTGGGCGTGAGCCATGATGGAATAGACAAGGTTGCTTCTTCGTGGACCCTTCGTGGGTGGAGCCCTCCGTGGACTCTCGCATGGCCGTTACCCTCCGTGGGTTGAAGTCTCCATCAGCGTGGAAATGCGATAGCACCACCTATCGGAACCACGAGAAAAATCACCGCGTCTCCAAGTTGCGTTTGGTCTTCTCCACTTCTCTTTACTACTTGTGCAATTTACTTTCCGCTGCCCATACTCTAGAATTGCATGTGTAGTGTGCTACTTGACTTGTGTGTGTTATGCAAAATCTGCCAAAATCTGTCCTTGATAAAAGACTGAATTTTTATCTTGTCGAGTAGTCTAATCACCCCCCCTCTAGACACTCTCACCTTCTTGATCCTACAATTGGTATCGAGCTTTGGTCTCCATTGCTTTGGTTTACACACCATTGGAGGAAGATGGACGTGTCTACGTTTGGGAGTGTTAGCCATAGAGTGCCTATTCTTAATGGAGTGTCGTATAACTCGTGGAGGATTGAAATGCTTATTATCTTTAAGACATACAATTTATGCAAATATGTTGAGACCCCTATGTGCCTCCATTTGACCCCTTGCACCCTACCATGGATGAAGAACTTGATTTGCTTCGTAACCTTAGAACTGTAAATCTTATCATTAGAGGGTTACTCGATAACTTGCTTAAGCTCGTTACAAACTTTGAGTGCGCCTATGCTATGTGGAAGTTCTTGGAAGAACTTTATCCGGACTACTCTTTGAGAGGTCTTGATGAAATTCTATACAAGACTATTGAATTTGATATGATCTTAATGATCCCAACTTTGATAAATGCTTCTTTGAGCTTAGTGATCTTATGAAAAGAAGGGTGATCCGGTCTTATCAATGTTCTAATTAGAAATGCTCTTGTATTGCATTCCGATGATTATTGTCACATTGACAAAACTAATGCAAGTTGTTATCAAATTGACCTAGGTGTTGATGATGAACAATCTATGGGTCAATATGATGATGAGCATGAGCATGATGATGATTACTCGATTCGGACACCGAGCTAGACAAGATCATGAAGAGTCTCAATCATATGGCAAATCGAGAGACTACATATCCGGCGGAAAAGAGTGGATTCTTGATAGTGGATGCACCGACCACATGACCGGAGACAAAGACATGTTTCGAGAGCTTGCAAAGAGCGATGGTCCACGCAAGTATGTGACTTTTGGAGACAACTCAAGGGTAAGGTACTTGGCCTTGGTAAGGTGGCCATATCTCATGATAGCTCTATTCAAAATGTCATGCTTGTTGAATCACTTGGATACAATTTACTTTCCGTGTCTAGATTAGCTGACTTTGGATTCAATGTGCTATTCACGAAGTAGATTGCCAAGTCTTTCGTCGTGACAATCATAACATGGCATTTACCGAGATCCGTAGAGGTGATCTATATATTGTTGATTTCACTAAGAAAGCCCAACCTAGAACGTGCTTTATTGCTAAATCCGCTAAAGGTTGGTTATGGCATAGAAGGCTTGGACATGTTGGTATCGTAATCTAGACAAGCTAATCAAAGGTGATCATATTCTTGGCGTTAAAGATGTTTTCTTTGACAAAGATAGACTTTGTAGTGCTGTCAAGCAGGAAAACAAGTAGGTGGAAGTCATCCGTGAAGAACATCATGACCACAAGGAGACCGCTTGAGCTTCTTCATATGGATCTCTTGGTCCCAATGCTTACAAAAGCCTTGGTGGTAACTCCTTTGGTCTAGTTATAGTTGATGATTATTCCAGATTCGTGGGTATTTTTCCTTGATGACAAATCGCAGGTTCAGAGAATCTTCAAAACCTTTGCGAAAGGCCCAAAATCAATTTGAGGTGAAGATCAAGAAAGTTCGGAGTGACAATGGAGCGGAGTTCAAAACGCCAATGTAGACTCTTTTCTTGATGAGGAAGGGATTCTACATGAGTTCTCGGCTACGTACACTCCTCAACAAAATGGAGTTGTTGAGAGGAAGAACCGAATGCTCATAGAGATGGCGAGAACGATGCTTGATGAATACAAGACACCGAAGCATTTTTGGGGGGAAGCAGTCGAGACAGCTTGTCATGCTATCAACAGGCTTTATCTTCATAAGCTCCTCGGCAAGACATCATACGAGCTCCTCACCGATAACAAACCCCAAGTGGGATACTTTTGTGTCTTTGGTTCAAAATGCTATATCCTTGATAAGCATCATCGGTCTAAATTTGCTCCTAAAACTCATGAAGGCTTTTTCCTCGGTTATGGATCAAACTCCCACACCTACCGTGTCTACAATAATTTCACCCGAAAGGTTGAAGAGACGGTAGACATGAAGTTTGATGAATCTAATGGCTCGCAAGTAGAGCAAATGCCTATTGATGTAGGAGAGAAGGACCCATCGGAAGCCATCCAAGATTTATCTATTGGAAAGATCCCTCCCATGGAAGTGAAGGAGAGTACCTCATCTACATATGTGGAGCCCCCTTCCTCACGGCAAGATGAACCTCAAGGCAACATGGAGGCCTCCACAAGTGGAACTCACCAAGATGAGGAAGTGCAACAAGAAGATCCACCACAACCTCCTTCTCCACCGCCTCAAGACAACACCAACAACAATGAAGAAGAAGAAGAGGAAGATGAAGATGTTGAGGAAGCTCAGCCACAACCTCAACAAAAGCTATCCCGAGTCCGAGCAAGAGTCAAGAAAAATCATCCCGTGGAACAAATGATCAATGACATCAACTCCGGGAGAATTACTCGCTCTAAAACTCGCTTAGCTAACTTTTGTGAGCATTACTCATTTATCTCTAGCATTGAACCTATGAAGGTAGAAGAAGCACTTGAAGACCGGATTGGGTGAGCGCTATGCACGAAGAGCTACACAACCGAGAGGAACAAGGTATGGACTTTGGTAGAAAGCCCAAGGATGATCAAAACGTCATTGGAACCAAATGGGTGTTTGGAACAAGCAAGATGAAGATGGACAAGTCATCCGCAACAAGGCTCGTCTCGTAGCTCAAGGTTACACACAAGTCGAAGGTATGGACTATGGTGAGACCTATGCCCCCGTTGCTAGACTTGAGTCCATTCGCATTCTTCTTGCTTATGCCAACCACCATGATATTACTCTCTATCAAATGGATATTAAAAGTGCTTTCCTAAATGGTGAGATTGAGGAGGAAGTATTTGTGAAACAACCTCCGGTTTGTGAATCCCAAAAGCCTAATCATGTTTATAAGTTGCACAAAGCTCTTTATGGTCTTAAACAAGCTCCTAGAGCTTGGTACAAATCTTGACTAGCTTTCTTCTTGAAAAAGGGTTTGAGATTGGAAAAATTGACTCAACGCTGTTCACGAAAAGGGTTGATGGTGAACTATTTGTGTGCCAAATATATGTTGATGATATTATCTTTGGTTCAACTAACCCTCATTTTAGCGAGAAGTTTGGAAAGCTCATGTCGAGAAGTATGAGATGTCCATGATGAGTGAACTCAAATTCTTCCTTGGGTTGCAAATCAAGCAATCTAAGGAGGGTACCTTTGTCTCACAAACAAAGTACACCAAGGATCTCTTCAAGAAGTTCAACATGCAAGAAAGCAAAGGTATGAGAACCCCATGCCTACAAGTGGACATAATGACTTGACAAAAGATGGAGAACCCGTTGATCAAAAGGTTTACCGATCTATGATTGGTTCTCTACTATATCTTTGTGCTTCTCGTCCTGACATAATGTTGAGTGTATGCATGTGTGCTCGATATCAAGCAGGCCCTAAAGAATGTCATCTTAAAGCTGTTAAAAGGATTGTGAGATATTTGATACACACACACAACTTTGGCATTTGGTATCCTAAGAGGGCCTCTTTCGACCTCGTTGGCTATTCCGACTCGGACTATGCGGTGGCAGGTTGATAGAAAGTCAACTTCGGTGCGTGTCAATTCCTTGGTCGATCCCTTGTATCTTGGTCCTCCAAGAAACAAAATTCGTATAATTATCCACCGCCAAGCGAATATATTGCTGCTGGTTCGTGTTGTGCTCAATTACTATGGATGACACAAGCGCTTAAGGATTATGGGATACATGTGAGACATGTTCCCTTGCTTTGTGACAATGAGAGTGCGATTAAAATTGGACACAATCCCGTGCAACACTCTCGAACGAAACATATTGAAGTTCGTCACCATTTTATTCGTGATCACATTGCTAAGGGTGACATCAATCTTAAGCATGTTAAATCTTGACAAACAACTTCGTGATATCTTTACAAAACCTCTTGATGAGAAGGTGTTTTGTAAGCAAGGAGTGAATTGAACATCATTGATGCTTCAAACTTGGAGTGAGAACTCCATTGATGCATGCAAGGCATGAGCCTACTTGACTAATCCTTGATATCTCTCTTATGATGATGATCATATGTCTCGGACACATTTGCCTCCTTGTATTGCATCTAACTCCTTGCAGGTACTTGGATGATCTACATTCCACAAGATTACCACACACTCAAATCATGAGTAATCTTGTCATTGACCAAGTATCTAGCCCTTTGGGATGTTGAGTTCAAGGAACAAAATTCCACATATCCTTTTTGACATCTTATACATCTAGTATTTCACTCTTGTCATCTTGGATATCCTTGAGTATTTCCTTGCTTGCCTAACCCATGTAGGAAGATGAACTACACAAGTGGAAATGGCGCTCCAACTTCACATTCAATGAGCACCTACATCAAGTTCACCTACATGAGTAAAGCAACAACAAGCCTAAGGTATGTTCTTCACATCTTTAAGGAGCTTTGCTCAAAGTCATGAGTACAAGCAGCTTCATAAGATGTGATCACATCAAATGCTTAATCGAAAAATGGCAACCCCATTTTGAGCTTAAATGATGAGTATGACCTATGATCAAATGTCCTCATTTGACTCCTAAGTCAATATACTCAAACATAGGTGACCTTGTCGCCGACCTTTATCTAGATGAAGTACATATGTTTTGGAGTTTTTCTATTTTCTCTTATGTTCTCTCATTGAGTTTTCATTTTAAAAAAAACTTCATCTAGGAATCTTTTTCATTTCTATTCTTCTGTCTTTGTGAATATCCTTTTGGCTCTGATCAATTCCTCGAAAATCATTCACAAATTCATTGCAAATCCTTTGAAACATTCCTCGCAAAGTGAGCTGAATTATTTCTGTATTTCCTTGGAATTAAACTCGGGCGTCACCGATTTAAATATTTCGGTCTAACCGAAAAGGATCTACCCTAAGTCCCTGACTTTCGGACCCACCGATCCATCTTAATTCGGTGTCACCGATTTATTTCCTCCAGGATATTATCTTCTGCAGCTTAACTCAATGATTTCTCTATGCATGTTCTTTTTTTTGTCCTGTTGTGATTCTTAAGGATCCCACTTCTTTCTTTCCACCTTCCCTAACCTTCCTAGTTTGCTGTCCTTTTCGGCACTTGATGTCAAAGGGGGAGAAGACTTAGGGGGAGAAGAGAAGATTTAGGGGGAGAAGAAGAGCAATCTTACCTTAAGGGGGAGAGAATCACATCAAAGCTTTGCCTTATTTCACATTGGATATTACATTTGGCATCATTCTTTTGATTTTTCTTTTCCATCAAACCCTTGATCGAGAAAACTCAAAGGAGAGGAATCTTCACAATTGATATCTTATGGAAAGCAAAATCTCTCAGAGTTCATTGAAAATCTATTAGTTTCGGAGACATGTTTGCTGATTCAAGCTTGTGCTCAATATGAGACACTCTTTATACATGTCATCCGTGGCTTGGTACTCTTGATGTTCTTGCAGTTGGTTGAAGAAATACTCTTGTGTTATCTAACCTTGTTTTCCCAAGTTTATCTCTTCAGGTACAATGCCAAGGAACCTCAAGGTAAGTATATGCACCTTGCAGAATGAGCATGATGGTGACTTGCTTGTGAATACTTGTTTGCAAGAAATCACCATGCACATATGCATTATCACTCACTTCTTTTCATCTGCTCTGATGCATATAGCCAAGATACATGTAGCACATCTTGCTTCTCTCTCTTGTGTGCTTGTGGTAGTCCAAAACCATAATTTATGAAAATCTTGCACACTTGTAGGGGGAGCCTGTGTACTACATGTTTGTCAAAGCTTTCGTGATAATTCTGTCTTTCTTTCAATAAGCTTTGATGTCTTGTTTAGTGTGTTGCCATCAATTACCAAAAGGGGAGATTGAAAGCACATTTGCTCCTGGGTGGTTTTGGTAATTAATGACAACATACTTTGTGGTTGGACTAATGCTTTTATCAAGTATGTTTCAGGAAATTCAATCACATTGGCATGGCAAAAGGATCAAGAGGTGGACCCCGCCCCAAAATGCTAAGGCAAGCATTGGCAAAAGCTCAAGACTCCATTTTTGGTTTAGTGATCCAAGATCACATTGAGTCCATAGGAAAAGCCAATACTATTAAAAGGGGATGAGGTTATGATGATGATCTTGTTGCTCAAGTGCTTAGTGATACATCTCCTAAACTATCAGCAACTTTCACTGCCATATACACTCATAAGTAGTCTCGGTCACACCGATATTCCAAACTCAGTCACACCAAGATGAACCACCTCAGCCATAAAGCCAAACCCTAGAAAACTCGGATTTTCCGATTCTGAACTCGGTCTCACCGAAACTTGAGTTGCCAAGCTTCAGAACATACATCATCAAATCGGTGTCACCGAGATGATGAAGTCGGTCCCACCGAAACTGGCTTGCTCTTGTCATTGCACGAATCGGACTCTTCGAGATTGTATTTTCAGTCCCACCGAAAATCCCAACGTTCACATTATTTGAACTTTCGGTGTCACCGAGTTGTCAACTTCGGTCCCACCGAGATTGCTCAAATGTGTGTAACGGTTGGATTTTGTGTGGAGGCTATAAATACCCCTCCACCCCCTCTTCATTCGTGGAGAGAGCCATCGGAAAGAACTACCACTCCTACCTTACATTTACGAGAAGAGAACTACCTACCCTTGTGTTGAGATCAAGTTGCTCCACTCCCACCATATGAAGCTTGATCTCTAGCCTTCCCAAGTTGCTTTCCACTCAATCCTTTCTTCCACCACAGCCAAATCAGTGAGGAGAGTTGAGTGTTGGGGAGATTATCATTTGAAGCACAAGAGCAAGGAGTTCATCATCATCAACAACATCTATTACCTTTTGGAGGGTGGTGCCTCCTAGATTGGTTAGGTGTCGCTTGGGAGCCTCGGTCGAGATGTGGAGTTGAACCAAGAAGTTTGTAAGGGCAAGGAGATCGCCTACTTCGTGAAGATCTACCCCGAGTAAGGCTAGCCCTCCATGGGCGTAGGCCATGATGGAATAGACAAGGTTGCTTCTTCGTGGACCCTTCGTGGGTGGAGCCCTCCGTGGACTCTCGCAGCCGTTACCCTCCGTGGGTTGAAGTCTCCATCAACGTGGAAGTACGATAGCACCACCTATCGGAACCACGCGAAAAATCACCGCGTCTCCAAATTGCGTTTGATCTTCTCCACTTCTTTTTACTACTTGTGCAATTTACTTTCCGCTGCCCATACTCTAGAATTGCATGTGTAGTGTGCTACTTGACTTGTGTGTGTTATGCAAAATCTGCCAAAATCTGTCCTTGATAAAAGACTGAATTTTTATCTTGTCGAGTAGTCTAATCACCCCCCCTCTAGACACTCTCACCTTCTTCGATCCTACAACTCGATCTACGGTCGACTCAGGAGGTTTAGGTGTTACCTGCACAATTAGCATAACAAATATGTTTTCAACCAACAGACATAACCACCACTCATCATGTCTCACTATGCCGTAGCGGACACAATCGTCTCAACGACCGGAGACAAGCTCGTGTCTACCCAAGACAGAGGCTTTCCTGGTTTCCTTCCGGTATGCATGAGAGGCATGTGATGGTGACTACTATCCCAAGCATATCAAACTCCAACAGCAGGAATCATCAATATGCACTCATGAGTTTGAACATATCATCAAAAAAATATATCAAAAAAACTCCGAGACGCGAGGTGTTGTAACCGTGTCAAACAAAACATGACAATATTATGCCAGGGTTCAGAATGCTTGCCTTCAAGGTGTGGAGAGGTGAGGTGCATTCCAAAACTTTGAAAGTTTTAATCTCCCCTCCAAATTCCTATTTTCAAAAATATTCAAATAACACATACTTTAAATACAGTACAAAAAAGTTGTCTGAATTTTTTTGAAATAAATCTTAAAATAAACTAGACAATATTTGAGAGAGGTGGGAAAAAGAATCAACTCATTTGGAGTTATATTTAAAAAGTTAGAGCCAGTCAAATTCTGTTTTTTTAATAAAACAGGAAAAAGGGAAAACGTTCCAAAAACTGACCACGTCGAAGGCGTATTCCGAGTTTATGTCTCCACTTATCCAGCGTGGACCGCGTGTGGGTCACTAACAGTGGGTCCAGTGGGCCCACTGGTCAGGTTTGACTGGTCCCCTGCCTTCTTCCTCCTCTGTCCGAGCCGAGGCGGGGGCTCCGGTGATGCTCGCCAGCGAACGGCGGCACCGTTCGACAAACCGAGGCCATCCGTGGGATCAGGGGGTCGAGGCGGTCCCTTCGGTGGTCGCTATGGTCCCTGGGGTGGACGGAGTCGCCGGCGGCAAGCTCCGCAGCGGACGGTGGCCGTCGGGCAGGGTGGGGATCTTGCCTCTGGCGGCTCCTGATCAAAATCGAGCAAGGGGATGGATTCATGAGATGAAGAAAGAACTTCTGGTGAAGAGAGTGGAGAGGGGGAGGTCCTGGTGGCGCCGGAATGATCGAGACAGTGGCGGCGGCAGTGGTTGCCGGAGAAGAAGAAGACGACCTTCTCCCGTCGTTCTCTGGCTATGGGGGGCTCTAGAGAGGTGGCCTGAGACTGCTTGAGTGCTCGGATGAGCTCGGGGGTCTCCTTATATAGTGCAACAAGGTCAGTTCCGCGGCGGCCGGAGATAAGCTCGCCTGCGAACTGCCATACTGTGCTGCAGGGCGACGTGGCGGTGGTTTGGGCTGGTCGGCGCATTCTGACGAGTTCTCTACTGCTCAAGGGGCAAGCTGGCGCACGTGGGCGGCTCGGCGGCGCCACCTGCAGCGAGGCTCTTGTGGCCGCCAGCTTGTAGCCTGGCCATGCCCTGTGGAGTGCCAGGGGTGGTCGGGGTGGCTCTGCGGTGCAGGAGGGCACGAGGCGCGCTGGCTGCGGTTGGCCAAGGGCTAGAACGGCGCGGGGTGGGCGGCAGCGAGACGCAGCGGCTCGGTGCACGCGCGTGCAAAACATGCGCTCTGGGCGCGCCCAGAGCACGCACGCTAGCTGCTCGACGAAATGCCTATGCATGCCACAGGGCTTGGGTGAGGTGGCAATTAGCAGACCTAGGTTAGGAGTAGCTAGGAGCTTAGTGGACAAAGTTGCTGGGTCAGTGTATCAAGTTTATATTGGAAACTAAAAATCATGCCAAATCTGGCTATGCACACCAAGTGTTTGACATAATGCTAGAGGCATCTAGGCAGTTCTTAGAGTGGACAAAATCTCCAGATCCTAGTCTCTTTAGGTGTAGGTGGTGGTGGTCATGTTAGTTTGTCAAACAAAGAAACTTGTTAGTGCAAATATTTGAGAAAACCAATTTTGGGCAGAGAATAAAGGCTGTCATTTCATGGACCAAAAATATTCCAATGTGTTCATGCTCTTGGACTTAAGGGTTTTGTAGGAAGGACTACAAGCAGGAAAAAGAATCATGGGTAAAAGAGCAAGCAAAAATATGGTTGCAGTACAAATCCTCAAGTTGGACCAGAATGAAAATGAGGTTGATTCACTCAAAAATTTCAAAGGACATAACTAGGTTTTTGCATAAAGGTGGATAATATACTCCTACTGACCTCCCCTAATTTTGGTGGAAGTTTTAAATGCATTTATCAAATGGTTGTAGTGTAAAAGAGGCTCCAAAACTTATGAAAAATCATTTTAAAAGAATAAAGCTCAGGAAAAACAATTATGCAAATAAAACCACTGATTAAGAATTGTTTTATTGAGAGAGCATAAAAGTCCAATAATATTTTTTTGGAAAATTTTCCACTGGGGTAAAAACTCCTCAATATTCAAGAAAAGGGGTTCTGAAAACAAAAGAAAAATCCCGAAGGCAAAAGTTTTTAAACTCCTGGCAAAATTTTAATAATTCAAAACATGGTTAAATTTTTTGGGGTGTTACAATGCTCCACCACTTATTCTACCTCCGCCTGACTGGCGACCGGCCTGCGGGGTATGTCGGCTTCATTGCGGCCCAGGGCGGCAACGCGATCTCCCGCGCCAGGAAGAACGTGGAGGACGCCGGGAACAAGTGGGCCCTCATGGATGCCAAGTGCTCCCACGACCAGCTGGAGCTGCCGACCGGGCTCCCGACCTCCGAGAAGGGGTGGTTTTCTAAAGATCACCGACCCCCATCTGAGGCCGTTGATGAGGAAGATGGAGGCTGACCTGAAGGCCGAGAAGCTGACAGGGGCCATGATCATTAGGGAGTTCTTGGCGCAGTGACTGGCGCCGCTCCAGGATCGCTCCCGCCCCTTGTGGAAGCCCAGGGGTGTTGACGACAAGATCCGCCTGCGCCAGGATGGCCTTCCTAAGGAGGAGCTGAGCAAGGTGCTGCTTTCCTTGGCTAGGAAAGACCCAAGCGGCCCTCCAAATGATTGCCTCCTGCTGTACCGCCGAGACGACAGAGAGAAGATCGCCTCCTCCATGCGTGTCTTCGACGAGTTCGGGCCTGTGCCGACGGGGCCTCCCCCGCTGCCCACCTCCTTAGTGAACCTGTCCTTCGGTGACCGCACCTCCGAGGCCACCGAGTAGGAGGAGGGGGAGTGAGGGAGTCCTGGACTAGAGGGTGTCCGGACAGCCGGACTACCAATATCCGCCGGACTCCCAGACTACGAAGATAGAAGATTGAAGACTCCGGCTCGTGTCCGAAAGGTACTTTACTTGGCATGGAAGGCAAGCTTGGCAATACGGATATGTAGATCTCCTACCATTGTAACCGACTCTGTGTAACCCTAGCCTCTCCGGTGTCTATATAAACCGGAGGGCCATAGTCCGTAGGACACAACATTACATCTCAACAATCATACCATAGGCTAGCTTCTAGGGTTTAGCCTCATTGATCTCGTGGTAGATCTACTCTTGTACTACCCATATCATCAATATTAATCAAGCGGGGCGTGGGTATTACCTCCATCGAGAGGGCTGAACACAGGTAAACACATTGTGTCCCTCGTCTCCTGTTACCATCCGCCTAGACGCATAGTTCGGGACCCCCTACCCAAGATCCGCCGGTTTTGACACCGACATTGGTGCTTTCATTGAGAGTTCCTCTGTGTCGTCACCAATAGGCTTGATGGCATCTTCAATCTTTGACGCTGTCGGTATGCGAGACTTTCCTCCCGGACAGATCTTCATATTCGGCGGCTTTGCCTTTGTGGGCCAACTCTCTTGGCCGTCTGGAGCAGATCGAAAGCTACGCCCCTGGCCGTCAGGTCAGATTTGGAAGCCTAAACTTCACGGCCAACGACCACGGAGACTTGATCTTCGATGGACTCGAGCCACAGCCAAGCGCGCCGCACTGTGACGATGGGCATGATCTAGCTCTGCCGCCCGCCAAAGGTGCTTTGGCGGCGCGAATCCGCCCGGCTACTTGCCCGGAGCCGATCGCCCATGACGAGGGTCGGTGGATAGACGCGCGCCGGGGCTTCAATATCTGGCGATGGAGCCAAATACCAATCTTGTCCCCGTGAAACTTCGTGATCCCGGCGCCGGACTCCTTGCGGACTCCGAGCCTCCAGCGCCCGCCAATTAAACCAGATTGGGCGCCGGTTATGGAATTCTCCGCCGCGGACATATTTCAATGCTTGCCTTTTGGCGATATCTTGAATTCTCTGAAGCATCTCTCGCTATCAGGAGAATCTGGCGGACTATGGCGGGGCGGTTGGAGTTCGGACGACGAAGAAATTGAGCCCACCCACCACCCACTTTGTAGCCACTGCCGAGGATCTAACCGACATGCTAGACTACGACTCGATGACATCGGCGCTATGGGCGGCGATGCGGAGACGATCGAGACCAGCGCCCACGGACACTTTGGAAGGCCGCCTCGTCATCTGACGTTTACATGGTGGATTCCTCAAAAGAAGGGATGGCGAGAAAGCAGCGGAGGAAGATTCTTTAAAGAAGCAACCCAAGCGCCCGGCGGCGCCGCTCTAAATCCCGCCACAAAGCAAGAATGAAGAATCAGCACGGAGATAATAACACTCCGGAGAGTGCGAAGACAAACCCTCCAAAGAAGAATCAGCGAAGGAGGATGAAGAAGTACGCCCTAACGAAAGGGCGACAGAAGAAGAGGTTGAGGATTACAACTATGTACCTCCCTCCGAGGACGAATCAAGCCCCGATGACGACAAACTCGACGAGCCCGTCGAACAAAATCTTCGCAAACGCAGGCTCACCGCTACAGCAAGAAGCCTGAAGGAGGAAAAGCAGAAGCTCAACACAGCAGAAGACGCACTCCGGATAAGATGGAGCAAGGTGCTCAAAACCGCAGACAAACAAGGCAACAACCACCAACTGAAGAGCTACCCAAAGCGCAAGCTGCTCCCAGAATTCGACGAAGAGGCCGTAAAACCCCCACCGTCCAATGGCCCTGCCAGGTCCATCTATGGACCCAAAAGGAAAGCCCCAATAAGCAAAGGAACACGTCAAGTGTCCGACGATAGCGGCA
The DNA here is from genome assembly GCA_021437245.1 of Aegilops speltoides. Taxonomy (NCBI): domain Eukaryota; kingdom Viridiplantae; phylum Streptophyta; class Magnoliopsida; order Poales; family Poaceae; genus Aegilops; species Aegilops speltoides. The sequence continues at coordinate 444,593,354 of CM038143.1, forward strand.
CGTACAAGTACAGGGGTGCCGCACACCCACTATGCTTCACAGACGAAGTCTTTGGAACATGAATTCCCAGCGGGTTTAAACCCATAAACATAGAAGCCTACGATGGAACAACAGACCACAGAGTGCGGATAGAAGACTATATATTACATATACATATGGCCAGAGGAGACGATCTCCACGCCATAAAATATCTACCCCTCAAACTCAAAGGGCCAGCTCGTCATTGGCTCAAAAGCCTCCCAGAAAACACTGTTGGAAGTTGGGAAGAGCTCGAGGAAGCGTTTAGAGCAAACTTTCAAGGGACTTATGTCCGGCCTCCGGATGCAGACGACTTAAGTCACATAACTCAACAGCCCGGAGAGTCAGCGCGGAAATTCTAGAACAGGTTCCTCACCAAAAAGAACCAAATAGTCGACTGTCCGGACGCCGAAGCCTTAGCAGCTTTCAAGCACAATGTCCGAGACGAATGGCTTGCCAGACACCTCGGTCAAGAAAAACCGAGGACAATGACCGCATTAACAAGCCTCATGACCCGCTTTTGCGCAGGAGAGGACAGCTGGTTGGCAAGAAGCAGCACCAGCGACCCAAGTACATCCGAGATAAGAGATGGAAACGGAAAATCACGGCGCAGAAAAGATCGGTAGCGGAATAAAGAAAAGCCCAAAGAGCACGGCGATCAACGCCGGATTTAAAAGCTCACGGCGAATAATAAAGCTCAACCCATCAAGGACGACAATGACGAACTGTCTAACCTACACAAAATCTCGGTCGGATCATCAAATCCACAAGTACCCGGAAGGCTCGCAAATCACACCCACGAGGATTGTTGGGTTTTCAAACAGTCCGGCCGATTAAACACCGAACGCAAAAGGGCTCGGCGCGTCAGCGAAGAAGATAAACCCGCTATCGAGGCACCGAAAACAAAAGACTTTCCCACAAGGGGTCAAAGCAGTAAACTCACTTCATGTGAGGATACGGAAAAACAGTGCGGCACTTTCTAAAAAGAGCTTCGCATGGTCCGGCCCCACAAACCGTAGAGATTGGCTGTCAAACCCAATCACTTTCGGTCACCGGGATTATTCCAAAAGTGTTCGAACCACGGGACGGACTCCCCTGATATTGAATCCGATAATAGACGGACTACAATTCACAAACGTCCTAATGGACGGAGGCAGTGACTTAAACCTGCTATATTCAAACACAATCCGTCGGATGGGGATAGACCCTACCAAAATTCGACACAGCCACACTTCCTTTAAGGGAGTTACACCCGGCCCTTACGCCAAGTGCACAGGCTCGATATTACTCGAAGTCGTGTTCGGATCACCGAACAATTTCCGACGAGAAAAGTTAATTTTCCATATCGTCCCATTTAAAAGTGAACATCAAGCACTATTAGGATGAAAGGCTTTTGTCCGCTTCAATGCCATACCGCATTACGCATCTCTTACACTTAAGATGCCCGGTCCACACGGCACTATTTCAGTGCGAGGGTCACTTAAAGCCCCCGGACTCGGATAGACAAATCCGGACTCAGCAGGCTAGGGGCTCCCTAGCCGCATACCCTTTCACAAGGGGCTGCGCGCACAATTAATATCGGTTTCATATAAACCTACCCTTAATTATTTACGCTTATTCTTTTGCATTATTTTCGCACGAACTGTTTTTGAAATGTTCCTCTCTTTTCTCTGAGATGAGCAGCGTGCGTGCCGCCCGGATAACGGCACAACAGAGACCTGGCGCAGAGCGTGCGGTAGGGACCCGTCGCAAGGTTTCTCTTGATTAAGACCCTCGTGGACCTTTTATTCTGTCTCTTGTTGCTATATCAGCCTTGGCTTCTTCCTATAGCCGGGCGAACTGTGATTTGGCATTGGCGCGTCGAAGACAACGCCCATACACGGACACAAGGGGCTTAGGGTATAATTCTGCCCGTTATCATAAAGTCCGAACACCTCTCGGGGTGTTGGCGTCTCAAGATTGGGCACTATATGCATCAGCTCGAATCATGTCTTTGGTCAAATGTTGGGTTTGCGGCTCCGTGTTTTGCTGCCTTACGTTCCGTATCATCCGGCTAACGCGGCACCGGAGAACTCTGCGATTGTGCCCGATTCGGCTGGGTGAGCACCTCGATGAAAGCCAAAACCGATCGTCATGATGTAGCGAGAGTCTGGTCAGCCACTTGATTGACTACGAAATGTTTAGAATTCCCCGCTTTGACGAAGGGCCACTTCCCGGTCAGGCACATACGCACCCCGAATCCGGAGATGTGCGGTGCCATTAGGGGCTATGTCGTAGCCCCACCTCGAGCTCCATTGGCTAAGTGAAAGAGATAAAGCATTATAGTCCGGATTGCCTCGTTTGCTACGCTACCACCTCCTTATAACAGGACCGAGACGTCGGATTAAAGTGTGAAAAAGCGCTATTTTGCGAACACCCCAGCATCTTGTGCATGGGGGCTGAAGCCGAAGACTGCATCTTTCAGGTTATACACAAGTATACTTAAAATGGCCGCAAGGAGAAGTACTATTACTTGGAAGCACAAGTATAAAAAGCATTCATACTATAATCATTCATAAACAAGTTAATGCGTTCAATTGAACGTTACATTCTTCGAGCACTGCGACTCTATTATATGAGCGCCGCACATAACTTCCCCGAAATAATGTTCGGCAGGAAGCCGGTTCCCATCCGAACCCTGGGCAGCAATAGCGGTGGCATCCATCTCCGGACACTGCGCCTTCACACGGGCCAGAGCCATCCGCGCGCCCTCTATGCAGGCCGACCGCTTCATCTCCTTGATATGCGGCACCGCCCCAAGGAACTGCTGCAGTAGGCCAAAATAGCTCGTTGCCTTGGACCTCTCTGGCCATACATGGGCCACGATGTCAGTCATAGCCAGCCCTGACAGTCTATTCAGTTCGGCCGATTCGGCCAACCTGTCCGACAGCGGGAGAGGACGATCCGGACTATGGAATTGATTCCAATATAACTCTTCCACCTCGTGATCCCCCTGGCTCCGGAAGTGCTTAACGGCGTCAGCCGCACTCGCAGCCAAGTCCATGTAGGGATCCTCCGAACTCCACTGCTTTTCAAATTGGGCATACCTGGCATCCATAAACCGGCGACGCATGAAAGCGGCCTGCGGCCGTGATTTCTCCGGCTTGGCGCAGCTCCTCCTTCATAGCCCGCATTGCAGAACGGGCATCCTTGGTCTCGGCGATGGCCTTCTTCAGGTCTTCCTGCTCCAATAGGCGCTCCTTTTCAAGAGCCTCGCTACGGTCGGTAGCATCCTTTAAATTTTTGGCCAATTCGGCCACTTCCGCCCTGCTTAGGCAGTGCGCAGCCTTTTCGGCCTTCAACTCCTCGGCCGCCCTCGCGGCAGCCGAATTACTTCTTCGGGCTTGCTCCTTGGCTTGTGCAAGCTCGGCCCGAAGTCTCTCCACAGCAGCAGCACTGTCTGTATAAACAGCACATAACTTATCAGAGGAGGGCTTTAACCCACTCAATAAAACAGCTATGGAGAATTTATTTACCTTGCGACTCGTCAAGTCGCTGATTGACAAGTGCCATGTCAGCATCTGCCATGTCCAGTTGCCGACTCAATTCGACAAACCGATCAACCAGGCTGGCCTCGGACTATCCGCCACCATGTCGGGGCGGCGTTATTTATTACCCGAGATGTCTAGATTTTCGATCCTCGGCGCTGTCGCCTTCGACAACCTACCGAGTCTCGGGGCTACTATCTATCTGAGCGCATCTTTTATATGCACAACTGTTAAAAAGCAAAAGTGCGCTATTTTCGCATACCTCAAAACCCGCCAGACAAGCTCATGGCAGCATCACGCAATCCGCTTTCGGCGGACGAAATCCTTCAATCACCATACGCATTAACGCACGGTGATCTTACGAAATGGGCGCCCTCTCAAGCAAACTCTTGATTCTCCCGGCCGGCTCGGTGGGTGTTGAACTCTTGACCCCTCCGGACTCGGGGCGCCCTCCGTGGCGACACTTCGGCTCGCCCGCTTCATCTGGCGGCGCGTCGGACGGAGGTGTATCGCTCTCCATCATCCAGAAGAAGATCCCCCGAGGACGAACTCATCTGAGACGGCTGCAGATCCGAACTGTGATATAAATATTCCGATTACCTCTGAAGCATAAAACGAAGGTACTTTCTTATTTAACTTCTTCTTTCATACTCACGGCTCGTTGGAGGCTGGTCCTTGGCGATGATTGTGTCGTCCGATTCTCTCGGGCGCGGACCTCCCAGTGAGATTTCTTCCCACGCATGGGGGCTTTGACCTCCGGATCTTCGGGGGCGGCCCTCTTTTCCCTCTGAAGGGAGGGATCCTTGGTCCTCTCCTCTTCAGTCGCCTCTTTGGACGAAGTATTAGCTCCTTTATCTCCCCCGTCGCCCCCTTCTGTGGGTGCGGCCTCCAACATTCTGACTAGCACGGGCTCCAGTGCGGTCTCTGGGAGGGGGGCCGGACACCTTATCAGCCTTGATTGCGCCACCCATTCCTGTAAAGAATAAAAAGGGTTAGGAGATGATCTTTTGAAAGGCATACAAGAAGGATGTCCGGGCTCTGAGCTATTTACCTGAGTATCCGGACGATCGCGGCTTAGTCCCGCATCCTCGGCCGAATCCGAACACGCTACTTGCGGTCCGAAGAACAGCTCGTACATCTCCAGGGGTGTCGACCCCATGAAATCTTTGGAGGATCTGAGGTCCCTCGGATTGAACTCCCATAAGCGGAGAGGGCGGCGTTTGCGGGGTAGGAGGTGCCTAGTTAGCATAACCTGCATCACCTTGACCAGATCGATCTCCCTTGTTTGGAGGTCCCGAATCCGACCCTGCAGTGCGGGCACGTCCTTGGACGGCCCCCAGTTGAGCCCTTGGTTGACCCACGACATCGATTCTTCAGGAGGTCCCGGCGGAAGGAGGGCGGCGGCTTTGCTTGCTTGCCCCTTGGAGCGGTGATGTAGAACCACTCCTGCCACAATCCTGTTCCTCTTGGAAGGAACCTTGAGCCACGGGCATCGACCATCTTGCTTATGGTCGCCCGCCACACTCCGCCGGCGCCCCGATCATCTTCGGCTCCACCTTGAATGTTTTCAGCCACAGGCGAAGTGGGGATGACATGGAGGAAGGCTTCGCAGAACAATAATGAATGCGGAGATATGGAGGATGGACTCGGAGCCAAGTCGTGGAAGTCCAGCCAAGTAGAAGAACAAGCCCCTCACGAAAGGATCCGTCGGAAGCCTAATCCCAGCGGAGGTGGGATGCAAAATGACACATTCGCCGGGCTCGGGGCTGGCACGGCCTGCCAGGGGTAGGCAACCTGTGCGACTTCGTGGGCTGTGCTTGGCCTCACGCAACTTCAATATGTCCTCCTCCGTGGCGGAGGAGGGCACCCACCAGCCCTGGAGGTCGGAGCCGACATTCTTTGTGGATCCGGCCTTCAGTCTGAAGCTCTTGGTGTTGGAATTGGGAGCGGAGGAAAGATTCGATCACGAGGTTAAGAGACAAGGACAGGCCTTGGTCCTCTTATAAAGGGGAAATAATACCAAGGGCCGTCTCGTGACCGTTTGAGATTCCCTTCGATAGAGGCGTGGCGGCGAGGAGCGGTTGGGTTACCCACGCACGTATTGATGAGGATCCCGGAAAAAGGGAATCGATCTCTGCTTGACGGGGCGTGCCAAGGAAGCCGCTTAAGCTAAGCGTCTTTGAGGTGGAATAGTGAAAACAATTAAAACGAAGGCTTGGCTGCGGTGTGATGTCATGCCGCATATACGTCGCCATTGGATCGGTGTATGTGTTTTATTCTCTACGTTGGAATGTGGAAATTATTTTGCGAGCGGACACTATCCTGGTGTTCATTATCTTCTCTGGATTATTCAAGGGAGGAACCCGCCTTGCAATGCCGAACATTATGCACGCCGGACTTATCGTCATTGAAGACTGGTTCAGGGACTCTTGAGGAGTCTGGACTAGGGGTGTCCGGACAGCGGACTATCAATATCCGCGGACTCCCGGACTACGAAGATAGAAGATTGAAGACTCGGCTCGTGTCCGGAAGGTACTTTACTTGGCGTGGAAGGCAAGCTTGGCAATCTGAATATGTAGATCTCCTACCATTGTAACCGACTCTGTGTAACCCTAGCCTCTCCGGTGTCTATATAAACCGGAGGGCCGTGGTCCGTAGGACACAACATTACATCTCAACAATCATACCATAGGCTAGCTTCTAGGGTTTAGCCTCATTGATCTCGTGGTAGATCTACTCTTGTACTACCCATATCATCAATATTAATCAAGCGGGGCGTGGGTATTACCTCCATCGAGAGGGCTGAACACAGGTAAAAACATTGTGTCCCTCGTCTCCTGTTACCATCCGCCTAGACGCACAGTTCGGGACCCCCTACCCGAGATCCGCCGGTTTTGACACCGACGTGGAATCCTTTGCCTCGAAGCAGGGAGAACTCCTCCTCAATCTCTCTGACGACGACGAGGAGGACACACATCCGGTGATGGAGCTGGCCCGCCCTACAGGGGTCACCATGAGATCCGGGGTGGCCTCCTCGAAGCAACCAAAGCGGACAACAGTGAGGAGGGGCAAGACTGCACTGATCCCTCCGGGTAGCACTCCACCTTCGCCAGCAACATCTCGAGTGATGCTGACCGCGTGCTCTCCTGCTCCCAAGAGCACAGCTCCAACTGCCCCAGCGAAGCTCCCGCTGATGAGCCTGAAGAGGAGCTATGTTGCTTCGGACCAGTAAGTGTTCTTTCTTGGCCTTGCTCTTGAATCTTGATGTGATGCTTAGTGTATTCGTTCAGCGTTAGGCAGCAATCGTCATCGAAGAAGAAGGAGGGCGCTGAGGTCGCCATGCTCGAGCGTGTCGAGGTGACTGCCGCAGCTTTGGTGAAGAGGGGCGCTATGGCTCCTCAGCTCCAGCAGTGGCGTCGTCTTCTCAGGGCTCGGAGGCCCAGCCTCGGTAGGAGCCGGCGTCCGCGGCAGGGCTGACTCTGGCGGCGTCCGCCTCCGTCGCGACTGCTGAGGTTGCAACGCCTCCGGAGCCCCCAGTCCTTCCTGCCGCTGCAGCTTCACCTGTCTTGGCACCAAGAACATCTCCACTTCCGCCCACCGTGCTGCTGGGCCATGGCGCTCCAGCCACCTCCGGAGCCCTGGAGGAGGCCCGAGCCACGCTATACCATCTCCAGGGTGCTCTTCAAGCTCCGGACCAGCGCGCAGCATTGGGGCGCCTGGGGCTGATCTCAGTATGGCTCCAGGCTGACGCATCTGTCCGGGCGGCCTGGAGTTCCGCGGAGAAGGCCCAGAAGGTGGCCGGGGTAGCTGCTGTCGGGTGTGACTTGGTACAGAAAGAAGCCAAGGACGTCCAGGAGCGGTGCCGCGCAATGGAAGCCGAACTAAAGGCTCTCCAGGATCAACAGGCCGCCCAGGCCAGCCAGCTCCTGGAGCGAGAGGAGAAGCTGAAGGCCCAGGAGGCTGCCGCCGCCAGCCACAACGCCAAGCTGAAGCAGACAGCCAAGGAGCAGGCCATGGAGGAGGACCACCTGAAGAGGTTGAAGGAGGAAGTAGAGGCGGCCCAGGTGTCCCTTGCTGAGCTCAAGGAGGCGGCTACCATGGAGCGCAGCACCCTCGGCTCCCTCGAGGCGAGGTTCCACAAAGCTCGACAGGCACTCTTTGGGAGCGATCCTCCGGGAACAGTGGTGACCCCAAAGGAGAGACCAGCAGCCCTGGTTCTTGAGGTCGTCGATGGGCTCGAGGACGTCGTCGACGGGTTTGGCTCCATGGTGGAAGGTGAGGCTCGCTTTCTTTCTTCCTCGGCCTTGACGCGCTCTTTCAGCCATCTCTATCTTCGTGACGCCAACTTCAACTTCGCCGCCATCCTCGATCCCATGGACCCTGACTCCTGCGACGCTGTTGCTGACAAGGTTGTCAGAATCGCGATTCTGTTATACGATTCTACGACTTTACAATCTAAACTAACCCCTGTGATTCTACGATTTTAGTTCATAGTATCTACGTTTCTACGATCATGATAGTGAAGATTCTATGATTTGCGATCCTACCATCGGAGCTCCGATCCGACTCAAAATCGTGATTCTGACAACCTTGGTTGCTGAGGCCATGAAGAGTTCGGTGAACGCCCTGCTAGACAAGTTCCTCGTCGTCGGCCCTGCGGCTTGAGCCGAGGGGAAGGACGACGTTGCTATCGACAAGGCTCTGCAGGCGGGCAATGGCGGCAGCCAGGGCTGAAGAGGTGGCTTGGTGGTGCTGCTCCATCCTATTTTTATCATGTAGCATGTAGCATGCCTAATGGAGGCGTTGAAACTGATGCTTGGAACAATATGTTATGTAATAAATAGCTTATGGTTCCCGATTTTTTCCGTTCGCTTTGTCGTTTTGCGTCGGCAGGGCTCGACCCCGCGCGTACCTCAGCCGCCACTGGGTCGTCCGGATTGCCAGGACGAGGCCAGGGGTTGAGGGGCTACGCAACCAGTTAGGCTCCTGAGACGCGATGCTCAGGAGTCCCCCTTGACGTGTGAACAGCTCGGGAAAAGATGTGCGAGGGCAAGCCTTGGTGTTCTGTGTCGGCAGGGCCCGACCCCGCGCATACCTCAGCCGCCGCTGGGTCGTACGAATCACCAGGACGAGCCCAAGGGGTGATGGGCTACATGGTCAGTTAGGCTCCTAAGACACGATACTCAGGAGTCCCCCTTGACGTACGAACGGCTTGGGAAGGGAAAGATGAGAGTTAGGCCTTGGTGTTCTGCATCGGCAGGGCCCAGTCCCACGCATACCTCAGCCGCCATTGGGTTGTCCGCATCACCATAACGAGCCCAAGGGGTTAGGGGCTACGTGGCCAATTAGGCTCCTGAGACGTGATGTTCAGGAGTCCCCCTTGACGTACGAACAGACCATCATACCTCTCCTCATCGGGCTCTCGCTCGGGAGGGGCGCGCAAAGACCAGGTCCATGGGACCTGGCAAGGTGGCGTATGCCAGGCGGGACCTGAGCGTAGCCCCCGTGCCCAACCCCCTTGCACTACCCTCCCGAGGGAGAGTAGCGCAGTGAGGCTAAGCACTAAGCCCGTAGGCTCCCTGAGGTTACTGCAGCTGCGAAGCTACCCTCAGTTGTTTATCACCAGCGCGGAGCATGGCACTTCTGCTCTTGCATGGGCATAGCCCCTCCTCAGCAGTGTCAACGGCCAGCGCGAAGCATGGTGCTTCCACTGGTGTGTGGGAGGGCGCTCCCTCTAAGAAGAGCCCCCGGGGCGTGTAAAGCCCCGCCCTGACACGTGGCTTGCACGGCAGGGCTGGAGGAGGTGTGTATGGGCACTCATGAGCTAGTGTGGGACTCACGAGGCCCTACCTCAAGGCAGGTTGCGCCTGAATTTGATCGGGAACTCTTGTATCAGTCCTGCAAGATGGTTAGGCCATGCGCCGAGTGAGTCTCCTGAGGTTATTGCATGAGAAGGCCAGATACCAATGACCCCAGGAGGTGACGTGAACGGGGCCGGCCCGCTAGAACGAGCTCAGCCGTTGGGTTTATCGATGCTGCAGGGACGGACCCCGAGCACAAACGTCGTGCCCAGTCTTCTCATGCAAAGATCCTAAAGAAAAACAACCGGCGCGTGGCTCCCGTGGTGACGAGGCACCAGGTCGCGCGCCCTCACTTATCCGCCCGTGATTAGCTCATGCGAGAACAAGGCACCAAGGGGCATGGGAGGTGACGTACAAGGGGGCTGGCCCATGAGCCAGAGCTCAGCTTCTTGGGTTTAGCAACGCTGTAGGGACGGACCCGAGCACAGACGTCGTGACAGTCCTTAAGCATGAGGCGGTCGTGGGTGGGCTCGCAAGGGCGCGAGACGTTCTTGGCGATGAAGCGCCGGTCAGGCAGTTGATAACCTTAAGGCAGTTCATAAGAGAAGGTAAACTAGTTTTGACAAATGCAAAAGAGATACATGCCGCAGGGACGGACCCACAAGACTTCGGGATAATGCAGCCCGAGGGGCGCCCCCAAACTGAACGAACTAAAAATATGTCACCTGGCACCATTCTTGAAGAGATGTTGGGGTAGCAGAAGACGCGCGCCGTTGAGGTCCCGTGGTCCCGAGCCTCGGGAGGCTCCGGGGGCCTGGTGGTGGTGGGGGGGGCTCCTGAAGGTGCATCTCCATATCCGCCAGGATCGCCTGATGCCTAGTCTCCCAAGCCACCAGGGCGTCCCACATGCAGTGCTGGAATGCCAAAGCCTCACTCGGCAGGCCGAAGGGGACGCAAACATAGCTGTGAGGCAGATCCTTGCATCAGCCAACACGAGACGACCAGAAGAGCTGCCGAGATGCGGCCCTGTTGAGCCCTGGGATGTCGATGCAGACGCGGAACTCCTTACCCTCTCTAGGGTAATGAGCCGTGCTCCGCGGTGGGTGGCGATCTCCCTGTAGAACCCCTGCCTCTTGAATCTCCTGGACTGCCTTGCTGATGAACTCCCGAGCGCTTGACGCTTACACCCTGTGCCTTTTCCTGGGAAGCGTGCGCTGAAGCATGCCTCCACGTAGTGCCCGAGTGCCTCCCTCATGATACTGGCTAGGTCTGAGGCCCTCCAGAGGAGAGCCCTCGAGCCCAGCCTGAGAGGGGCGCCGGGTATGCCTTCCTATGCGATAGGTGAAGGCACCCCCTCCATGGACGCGAGGATCAGTGTGGTGCTGTCGTGTGATGCCTTATCATGAGATCCTTGACCCAGCTACATCTTATTTGTCTTAGGGGCGACCTCAGGAGGGAGGACACCGCCCTCGTCTTCAGGGTTTTCAACTGCTGCGGCCTGGCAGGCGCGCTTGAGGGAGCACACCGTGTCCTTCTCCTTGCAGGAGACCGTGATGATGCCGCCGCTCCCTGGCATCTTGAGGATGTTGTAGCCATGGTGCGTTGCTGCCATGAACTTGGCCAGTGCTGGGTACCCGAGGATAGCGTTGTATGGCAGATGAATGTTGGCGACGTCGAAGTCAATGAGCTCGGTGTGGTAGTTGTCACACTCTCTGAAGGTGACAGGGAGACAGATCTACCCTATTGGATGTGTGGAACCATCAGTCACTCATGAGAACGGCTTTGTAGGATGAAGCTGGTTATATGGCACTTGGAGTCTGTTGAACGTCTAGACAGACAGAACATTGAGCCCTGCTCCACCATCGATGAGAGTCTTGGTGACGACCACGTTGCTGATGACAGGCAGCAGAGCATTGGGAGCGCGCCAGTGGTGGCCGTGCACTTGAGCTGATTGGAGGAGTTGAAGGTGATGGCGTATTTGGACCACCTGAGCGGGCGAGTTGCCTCGGGCTTGGGGCGAGCGGCGTTTAGCTCGCGCGCAAACTGTTTGAAGATGCGGTGAGAGGCTGGGGCCTGAGAGCCGCCCAAGATGCAGGCGATGGCTCAAGGCTCCTGGAAGCCCCCAGCCCCCTCGTCCTGGTGATGATCTTCATTCCTTCTTGGTGGTGGAGGCAGTGGAGGAAGAGCAGCATTGCCCTGAGGCTGATCCTCACGAGGCTGAGCCCTCCAGGTGCCCTCGCGAGGCTGGCCCTGCCAGCGATCCTCCTGAGGCTGGTCGCGCCACTCCTGGCGATGGTCGCGACCGTCCCAACGTCCTCTACCTCGGCCACCTCCGCGGCCGTAGCCTTGTTCGTTGCGCTTGGGGCATCGACCGAGGCGCCCATCATGGAGGGCCCTGAGCTCCTGGCAGTCATTGGTGCTGTGTCTGTGGACGTTGTGGAAGACACAGAATGGTCGGTTGCTCTTGGATGATTCGGGGTGGTCGCAGCCGCGCTTCATCTCTGGCTCGGCTGAAAGCACAACTGGTCCCTTGCGCTTCACGTCCTTGGCCTTGGCTTTCTTGTCTTCTGGGTCAGCATCGAGGATCTCGAGGAGGGAAAGGCGTCCCTCCTCAGCCCTCGCGCATTTGTTTGCCATGTTGAACATCTCCAGGGCTGTGCAGAGGTTCTCATGAATGGCGAGCTCCTCCTTCATCTTGACGTCGCGAACGCCATTAGTGAACGCCGAGATGATGGCCTCGTCTGACACCTTGGGGATCTTGAGGCGAACATTGCTGAAGCGCTGGATGTACTTCTGCAGGGTCTCTCCTGGCTGCTGCTTGATGCATCATAGGTCACCCGCGGTCGGTGGGTGGTAGCGAGTGTCCTGGAAGTTGGTGATGAAGCGGTCACGCATCTCGTCCGAGGAGGAGACAGATCCCACGGGGAGGTTCAGGAGCCAGGAGCGTGCACCATCCTTGAGGGCCATGGGAAACCAGTTCGCCATGATCTTCTCGTTGCCGCTGGCCGCCTCGATGCTCATCTCATAGAGCTGCAGGAACTCGGCGGGGTGGCGGTGCCGTCGTAGCGTGGGGGCAGGTTAGGCTTGAACTTACCCGGCCAGACGATGTTGCGAAGCTCTAGGGTGAGCGAGCGGCACCTTAATGTGGTCACGGGAGCCCGTCAAGGAGGTGGAGCCTGGTCTTGGTGCTCGCACACCACCACCATCACAGGCGTCACACGGTCTTGGCGTGGGGGTGCGGGAAGTACACGTGCATCTTCTTGGGGCCGCTGCACCACTTGGCAGCTCGCCTCTTCGGGCGTAGGTGCCTAGCGTGGCGGGTTGAGCCACGGTGCCACCACCTTGGTTCGACGATGGTGGCTTGGGCTGGAGGTGGTGGAGGTGCCCCATGAGCCACGTCGCCCACGGCTGGCCGCTGCTGAGCCAGCGAGCGGGCCGGTGCAGTGGAGTCTCCAGCGGCGCTAACGAATTCGGCGATGCGCTCGAGCCACTCTTCATAGAGGTCGTCGACTAGGCAGTAGCGGAGGAGCTCCCGCGCCATGAGCAGAGCAGCTTGCGTGTTCGCGGGGCCGCGACCACTACAAGAAATATGTCAACTTATGACCTTCTGTCAGTGACCCTCGAAGAATTGGTCATAAATTTATGACCATTTCAGACCAATTGGTCAAAAGCTGTTCGGGGGGCTCCAAACCCTAAACTATTGCGACCATTTTGGTCGGAAAGGTCGTAATTTCCTCACACGAAAAGGTCATAAAGCAAATAGCGCTAGTCCGCTGCCTTATTTCTAGTTGTTAACGACCAATATAAATGGTCATAGCCTTGTAAATTGTGGTGGGTTGCTATGACTAGGCGCCACCTCATCAGTTTTGCCTATGTGGCATGTCCATGTGGCGATTTTGCCCTAGGTTGTGAAGCAACCTATATTTCTATCATTCCCAAAATTCCCAAAAAAATCTCATAAATTCTTTGGGTCATATCTTCGTCAAATATGTAAAAACCTTCCTTGCCTAGTTCAAAAATAATTCAAAAATATTCATTTTCCTATTCTGTTCATAGTAACAGTTTGTGAAGGAAGTACCACTTTGGCATGTCCAAATAGTATCTATTTTCTCTGAGGCTTTCCTATGCCCAAATAACCATCCTCCACCAAATGCCACTCAATCCATTCATTATTTTCAGCCAAGCTTCAACATTCGTATTTATGTCCAAAGTGGTGGTTTGCAAAGCAAGTACCAGCTAGGCTCCTCCTTTTGAGCTGAAAATTTGTGAAGACGGTCTTCTTAGTAACTGATCATCCTCACCAAAACTCACGCCCATTAGCCATGTACATTTCCGCATCGCTAATCAAACACTTGGCTGCTAATTCATGTTTGAGCATCGATCGGTCTCCTCGTGAGAATCTTATGTTGTAATTTTCTTCCTAGCACCAACCTAGGGAGTGCCCAACCCACTAGACATGCCTAGGCCACCCAGAACACATGGCAACGCCACGGTCACGAGGTGACCATGCGACGAACATGCGAAGTTCTGGCAGCTCTAGAGTTGGGGCCCTCGGCCACCGCCCAAACCTCGACGTATCGCCACCAAACCATGTATTTATGATTAAATAGGTCCTTATGTAGCTAGAAATGATTTTTGGAAAAATAAATAGCAAACTATGAGGCATTTGCTTTGTTCAAATTTGACCCGCTTCGGTGAATCGGCAGAAATTTGTCTTTTCACGAGAGGTGGATCAAAACTTTTACACCCAACCATTTTGTCAATTGTGCATTAAATATGGCCTAGTATTTTATAAAAATGATTTGGTCCAATTTTGCAACAATTATTTGGTAGTTCCTTCACAAAAAAACCTCCTTTCGGGTACTCGGAAAATGAAAAATGAATTTTTCATGCAAAGAAAATGAAAACTTCCTTAGGCAACATTGTTTGGAATTCCAAGATGCACCTTTGTGCCCAATATTAGATCATTTGAACAAACTATGCCATGAATGTGGCCATAAGATTGATCATTTGGCTTGAAAGCCATGAATCTTCACACTTGATAGCTCATTTCTGAGAACACTTTTTTAAAATAATTACCGTATTACAAGTTTATTATTTTTCCTGGAAACTTGGTCACATATAATGACACAATGCGAAGGTTTTCTGATTTTTGATTTTTTGAATTTTTATGCCCGTTTCAAAATGCGGTCAAAGCGGCGGGCATGACCGTTCCTAGCTAGTGGTTGAATCTTGGAATTTTTTGGTGTTTCTATGATTAAATAGATACTTATGTACCTAGAAATGATTTATGGAAAAATAAAGAGCAAACTATGAGGCAGCTACAGCTCAAATTTGACCCGTTTCCAACTGAATTGACGACAATTTGTCTTTTTCATCAGAGGTGGATCAAAACTTTTTTCACCCAACCATTTTGCCAATTGTGCATTATATATGGCCTAGTATTTTATAAAATTGATTTGGTCCATTTGTGCAATAATTATTTGGTAGTTCCTTCACAAAAACCTCATTTGAATTTTCGGAAAATGAAAATGAATTTTTCATGCAAAGAAAATGAAAACTTCCTTAGGCAACATTGTTTGGAATTCCAAGATGCACCCTTGTGCCCAATATTAGATCATTTGAACAAACTATGCCATGAATGTGGCCATAAGATTGATCATTTGGCTTGAAAGCCATGAATCTTCACACTTGATAGCTCATTTCTGAGAACACTTTTTTAAAATAATTACCGTATTACAAGTTTATTATTTTTCCTGGAAACTTGGTCACATATAATGACACAATGCGAAGGTTTTCTGATTTTTTGATTTTTTTTGAATTTTTTATGCCCGTTTCAAAATGCGGTTAAAACGGCGGGCTTGACCGTTCCTAGCTAGTGGTTGAATCTTGGAATTTTTTTGGTGTTTCTATGATTAAATAGATACTTATGTACCTAGAAATGATTTATGGAAAAAATAAAGAGCAAACTATGAGGCAGCTACAGTTCAAATTTGACCTGCTTCCGGTGAATCGGCGACAATTTGTCTTTTTCATCGAGGTGGATCAAAACTTTTTCACCCAACCATTTTGCCAATTGTGCATTATATATGGCCTAGTATTTTATAAAATTGATTTGGTCCATTTGTGCAACAATTATTTGGTAGTTCCTTCACAAAAAACCTCATTTCGCACTCGGAAAATGAAAATGAATTTTTCGTGCAAAGAAAATGAAAACTTCCTTAGGCAACATTGTTTGGAATTCCAAGATGCACCCTTGTGCACAATATTAGATCATTTGAACAAACTATGCCATGAATGTGTTAGGCTAACAAAATTGTGCCATGATCATTCCAACATTTTGACAATAGTGTGCCATCACCCCGTCTTGACCACGCCTCGGCTTGACTGGCACACGTGTGCGGCCCTACCGCACCATTGCTCGCGAGTCACCACATGCACCCGTCGCCATCGCAAAAACCACCACGCCCATTATCACCCACACCTATATCCTTCACATCCTCCTTCGTGGCGCGACTCACCCCAACACGGAATTTTTGGTTCGATTTCACCCGCTCCAAGCCCCGAGATTTCTGCCGCTCTTGCCCGCAAAAAGAGAGGCAAAGAAAACCGATTGAATCAAAAGAAGAGAAAAATAAAAAGAGAGGAGTCTTGGACGAGGGAGAGTTTTGGACCATTGGATGCGAGAGAAGTGGATGGCCAGGATTTGATCTTGGGGATGGATCCGTGGACTCGCATGCCATTGGTGGCTGCCTTCCCATCTCCTATTACCAAAGAAAAAAATCCATCTCTCTCACACGAAAAGAAACCCTAGCCCCATCTGCCCTCACCTTGGCGTTTTCCTTCTACACCCCGCCTCCCTTTCTTTCTTTCCTTGACCCGTCCCCGACGATCTCCTCTCTCCCAACGAACCAGAGACCCACAGCCGCCGCCCGCTTAGCGCTCGCATGCGACGCCTCTCCTCCTCCTCGTCTCACCCCCACCGCCGTCGATCCTTCCCGGCCATAGCCGTCGATCCTTCCTCGGCCACCGCCTGCTGCGACGCGTGCGAAAGGTGTCAGCGAGGTGTCGTGGCGGCTCGAGATCCGCCAAGGGCATGGACACAGAGCTCCATCTCCATGGCGGTGGCTCCCGAGATCCGCCTAGGGCTGGACACAGGCTCATCTCCTCCATGGCGTCGGCTTCAGATCCGCCCATGGGTTGGACCTGTGCTCCATCTCCATGGCGAGTTGGCTGTATCCCTTGGCCGACGACGCCATCCGCGTGCTTCGCTGCTCAGTATAGGTAAGGCAATCTGTCGATTCTTTGTTCTCCCTCGGCTTCCCATCCTTTTCCTTCGTCTGTGTCTTCCTCCTCACGCAGTGCACGCACCACCGCGCTCCCGGATCGGCAGGTGACGCAGCGGCCCTCCTGATCCACGACGAGCTGCATCCGCTCGTCCTCGCGGCTGTCGGCCACGTCCTCGACAAGGGACACATCTGCCGTGACCAAGTGAGGCCCCGGATCTGCACTCACTAGGAGGCGGCGGCACCGAGAGGATTCTCACGCAGCCATCTTCCACCTTCTTTGTCCGGTTCGGGCACCAAGTCGCTCTTGCTTACTCGATCCTTCCATTCCGCTTTTAGTTGGGGCGTTCTGTCTTGATCCATATGCATGCGTTAATTTGTAGCTGTGCAC
This sequence comes from Aegilops speltoides, assembly GCA_021437245.1. Lineage (NCBI taxonomy): Eukaryota > Viridiplantae > Streptophyta > Magnoliopsida > Poales > Poaceae > Aegilops > Aegilops speltoides. The sequence continues at coordinate 444,610,377 of CM038143.1, forward strand.
GCGACGTGGAGCCTCATCTTGAGCTGCTTGACCTCAAGGGATGTCTTGGTAGCTTGTTAGTTAATTTGTCTTGATCCATATGCATGCAAGCGAGAGATAGGTAGCTTGTTAGTTAATTAGGTTTGTACCGGTAGCTTGTTAGTTTTCCTCGTGTGCTTGAAAACATGCAAGCAGAGAGATAGAGAGAGATTCCTTGATGTAGCAGCCAAGAGCTACTTTGTCTCAGCTTTTACTGTCTTTATCCGTATCTCGCTTAGATGCACTACTGCTAGTTCAGCTGATACAAATAATATCTTACTCATTTTTGTAGATCATCTTCATCCAAGCAAAATAATAGGTTGACTCAAGTAGTCTTTTTCATTGCAACAGCCATGCATGATGGTTCTGCCGGTGGATGCAGCTTTGAGCTTCTTCCAATTTCCATGTGCTAGCGTTCCAATGTCAAGTACTCCCTCCGTCCCAAAATAAGTGACTCAACTTTGTACTAGCTTTAGTACAAAGTTAGTACAAAGTTGAGTCACTTATTTTGGGACGGAGGGAGTATAATTCTTGAACTGCATAAGCTAAACTATGTTAGTTCCATGATCAACTTGTATATGCAGTCCAAGCCTTCTAAAATGATTGCCTTTACTGTCCATGTCTTGATGTGATTTGTTCTTAAAACGATTTGCTAGATAGATCCAAACAGGTGGTTTTGTGTACAATAGTTTTGCATTGTATGAGCTAAATTCATTGTCCATCGGCATGTTTGACTTGTCATTTATGTGGAAGTTTGATGGTAACATTATAAGTTGTGAATGCAATGGTACTGAAGGCTGCCTTTGCTAACCAAATTTTGTGTTAGAATTGTTTCATAATTAATTTTTCCTTAACTCAGCTCGTTTAAGATCTATGCTAGTATGTGATCTGCGTATAGATATGAGTTACATCCCAGCCATTTTAACTATGATTGGTTGCATTACTTCAGATTTGACGGTGAAACTGCATTTGTTAATCTGTATTCTAATGCTCTCATATGTAAGGAATGCATGGGTTAACTCATCCTTATTGATAGATCCTCTCTTTTAATTAATAATGTATGCATGCCTTGTATGTTCTCTCGTCTTTACTATATTGTTCGGCCTCGGGCAATTAAACATTGTATCTGCTTTTATTGTGATATGCAACTCTTCAAAAAAGAAACCGTATTATGGAATTACTCATCCGCATGGAATTTCTATGTATTCTAGTAGTTTATTTTTGATCTTGTATTCTTGTATTCGATCTGCGTTGGACCGATGCTCGATTTGTTCCTGTTTACGCTTTTAGTACTAGTACAATGTAATGATTTCGTGCTTTCATTAAGTATTTTGCGCTATTTTTATCCGTCGAGCAATTTAGAAGACACAGAGAGCATTTAACTAGACAGTTGAATTTGCATTTGCAAGTATGCTTGCTTAGAGCAGCCCTTATTTGTTATATTATTGCGATGGCTTTGTCTTTGTTCTTAGTTACGCTACATGATATGTGTTTCTGTTGTTTGCACTTGTTAGCCAAATCATTGCACACGCAGTGTTAATGCGATGTTGCGGGTTTGTGACCTAGGATTTCAGCGAATTCTGTTTGTACAATGTATCTGCTACATGTTGTTTTCATCTTGATAGCTAGCAGCCTAGCACCATGAGCGTTGATTGTGAAATCTCTATATGCTGTAAAATTAATTGGGTTAGTCTCGAACTTGTTGTGAATTGTAAGATGCTTTAAGTAAATGTTTTTTGCCTTCTTGCGTGTAGGCGGTCGGTGAGACAGCAAGTAGAGGTTTAGTCTGTTGGAGGAGTATGGCGAGCTGCTGATTCGGCTAACGAGGGCACATTGTGGCGATGTGTTCTACTACGAACTCCCTGCACTAATGTATTCTGCTTTTTCTGAGTAAGATTTAAGATGTGTTTATACTCTTCATGATCATCTCCCATGTAGTAATCGTTATTTTTGTAACTTCTAAAAGCATTACTAGCTGAATTTGTGTTATCATTACAAGAACTTGTCCTTTTTATTGAATGGTCTCTTCATAATATATTGGCTCCAGCTTTTCTTATTCTTCTCTGTGATTCATGTAACAGGCGACCGTATTAGCTCGATCGACTATGAGCAAGAGCAGTGCATTTTCCTGTTTGTAATGCTATCGAAGGAGCTCCAACTTTGAAGAATATAGTGCTTGTAGTGCTTGTAAATTAGTTACTCCACTTGTAGAGTTATTTGTAGAGCAGGAGCACCATTGTATTGCGTGTTATTTGTAGAGCAGGAGCTCCATACAGAATCTGGCTCTATACTGAATCTGGCTGTTGTTATTTGAAGTATTATATGTGTTTTTTGTCTGTGCCAATAATATTGGTTATTTATTTACTATCAGAATGAAATGAGGAATATGGCCCTGACAAGTTGGACCCACTTACACCTGACAACTTAGACCCACTTATCAGAACATGATAACTGGGATCCATCTGACTAGTGGACCCATGATACATATAAAAAACATGAGAGGCCCAAAGAAAGAAATGGCCCGTAAAATACATGATCAAAAAAATCCACTGTTAAAAGGGCCATGCAAAGAAATCAATAAGGATGAATTGTTGGGCGGACCCATGTAGCTAATAAAAGCACGTAAAAAATACATTAAAAGGTCGAATTGTTGGGCTAGGCCCATGTAGAAAATCGAATTGGACCGGCTGAATCTTGTGCCACATCGACACTTGCCACCGGATGCCTCGTGGCTCGGGGAGGTTGCTAGTGACCAAAATTTTGGTCAAAGAACCAACGACCTTTACATATCACGAGAAGGTCGCTATAGTCAGTTAATGACCCTCAGCTTTTGACCTTCTGTTTTTGGTCACAAAAAGGTCGCAAATGAAAAACTATGACCTTTCAGCGACCAATAGTGAGGGTCACAAGTTGACATATTTCTTGTAGTGGACGTTCGTGGGAGGACGACACAGCCGGGGTCAGCGACGGAGTGGCGGTGCGCCCGTCACGGCGCACCGAGGGGTGCAGCGATGAAGCTTGCTGCTCGTGGCCAGCAGGGCCCATGGCAGTGTTGGCTGCTAGTGATGGGGGACAGCATGGACAACCATCGCCCGCCGGAGTTGTCTGAGCGATGCAAGCGGCAAGCATGGCCCGACGCTCAGTGCATGCCTGACGTGCGTCAGCCATGGAAGTGTTAGAGTAGCGGTGGATCAATCAATGGAAGAGAGGATCCGACGCACCCCTACATGGCGCGCCAAATGTCAGATTTCGGGTTCCGCAAACCCTTGATAGGTTTGAACTCTGGGGTGCGTGCGGAGATCTCAACCTACCCAGCTTGCCTACTTGCGATCTTCCTAAGCCTAGCGCGTCGAGCTCAAAGGGACAGAGAGACACAACAGTTTATCTTGGTTCGGGCCACCTTGCGGTGTAATACCCTACTCCAGCGTTTTGGTGGATTGCCTCGGAGGGCTAAGGATGAACTAGTACAGTGGATGAACTGGCCTTAGGAGGTGAGGTGCTCTTGAGCTCAAGAGAGCTGGTGAGGTGATTGAATGAGAAGGGATCTCCCCTCCCCCTTTGGTGGTGGCTAAGTCCTATTTATAGTGGCCTTCCTCCTCTTCCCAAATGTTGGCGGGAAGGGATCCCACAATGGCCAGATTTGAAGGGGGACAAGTAGTACATCCTATCCTGACTAAAGTGGTCTTCGCCTGCGAAAAGCCTCTGGTCATGACGCTGCGGTGGGCTCGGTGATGACCTCTGTCCTGCCGTACTGGTGGTCTTGGTCATGTTGCACCAGAATGGAAACCTTTGACTGATTCCTTGGGACTCCGCACCTGCCGCTTGCCTCCTTTGCACCAAAGGGGAAACTGGCGCTCTGCGCCCGCTAGCGCCCGCCTGGCGCCCGCCTGGCCTTGGTCGTCATGGCTCACGTCAGCTGAGCCTCGTGAGGTGCACCTTCCAGAGAACTCTCCGCCCCTCGGGAGCCAGCCTGAAGAGGCCGAGCCCTCGGGGGTCTTGGCGTCGTCCGCCTTGCGAGGCTTGGCCCCTCGCGAGGGTCTTGAGCTGTTGATGCTGAAGCTGGGCCGTACCAGGCCGTTGATGGAGCCGCGCAGTGGGCCGCAGGCAGGCATGTCTGGGTACCCCCGTATCCAGAACACCGACAATAGCGTTATGTGTCACTGTCATATTTGCTTGCACAGATGCAAATTGATGCTTAACCCATCGACGATGCTTGTCAAGCTCCTGATGAAGACTAATGAGTAGCTCACGGTCAGTCATGACATGTGGTACTTCTGGTGAAGATGATGGCCTTGAAGCTTTAGCTATAGTATCTTGGCTGGCAGATTCATCAGCTATGGAGCTGGATATAGGTTGGTGAAAGTGTCCATCTAGGGGATGAATTCCTTCATTGATAACTTATTTGCCTTTGCCTGGTATAGAGGACAATGTGCTTTGAAGAACGTCAACGTCTAGCATAAAGCTTAGGTAGTTCTGACAACCAGCGTTGTAGTGGATTGAAGATCGGGATCTGATGAATCTCATAATCCATGGTGCATACGGCTACAAATCAAATGGAGACCAAGAAACAGTGACCAAAGTCCTTAGAAAGAAATCATGAATGTTGATGGGAGTTCCATGTATGATGTGGAACAGCAAGTTCTTCATGACTCCCACAACTTCTTCAGTGTTGGAATTGTGGCATTTGATCAGACTGAGGGTTTGTGCCAGAATACGATAGACAGTCTTTGGCACATACAACAAATTCTTCACCAGAAAGGTTGTCCTTGGAGCATTGTCATCATCCATAGGCTTCATCAATACTTGCTTCAAATGGTTTGGCAGCTCAGGTTCTTCATATATTTTTCTTGCTCCTTCTTGGGGTGGATCTACTAGAAGAGCACGAAGTAATTCATCAATAGGTGCTTTGAAGTGAGTGCCTTCACTCATGCATCCAGTCCACAGCCCAGGTAGCAGTATTGTCAGCATTGACCGAGAAGTGCACAGTAGCATAAAATTGAAGAATAAGTTCTTCATTCCATTCGCATATATCTGTGCAGAAGCTTATCAGTCCATCATCATGTATCATAGCCAAAACTGGCCGGAAGCAAGGAATTGATTCCATATCCATGTGAGGAATATGACGATGCGGAAACACTTTCCTCTTATCAAACAACAGTGAAGCATAGAAGTTCATCTGCTTCCTTGTCCAAAACTTCAATTTCCTTAGCTTGGCCGAGTCATAGGGTGAATCGCCAATGAAGAAATTCTTTTCTTCGAAGAATTTGGTGTTGTCTAATTTTGGCCGCTTGAGGCTTTTGCCAATCTTGGGCATTACAGGGACAGGCTGAAGATTTTTCCTTTTCTTTCTGACATCAAGAACTGGTCGTGGAGACCCAGTTGAGTCATTTGGATTAGTGACGACCATAGCACGAGAAACTTCCTCAGCGGTAGCAGTTGCGACTGTGTCAGTATCTGTTGAGGGGATTGTGTCTGCATGGGGTGAAGATGCATTGATGACATCAACATCAACGTCATCTTAAGCTATGTCATCAGTTGTTGCAGCTCGAACTTCTTCAGAGATGTTGTGGAGCATTGGTTGTTGTTCTTCAGAGCCAGTAGGAATTTCTTCAGTGCGCTGTGGCGACCGAGTCTCTGTTGTGAGGGGAGTGGTGAGGGGCGAATTTGGGTGAGCTGCTTCCCAATATTCGTCATGGAATGGAGGAGTTGTTTCACCATCGATATCCACCTCCTCCTCATTTTCTTCAATCAGCAGAGTACGCTGAGGGGTTTCAACTGTCTCTTGAGGCGCAGATACATCAGTGTTAGCCTCAATTTTTTCATCCATTTGCTCTGTGGTAGCAGCATAATGGGTGTATTCTTCTTCTCAATCAGCCTGAGGGATTTCATGATCCACCCCATATGGAACCATTTGAATATTCTCAAGGTTATAGAAAGGGGCGCTGATGAGATTGGAATTGCATAAATGGGAATGAAAATTGAATACAATGTTGTCGTCTTCAATTTCTTCAGTGATTCAGGCATCAGTGGAGCTGATGCCTTTCTCTTCTTAGCTTCTCGCTCAACAGCCTTTGTCTTCTTCGCTTATGATGCAGAAGGAAGGGCGATAAGCTTCAAAGATCAAGTCATTGTTGGAGTTGCTGCTGAGGAACGGGTTGGAGTAGTTTCATCGGGCGTGACTAATGCAGTCACCCTGGCAATTTCTTCAGGCACGACACTTGCAATCATCCTGGGAATTTCTTCAGGAGCAACATTATCTGTTGTCCTTTCAGTTTCTGCAGACACAACTTCTTCAGTTGCCCTGGCAGTCTCTTTAGTAGATAAAGGCGTAGTCTCACTGGCCTGTGTGGGTGGAGCTAATGAACTTGACAGTAGTAGAGCCAAACTTGGTGGCTTCTCTCCTGTTATGGTCTTCAACTACCTTTGTTGAGGCAGTGATGAATCATTCTTTGACACCACAACAATGATTGGACTATCCTTCATATTCCTCAGACAGCTGAAGAATTTCGGACTGTAGTGTCACAAGTTGTTGAGGAGATATTGAAAGCATGTTCTTCCTCAGCTCCTTATCCTTTTGCACTTTCTGTTTGTGCACCAATTTTGCTTGTGCAATCTTGTATTTCTCATTCAATATGAATGAAGAAATCATATGGCCTGGACCAGGAGGGAGGTTAAGGTCATTAAGAGGAGTCTCTGGATTGGTGCACCAGATGTCAATGAAATCGAGCAATTTCTTCGGGTCTAGCAGCATAGGAACAAAAGAATTCTTTGCAATGGAAGCCTGCTCTTGTTTTCTTCTGAGGAACTTTGCGAGCTCATCTTTGTCAGCGAGCATGTGTTCATCAACTTGAGGCACAATGAACTTGCTCTTGGGACTGGGCCTAGTACCACGGCTAGCAGTTGCCTTTTGCTTCATCTTGGGCATTGAAGAAGTTGGTGGTCTGGAAGCGGAGGCACTTGATGCAGAGATGGTGGCTGTATGAAAGCCCTTGGTGTGCTGGCAAGACGCGAGCGAGACCGGTGTTGAAGCTCTGACTGCTGCCATTGAGGAACTTGGTGAAGAAGGAGGCACTGAAGATTTTGAAGCCTTTGGTACTAAAGAAATTGTAGTTTTGGGCTGAGCCACTGAGGGCATTGGTACAGTTGGCCTTGGCTTGTGTGCAGGCCTCTTTTGCATAGCCTTCTTTGGCACACTTGCACTGGCTTCAGCTGATGTCTTTGAGGCACGGTTGAATTCTTCAATGGCCTTCTTTGCTTGTTTGGCCAATTTGGCGTGGCGCTTAGCCCATTCTTCAGGGAAATCCCCACCTCTTCTGATACTAGAGGGACCAGCTTGTTGACCTTCAGCAAGCTGAGGCCTTTTGCATGGAGGCTTAACTGCAAAATCCTTCATATACTTGGGAGTGACGTATTTGTAAGCCCTCCATTCATAGGACTAGTATCATTTGATCCTTTGCATGCGAGTCTTATGCTGCTTATCAGTTTCTTTGCCATGAATATTTTCATCAGGCGTGGAGTACCCAACATACAAATCATCAAGGATTTCAAAAGTTCTGTGTTCTTCCTTTCTCTTGCCACCTTTCTGTGTTTTCTTTCCATCAGCCATTTTCTTCAACTGGGGGTTTTGAACCTGTGAGGTCTCTGATGAAGTTTGAAGTTTTTCCTCAAGTTGTGCTGCAAATGAATTAAGTTGATGAGAACCTAGAGATTCATCTGCAGACATTGTACCTGTGAACAGAGTATAGTTGCGAGGAAATAGGGAAGAGTCACATGCGTTCTCAGAGATTTTGAAAATAAACCAGTTGAGGAAATTGACCCTTGCCGTCTTGAAGAATTTCATCAATTGTTCTTGACTTAGATTCCATAGGTGTACAGATTTGTGCAATTTGCACAATTGAGGAATCTAATTGTTAAGCATATCAATGTTGAAATACACAAGACTACCAAATTGAAGTGCTGAAGAATTGGAAGTGTGGTAAAAATATCACTTGAAGAATTTTGAGTTGAGTGAAGATCAAAGAGGGGCAGTAAATAAGCATTTAATTACCCCAATGATGAACGTGATGAACTGGACAACGAGGTGAAGAAAATCGTCAACTCAGATCTTCCGTGCCCTAGCTTGGCCACGAAAGACATTTACAGCGGCGGCGGAGATGAAGAAACCCGTGTCCAGTGTGAGTACGTCGACAAAGAAGTTGAGGCAGTGAAGCTCTTCTTCTCCGGCGGCGCTAGGGTTTGAGGACTGAGAGCGAAGGGACGGAGTGAACTAATGTTGACAGGGTGACAGCTATTTATAGCCGCAGTGAAAACTGAGGGGTCCAATTTTTTTGCACGGATAAGCCCCTGACCATTCACATCTCAGTGACACATGTCACGCATGCATTTTCACACTTATCCTTGCGTTGAAGCGCAGGATGAGGTACTCAACTGCCAAAAAAGGACTTGGAGAATATATTTTTAATGCGTTCGCAATTTCTTTAGCTGTCAAGGACATAGTGAAGACTTTGAACAATGTCACGTAGAATGCATATGAAGAATTTGTGAATAGAGTGGGTTGAGCTTAGCATAGAGGGGAGTGGGTCTGATCACATCCACATAGACGAAGAAATCAAATTGAAGAATTAGCAATATGTGGATGCTGTAGAGGACATGAAAAGCTCGAATAAACACTTATGAATATATACCAGTGAAGAATAACCTCAAATGACGAATTTGAAAAGTTTGACAAAATTGCAAATGATGAAAAACTCAAATTTGACGAATTTCATAGAGAGGTGTGGCGTTACCCACCGTATAAGAACTTTGATGACTTCAGACATCGGGTACAATTGTTGTAGGGTTTTGAGAGTCAAGTTCTCATTAATTTCTTCACACTTGGAGGGTTAGTCTTCATTGATTGAAGAAAAACGTTACTTCATGTGTTGTGCAAAACTCATCAAAATGCATAAGCGTTAGGATGTGTGTCCATTTCATAGGACATTCGAAGATTCTAGGATGTTTAGCTCACACTGTAACTTGTAGAACCTCTTTTCATCCAAGGGATTAGTGAAGATATCGGCAAGTTGATCTTAGGTCTTCACATGGTCGATGACAATGCCTCCCTTCAGCACATGATCACGAGGAAAAAGGTGGCAAATATGAATATGCTTCGTGTTGCAATCTTGCACTGGGTTGTGGGCAATCTTGATAGCACTCTCGTTGTCATAGAAGACAGGGACTTTCTTCACGTTTACACCATAGTCCTTGAGGGTTTGCTTCATCCATAGCAACTGTGAACAACAGGCACTAGCGGCAATGTATTCAACCTCAGTTGTGGAAAGTGCAGCACAATTCTGCTTCTTTGAGGACCAACAAGAGATCATTCGGGAAATGGCATGTGCCTGATGTAGACTTGCGATCCACACGATCTCCAGCGTAATCAGAATTAGGAAAATCTAGCTAGATCAAAAGATGAGACCTTGGAATACCATAATCCAAGCGTTGGTGTGTGAGCTAAATATCAAAGAATTTGTTTCATAGCCTGGTGATGTGATTCCTTCAGTACTTGAAATCGGGCACACATGCATTCGCTAAGCATAATATCTAGTCTAGGTGCACATATGTAAAGAAGTGAACCAATGATGGAGTGATATACCTTCTGATCAAAATCTTTACCGTTTTCGTCAGTGCCGAGTTGACCATTAGTTGGCATTGGAATTTTGAGGCCTTTGCAGTCTTGCATGCCAAATTTCTTCAAGCAATCTTTGAGGTATTTCTCTTGTGAAATGAAGACGCCATTGGGTTGTTGACAAATTTGAAGACCAAGGAACAATTTCAGTTCTCCCATCATAGACATATGATATTCTTCATGCATCATGTATGCAAATTCGTCACTGAGACGCTTATTAGTGCAACCAAGAATAATATCATCAACATATATTTGGCATATGAATAGTTCACCATCATAAGATTTAGTGAAAAGAGTATGATCAAGTGAACCGGGTCTGAAACCCTTTTTCTTCAGGAATTCCTTCAGTGTATCATACCAAGCTCGTGGGGCTTGCTTGAGGCCATAGAGATCCTTGTTCAGTCTGAAGACTTTGTTCGGATGCTTTGGATCCTCAAAACCTGGTGGTTGAGCAACATATACTTCTTCCTCAAGCTTACCATTGAGGAATGCAGTTTTCACATCCATTTGATATAAGAGAATATTGTGATGGTGAGCATATGCAAGCAATACACGAATAACTTCAAGCCTAGCAACACGTGCAAAAGTTACACCAAAGTCAGTACCCTCAACCTGTGTGTAGCCTTGTGCTACAAGATGAGCCTTGTTTCTTACCACTTGGTCATTTTCGTTTTGTTTGTTGTGGTAGATCCACTTAGCGCTGATGATATTGTGCTTGCGTAGATCAGGTCGATTCACAAGCTCCCACACATTGTTGAGATCGATTTTTTGCAATTCTTCTTGCATGGCTTGAATCCATTCAGGCTCCAGAAATGCTTCATCAACTTTGGCGGGCTCTGTGATACAGACGAAAGCATAATGCCCACAAAAGTTAGCTAGATGTGAAGCTCTTGAGCGGGTGAGGGGGCCGGGTGCATTGTAGTTGTCGAGGATCTTCTCAATTTCCACTTCATTCGCCACTCGTGGATGAGCTGGATGAGGGCCTTGTTGAGGTTCAACATTTTCCTTAGAATCATTTTGTTCAGGAGCAGCAGTTTCTTCGGGACGAGGAATGATCACTTCTTCTTCAGCTATTTCTTCACTGGGTACTATTTCACCAGTGCCCATCAGCTTGATAGATTCACCAGGAGGCATTTCATCTAGCACAGGAGGCAGGTGCTCTCTTTGCGAGCCGTTAGTTTCATTGAACCGCACATCTACTGTTGAAGACTCTGTAGGTGTGCGAGTCCTTTCCGTAACCAAGCATAAAACCCTCATGTGCTTTTGGTGCAAATTTAGAATTGTGATGAGGATCCCTAATCCAACATTTAGCACCGAAGACTTTGAAATAACTTACATTGGGATTTTTGTCAGTGAGGAGCTCATATGAAGTTTTCTTGAGGAATTTCTGAAGATATACCTGATTGATGATGTGACAAGAAGTATCAATTGCTTCAAGCCACCATCGATGAGGTGTCTTGTATTCATCAAGCATGGTGCGGGCCATCTCAATGAGTGTCATGTTCTTGCGCTCAGCAATTCCATTCTGCTGAGGAGTATCAGGAGCAGAGAGCTCATGAGTGATACCAAGTTCATCAAGATAGTCATCAAGGCCTGTGTTCTTGAACTCAGTGCCGTTGCTGCTTCTGATATGCTTGCTTGATGCCATAATTCGTCATGGCACGGTTAACGAATCGTCTGAAGACGCCCTGCACTTCACTCTTGAAGGTAATGATATGCACCCAAGTGTAACGAGAATAGTCATCAACAATGACGAATCCATAGAGTGATGTTGCATTGGTTAGTGTAGCATAATGAGTGGGACCAAAAGATCCATGTGAAATAATTCAAAGGGACGATTGGTGGTCATGATTGTCTTCATGGAGTGCTTGGATCTGGTCATCTTTCCAGCTTCACAAGCACCGCAAAGGTGACCTTTGATGAATTTGACACCCTCGACACCAATGATATGCTTCTTCTTGACGAGTGTGCTCAAATTTTTCATGCCAGCATGTCCAATTCATCAATGCTATAGCCAGCACTCTGCTTTTGCCAGCAGACATGTGGCAGGTTGACGACCTAAAGAGAAATCTAAAATATACAAATCACCTCTCCTAAAGCCTTCAAAGACTTTGGACTTGTCAGATTCCATTAGCACAATGCATCTATATTTGCCAAAGATGACAATCATATCAAGATCACAAAGCATTGAGACAGACATGAGGTTGTATCCTAAGGACTCGACAAGCATCCGTTTTTCCATGTGTCAATACTTTGAGATTGCAACCTTACCTAGACCCAATACCTTGCGTTTTCCTTTGTTAGTGTAGGTGATATGCTTCAGATGAGATGAAGTCAAGGGAGCATTGGTGAGGATATTCCTATCACCAGTCATGTGAGTAGCGCAGCCACTATCCAGAACCCATTCAGTAGATTTTGGAGTATCATCCTGTAGAAGCATTAGTTTCACTTACAAATTCATATAATTCACTTGAAGAATATGATGATAAATTTCATCAGTCAAATTTCATCAGTAAGCATATAACAAGAAGCATAGAGATGTGTGAAATGAGGAATTCATTTCCTCATAATTAGCTTGCATCCCAACAAGCATCTATGTCAGGCCTTCAGCAAATTCATCAGACATTTATTGTGTTTGTAGACCTGATCCCGCAGAAGAGATTAGTTCTTCTTCTTAACCACTGATGACCCACAAGTATATGGGATCAATTGTAGCCTTTCGATAAGTAAGAGTGTCGAACCCAACGAGGAGCAAAAGGAAATGACAAGCGGTTTTCAGCAAGGACACAAAACAAGGGAGTACCTTGCTCTGATACCAATTGAAAGCACATGTTTACTCCCAGAGGGGGGGTGAATGGGTGATTTTTAGAAATTCGTCAAACTCTGACGGATTTGACAAAGATCAGAGTGAAGAAATAGAAACAAAAGGGAAAATAAGTCATCACAAAATCAAAGTGCATGCAACCAGGATACAATAAGAGTGAAGAACATGCAATCATACAATCATACACGCAAGAAGAAAATCAACTAAGGAAATGAAAGATAGCGTGATGAAATTCTCCAGTTCAAATTCTTCAGAGCTCAGATAACAAATTCTTTAGCAGCGGAATAAAGTATGAGAGGGTTGAGGAATTTGAAACTAGGTTGGTTTGGTGAAGACAATGGAATTTGGTAAACCAGTTCCGGTTGCTGCATCAACTGTACATCTAGTTGAGGCGGCTGAGTTGCAAATCAGAGGACACCCAGTCCTCACCGTATTCCTCCTGAGCTAAGGTCACTTAGTCCTCGCCCAATCACTCGTGGTAAGTCTTCAAGGTAGACTTCCAAAACCTTCACAGAATTGTTCACCGGCACACCACATGACTCTTGGTGTACTCAGAACTTGACGCCTAACCCTCTAGAAGAATGGCAGTCTTGAAAGGTAACAGACGTTGGATCACACAAATCAATCTCTTTAGTGATGCTCAATCACTTTGGCTCTGGGTTTTCCTTACTTCGGATTCTCTCAAAGTCGTCGGAGGATTGGTTGCTCTCTTATGACAAGTGTCAAATTCTCTCGGAGCAGCCAACCAAGTAGTGGTCGTGGGGGTGGCTATTTATAGCCAGGGGGCAACTCGACATGGAATGTCATAAATGCCCTTCTTTGATTCGACCATTGTTAGGATAAGGATCCACTCGACAGTTGGCACATGGCACCATAACGGTCAGGATTTGAACTCTCAAATTCGTCGGGGCACTCAATTTCCTCACTTTTAGGCAGAACGCACTGGCGCACTCCTAACTCCTCAGCGTGACCAAATTTGTCAGCGACCAGATGAACCGTGTCATTTTCGCTAGCAAATGCGTCAGTTGTACTTGTGATTTCCAAAGGTTTCACTCGAAGCGGCTTTTGTGTATGGTTTGAATAGGTTTGAGCATCACTTTGGAAATGTGAAAAATGTTTCACCCAGACCCCTTTAACAGTACAGTTTTCCTATGACTCAAAGAAGAAGAAAGGAAACTACGAAAACAAAGTCTTCAAGCTTCAAAATCTTCACATCAATTTCTTCAAAGGCCGTACCAATTTCATCACCCTTTTTTCACTTACAATTTATTTATCTTTACTTTATTTTACACTTTTCCTTATCTTTTATATCAATCTCTATCATATCTCACCCTTGCTAGTGACCGTGAAGGGATTGACAACCCCGTTTTCCTGTTGTGTGCAAGTGTTTGTTAGTTTGTGCAGGTGCATCTATTGGGGACTTGTGTGTTTGTCCCACTGGATTGATACCTTGGTTCTTAACTGAGGGAAATACTTATCTCTACTTTGATACATCACCCTTTCCTCTTCAAGGAAAAAATTACTGCAAGCTCAAGACATAGCAGTCGCATACACAAGAGGGTGCTAAAGATGAATGATCTTCTAGGGGGTCACGCGTATTTGACGAAGTTTAGAGTGGGGCTAGAGATTTTAACTAAGTCTCTTGTTTCACACACCTGAAACTTAATCTAGCATCAAGAATCATCGCCAATGTTGTGGACGTAGGTAGCTAGTATTATTTGGTAAAACTAGTTAACTCTGTAAATAAAATTTGCTAAAACCGATTAGAGGACGTCTAACTTGGTTTTGGAGTATGCATACGATGTGGTATAGCCTTTGTCAAGATAATGTGTTTATGTATGATATGGTTATATATTGTAATGTTAAGTGGCCTGCGTGTCACGACATGATGGCTAGAGCCACGAGATTGCCACGTTAATGTAAATATCATAGAGATAGCCTACAGGTTACAGGAGATGGTGAAAAATGCACCCGAAGGACCTCGGCATGGACAATGTGTACTAGGCGCAGGATGAGGAGCTATAATTTTGTCCCATAGTGGAATTTCATAATTTGGTACCACGACAGCGTTTTCTGAAACGGTCGCCACGGCAACGTTTTCCAAAATTGCCGCCGTGACAACCTTTTTGAAACGGTTGCCACGACAACGAAATATTGGCCTTCACGACGCTTCAATAGAAGATTGAAGATGATCATGAAGGATTCCCGGCGTCCAGGGCTATACCATATCATGCTTTTATGAATTGCCTGAGATGTTTATCCCTTTGTTGTTTGCACCCTTTGATTGCGTAGTAGTCAATTATTACGGTGATCTCTCATAGTAAATATCAAGTTAAAAGATGCTCTTCCTAGTGTTGCAACCGTATGTAACATGTGGCCTTTCGAAGTACTGCGTGCTACCATGAGTACAAACGAGAAGTGAAGTGTAAGGCGCGTGAGGTAGGACTTTACAGAAGAAACACTCAGTTGTCTTGAAGTTCTAGCATAAAAGTTTAGATCTCGGAGCACGAAGAATCGAAAGATGAACAAGAGTCATATGAAGATAAGATTGGCAAAAGATTGCCTACCGATTGAAATTCACATCATATTAGATGCTACCATCCATGGTGTGAATGCGATCAGGATCTTGAATCACTCACTTTCAATTATGAGAGATATTGTTTTGAGTGGGAGTGCACTTTATATTAATTTTTTAAACACTAGTGCAAAATTAATTATGAATAAATGTCTATATGTAGTTTGCATTATAGTTGTAGAATTATGGCTCACACTTCCACCTTTGTTATTGAAATTGATTAGCTGTTATTTATCTGGTTGAATCTTTACGATTGAGAGGATCATCCTCTAAAAGTGCCAAGAAGGATGCTTTCCCCTAATACATACTTACGATACTCTCTTGCTAATGCTATAGATGATGAGACTCACATCCTTCAATCCAAAAGCATTATGGTATGGTTGCTTCCGAGAAACCCGAACTTCAAAATGGTTTGGATAGTTATGTGATATTCTGGGAACTAAAAATTGTTTTCAGAAATAAAAAAAGATTAAAAGATATGCGATATCTAAAGAAGCATTTTGTTTACAAGATCTAGTAAAGCATTCAACTATGTTTAAGACTGAAATGCATAAGATCCAGAAGAACGCCAGTCATGAGTTGATGGTGAGAACTTAAAGATAAAGAACAAACCTGGAGGATGTAATAATACTTACATGCCTAGGGAAGTTCGGGGCTTATGGCACTCTTAAAAGTTAGATGCTTGTTCTATGAATAGGGGAAATATTGTAAGTAAAACTATAAGAAGTAAGAAGGCAGAAAGAAAAAAGAACTGGAATATCCAACTCAGGCATGAATGTCATACAAGTTATAAGATGTAAAGAAAGTTGGTCAAGTGTAGTTCTTGAGAATTATGATCAATTTATTGATAATTAATTCTTTGATATTGTGGTTAAAAGTTGATCACAAGGATATTGAGTCCATTGCATATTGTTGCAAATTGTTGTAAGAAACTACAATGGCCTAAATGGCCAACAAATAATGAGGTTAACTATCTAATGGAAACTTTGTAAAAGTTATAGGACTTCCCATCGGCTTATTACCTCTGTGTTTATTGTTATAATTCATTTTAGAATTTTGTACACTCTAGTCCATTGCATAGAAGTTGCAAGGTGGTTGTTCATAAAAGAACAATAGTTGTTCGATGTTATGAACAAAAGGCCAGACTCTTGTTGTGAATAGGATGTATGTTATGAATATTAATACTCCCTCCGTCCGGAAATACTTGTCGGAGAAATGCATAAAAATGAATGTATCTAGAACTAAAATACATCTAGATACATGCATTTCTCCGACAAGTATTTCTGGACGGAGGGACTAATAAATTTGAGTATCCATAACACTAACGCTAAATGTCGTAAGACTAAAAAGAATACCACATAGGTGTGGTACTACATTTTGTCACATTGGAGAAACCAACATGGAGAAAATCCATAATGATGAATTTTGAAGTCATCTAATTATGAATCATCTGACACTTGACTTTTGTCCAAATAGTGAAGTAAACTAAAATACTATTCACATGCCATAAAAAACGAGCAACAAAATAATTAGAACTTGCATATTGATGTGTGTAGTCCAATAAGTGTTGTTGCAAGGAGTGGATTTATCTATCTTCAAGATTGACTCAAGTAGATATTTATATTTACCGAGACATAAATCTGGACCTTTTTAAATGTTACGAAACATTTTTCCAGAATGAAGTAGAAGTGATTGTAAAAAAAATAAATATGTTTTGACAATTGGATTGCAGAAACAATTTGAGTTACAAATTTAGCGAATGTCTAATGACCTATAAAATAATTTTATAGCTTGCACTTCTCAGAACATTACTAAGAGTAGAATGTTTTGCGTAGATGTAATCAAGCTATGTATGACATGGTGAAATCAGAGATGCCATTGATTATTTTGCAAATATACTTTTTGATGTGATGCTTTATAAACTGTGGCTTTTACACTGAAGATAGGGCCATCAAATTTGTTGAAATAAGTGCTACTTTGTAGGTTATCCCAAATGGTTGGGTATTCCTCTATCACTACGCCGAGGCAAAGTGTTTTGCCACAGAGTCCGAAAATTTTGAAGAAAATGTTTTCTGCAAAAGAGCAAGTGGGAGGACAGTGCAACTCGAAGATATTACATAATCTTCGTGATCAGGTCAAGGAAAATAAACACTAGAAGTGGTTCTAAAATTTCTTACCACGACTGGTACAAAAGCGTCTACGTAAGATATACAGACTTCGACCGAACATGCAACTGAACTATATAGGTTGGAAAAATCGTACAGACCTTCTGGGTGTGCAGGCGAAATATTGTTGAACAAACAATAAACCTATAATTCACAGAGAAACGTTGATGGGCCCTAACTCTAGAAATTGACTATATGTCAAAATAATCCGATAGAGTATGCATACACATAAATCAGGTTTAGAAATTGGTGAAACCCTTCTAAAGACTTAGAGTCCAAACAATAGTAATGTATCTATAAACTGACAAAGATAAAAAGGTTTTATAATGCTTGACTTGTTACAAATAGATTATGAAAAAAAATCAAGAAGTTGATTATGACGAGATTGTCTCATAATAAGCTATAGTTAAAGTTAGTTCGGGTTAAACTAGCAATTACTAAATATTTCAATTATGAGATATAATAGATGTATTTCAAAATGATTCCCATGAGATGGAAATAGAACCAATGTTCTATACTTGATACGGTCCAAGGTAATTTTGTTGATCCAGAGGATGCTAGTAAGTGTGCAAACTTCAACAGATCCCATAAAAGATTGAACCAAGCATAGTGGAGTTGAAATCTTTGTTCTGACGAAATGGTCAAATAATTCGATTTCATCGAGGAAAGCGAAGATGCTTGTATCTTTAAGAAAGTAAGTGGGAGCATGGTAATATTTCTAAACACTATGTGTGCATGACACAATGTTGATTGGAATTTTTATAAATTTCTTGACATGGTTTAGGACTTTATTGAAACCAGTTTATTTAGTAAAGTACTTAGGAAATATAGTCCTTGAATTAGGCATAATAATTTATGGAGATAGTACTATTGAATCGGTCTTAGTCAAAATACATATTGAAAAAATACTAAAGAAGTTTAGTATGAAAAAGGTCAGGAAGAGTTTCTTGTCAAAGTCACATGAAAGGAGTTCTTCATAAGAACTGGTATTTTAAAATACTGATGAGTGACATACATGATTTCAATCACACTTGTGTTAATTTCATGGTATGTAAATAACTAGATATGTCCAGTACTCCAAGTAAGTTGTGAGTAAAGTTACCAGAATGGTCACATTGTTGATGATATGACAACAGTGAAAATGTCGTTGAGTACTGACAACATGTTTCTCGCACGTAGAAAATGAAGAGATTGTTGTAAAGAGTTACATAAATACATGCTTGATTTAAGTAGTACATCGACAAAAATCTTTAATCGGTGCTCCAG
Organism: Aegilops speltoides; assembly: GCA_021437245.1. Taxonomy (NCBI): domain Eukaryota; kingdom Viridiplantae; phylum Streptophyta; class Magnoliopsida; order Poales; family Poaceae; genus Aegilops; species Aegilops speltoides. The sequence continues at coordinate 444,628,892 of CM038143.1, forward strand.
GCAAATTTCGATTTCAATTAAATGATTTATGGTGGCACCGTAAGTTGGAATTACTCCAAGAAAGTTATTGTTGGTGAATTCTATAACAGAAGGTTGAGTATATTGTTGCTTTAGAAGCAATGATAGAGGGTGATGAATCAAAGGTTCATTTATGAACCCGGTGTCCTTTCCAGATGATTGTGCAAACAGAACAATGTTATCAAATAGTGATTCTATAGCTCAATTTAAGGAATCAAAGGTCTTGCCGATGATTCAATATATACTAATCTTGTTTCACATAAATTATAAATTCATGTGAAAGCTTTATAGATGCATAGATATGAAAATGATACACACAGATCTGAAGTTGTCAAGATCTGATAGGCCGAAGGCTCTACCACAAGCAAAGCATGAACAAACACCGAATTGTCGTTGCTGTAGAAAAGTGCTAACTAGATTATTGACTCAAGTGCAAGTGGGAGACTGTTGGAAATATGCCTTAGAGGCAATAATATTTGTATTATTATATTTCCTTGTTCATAATTATAGAGTTTATATTTTATGATATAACTGCTATGATCCTGGAATATGCAATTCAGTGGAAAACTCATATGCACATGTGAAATGATAGACGGTTAAATAAAGGGTTCCTAGTCTTGCCTCTAGGACTAGCTCAAGTGTTGATGGTGATCAAGTTTTCTATATCTTCAGATATCGTTAAGTGTAATGATAGTCCTAAAACAACACTGAGATTATGATGTTGGAAGAACGATCATATTGAATCGACCAAAACTTGTATGTTATGAATTGTGATAATATCGTCTGTAATCAATTGTAATAACACAGAGTGTTAACGTGTGATTTTGCTCCTTAAACCATGAGAGTATCGTAGTCACTTCTTATCGTACGATAGGCTTTGGGGTTGCTCAAACGTCACATGTACCATGGTGATCATAACGACAACTTACAGGTTCATCGGAAAGCTTGACAACGGACTAGATAGATCGAGAGTGGGATTTGATCCTCCGACGATGGAGAGGTATTTTTAGGGCCCTCTCGGTGTGACGACATCCATCGTCATATGGCCAAAAACATGTGACTACGTCACGGGGATGCGGGAACACGATAACGAGAAACAAGAATAAAACCAGTAACGAGGATAACAGTATATTGAGCATAGTGATGATTCAGGAGGATACCAATGCATCCCAGGTTTTGTGAAGTATCGCGAAGCAAAGGGAACATCACATGATAACCATAGGTTTACTCGAATATCATCTGTGTGCTCATAGGGATAAATAGAGACGTCCATGGTTCCGTTGTCAATCATTAAACACACGGTTTTCGTTCATGTCTATGAGTTACCAAACCTACGGGGTCACAAGCTTAAGGCAATCATGACATTCTGAGTATTAGTAGGATGAGAGTGATGGGAACATATTTATGGAATTGTTTTATTAATATTCAGAATAGTTTTGAGAGGATCCGGAAGCATTTCGGGGTCACCGAAGGGTTTTGCACAATATCGGCTAATACCGGGTATTACCGATAAATATATATAGGTGGAAAATGTTTCCCGGGATGTTAAATTATTTATTAAATGGTCTGAAAGTATTTAGAACAATTTTATATTTAATTTAATATCAACGGGCCTAAAAAGGCCAATTAAGTGGAGGAAGGCAACTTGGGCCACAAAGCCCAAGTAGGGAGGCGCCCCTTCCCCTATGGAAGGAGGACGAATTGGATAAGGGGAAGCACTCCCCTTCCCTCCTTGATCGGCGCAAGGGGAGGGGAACTTATCCTCCTCTTGGCTACCCCCTCTGCCCCCAACCTATATATACTTGAGGTATTGAGCTTTTTTGAACACACAAGTTTTGGAGGCTCCTCTAGTCCTTCTAGTTCTAGTTCTAGTTGGTCCTAGTTGACTAGTTAGAACTAGACTAATCCTCCAATCCTCATAATTAGAAGCCTCGTGTGGTTCCAATCTCCTCCCTCTAATTCTCCGGTGATGATTAGCTCTGGACGGCGAAGCGCTGCCGGATCGTGAAGGTTGCACGCTTGCAGCTGTTGGAAATATGCCCTAGAGGCAATAGTAAAATGGTTATTATTATATTTCTTTATTCATGATAATTGTCTATTGTTCATGCTATAATCGTATTATCCGGAAATCGTAATACGTGTGTGAATACATAGACCACAACAAGTCCCTAGTAAGCCTCTAGTTGACTAGCTCATTGATCAACAGATAGTCATGGTTTCCTGACTATGGACATTGGATGTCATTGATAACGGGATCACATCATTAGGAGAATGATGTGATGGACAAGACCCAATCCTAAGCATAGCACAAAGATCGTGTAGTTCATTTCGCTAGAGCTTTTCCAAATGTCAAGTATCATTTCCTTAGACCATGAGATTGTGCAACTCCGGATACCGTAGGAGTGCTTTGGGTGTGCCAAACGTCACAACGAATCGGGTGGCTATAAAGGTGCACTACGGTACCTCCGAAAGTGTCTGTTGGGTTGTACGAATCGACACTGGATTTGTCACCCATATGACGGAGAGGTATATCTGGGCCCACTCGGTAATGCATCATCATAATGAGCTCAATGTGACCAAGTGTCTGGTCACGGGATCATGCATTACGGTACGAGTAAAGTGACTTGCCAGTAACGAGACTGAACGAGGTATTGGTATACCGACGATCTAGTCTCGGGCAAGTAATGTACCAATTGACAAAGGGAATTGTATACGGGATTGATTGAATCCTCGACATCGTGGTTCATCCGATGAGATCACCGAGGAGCATGTGGGAGCCAACATGGGTATCCAGATCCCGCTGTTGGTTATTGAACGGAGAGGCGTCTCGGTCATGTCTGCATGTCTCCCGAACCTGTAGGGTCTACACACTTAAGTTTCGGTGACGCTAGGGTTGTAGAGATATGAATATGCAATAACCCAAAAGTTTTTCGGAGTCCCTGATGAGATCCTGGACATCACGAGGAGTTCCGGAATGGTCCGGAGGTGAAGAATTATATATAGGAAGTGCAGTTTCGGCCATCGGGAAAGTTTCGGGGGTCACCGGTATTGTACCGGGACCACCGAAAGGGTCTCGGGGGTCCACCGGGTGGGGCCACCTATCCCGGAGGGCCCCGTGGGCTGAAGTGGGGAGGGGACCAGCCCCTGGTGGGCTGGTGCGCCCCTCCTTGGGCCCCCCTTGCGCCTAGGGTTGGAAACCCTAGGGTGGGGGGGCGCCTCCACTTGCCTTGGGGGGCAAGCCTCCCCCCTGGCCGCCACCCCCCCTTGGAGATCCCATCTCCGGGCCGGGCCCCTGGGACCCTATATAAAGAGGGGGAGGGAGGCGCAGTCGCACCCTTGCACTTGGTGCCTCCCTTCCCCCTTGCTACACCTCTCCCTCCCGCAGACGCTTGGCGAAGCCCTGCCGAGATCCCTGCTGCATCCACCACCACACCGTCGTGCTGCTGGATCTTCATCAACGTCTCCTTCCCCCTTGCTAGATCAAGAAGGAGGAGGCGTCACGCTGACCGTACGTATGTTGAACACGGAGGTGCCATCCGTTCGGCGGTAGGATCTCCGGTGATTTGGATCACGACGAGTACGACTCCCTCAACCCCGTTCTCTTGAACGCTTCCGCTCGCGATCTACAAGGGTATGTAGATGCACTCCTCTCTCTCGTTGCTGGATGAACTCCTAGATTGATCTTGGTGAACGTAGGAAAAATTCTATTTTGTGCAACGTTCTCCAACAGTGGCATCACGAGCTAGGTCTATGCGTAGTTCTCTTTGCACGAGTAGAACACAATTTGTTGTGGGCGTAGATGTTGTCAACTTTATTGCCACTACTAGTCTTACTTTGCTTCAGCGGTATTGTGGGATGAAGCGGCCCGGACCGACCTTACACGTACGCTTACGTGAGACAGGTTCCACCGACTGACATGCACTAGTTGCATAAGGTGGCTAGCGGGTGTCTGTCTCTCCCACTTTAGTTGGAGCGGATTCGATGAAAAGGGTCCTTATGAAGGGTAAATAGAAGTTGGCAAATCACATTGTGGCTTTAACTTAGGTAAGAAAACGTTCTTGCTAGATCACCTATAGAAGCCACGTAAAAAAACTTACAACAACAATAAGAGGACGTCTAACTTGTTTTTGCAGCAAGTGTTTTGTGATGTGATATGGCCAAAGGATGTGATGAATGATATATGTGATGTATGAGATGATCATGTTCTTGTAATAGGACTCACGACTTGCATGTCGATGAGTATGACAACCGGCAGGAGCCATAGGAGTTGTCTTTATTTTTTTATGACCTGCGTGTCATTGAAGAATTCCATGTAAATTACTTTACTTTATTGCTAAACGCGTTAGCCATAGAAGTAGAAGTAGTCGTTGGCGTGACAACTTCATGAAGACACGATGATGGAGATCATGATGATGGAGATCATGGTGTCATGCCGGTGACGAAGATGATCATGGCGCCCCGAAGATAGAGATCAAAGGAGCAATATGATATTGGTCATATCATGTCACTATTTGATTGCATGTGAATGTTTATCATGTTTTTCATCTTGTTTACTTAGAACGACGGTAGTAAATAAGATGATCCCTCATAATAATTTCAAGAAAAGTGTTCCCCCTAACTATGCACCGTTGCGAAGGTTCGTTGTTTCGAAGCACCACATGATGAGTGGGTGCGATAGATCCTAACGTTCGAATACAACGGGTGTAAGCCAGATTTACACACGCAATACACTTAGGTTGACTTGACGAGCCTAGCATGTACAGACATGGCCTCGGAACACGGTAGACCGAAAGGTCAAACATGAGTCATATACAAGATACGATCAACATGAAGATGTTCACCGATGATGACTAGTCCGTCTCACGTGATGATCGGACACGGCCTAGTTGACTCGGATCATGGATCACTTAGATGAGTAGGGGGATGTCTATCTGACTGGGAGTTCATTATTTGATTAGATGAACTTAATTATCATGAACTTAGTCTAAAATCTTTGCAATATGTCTTGTAGATCAAATGGCCCACGCTAATGTTGCCCTCAACTTCAACACGCTTCTAGAGAAACCAAACTGAAAGACGATGGCAGCAACTATACGGACTGGGTCCGAACTTGAGGATCATCCTCATAGCTGCCAAGAATGCATATGTCCTAGATGCACCGCTAGGTGAAGCACCCGTTTTCCCAGCAACTCAAGACATTATGAATGCCTGGCAGTCGCGTAGTGATGATTACTCCCTGGTTTAGTGCGGCATGCTTTACAGCTTAGAACCGGGGCTCCAAAAGCGTTTTGAGCAGCACGGAGCATATGAGATGTTCCAAGAGCTGAAAATGGTTTTCCAAGCTCACGCCCGGGTTGAGAGATATGAAGTCTTCGACAAGTTCTACAGTTGTAAGATGGAGGAGAATGGTTCTGTCAGCGAGCACATACTCAAAATGTCTGGGTTGCACAACCGCTTATCTCAACTGGGAGTTAATCTCCCGGATGACGCGGTGGTCGACAGAATCCTCGAGTTGCTCCCACCAAGCTACAAGAGCTTTGTGATGAACTTCAATATGCAGGGGATGGAAAAGACCATTCCTGAGGTATATTCAATGCTGAAATCAGCAGAGGTGGAGATCAAAGAGGAACATCAAGTGTTGATGGTGAATAAAACCACTAAGTTCAAAAAGGGCAAGGGTAAGAAGAACTTCAAGAAGGACGGCAAGGAAGTTGCCGCGCCTGGTAAGCTAGTTGCTAGGAAGAAGTCAAGCAATGGACCCAAGCCTGAGTGCTTTTATTGCAAGGAAAGCAGACACTGGAAGCGGAACTGCCCCAAGTACTTAGCGGACAAGAAGGCCGGCAAAACCAAAGGTATATGTGATACACATGTAATTGATGTGTACCTTACCGAGGCTCGTAGTAGCTCCCGGTATTTGATATCGTGCGGTTGCTCATATTTGTAACTCAAAGCGTGAGCTGCGGAATAAGCGGAGATCGGCGGCGACGAGGTGACGATGCGCTGCCGAATGGTTCCATGGTCGATGTGATCGCCATCGGCACGCTACCTCTACATTTACCTACGGGATTAGTTTTGAACCTCAATAATTGTTATTTAGTACCAGCTTTGAGCATGAACATTGTATCAGGATCTCGTTTAATTTGAGATGGCTACTCATTTGAATCCGAGAATAATGGTTGTTCTATTTATATGAGTGATATGTTTTATGGTCATGCCTCGCTGGTGAATGGTTTATTCTTAATGAATCTTGAGCGTAATGTTACACATATTCATAGTGTGAATACTAAAAGATGCAAAGTTGATAACGATAGACCCACATACTTGTGGCACTGCCGCCTTGGTCACATTGGTGTCAAGCGCATGAAGAAGCTCCATGCTGATGGACTTTTAGAGTCTCTAGATTATGAATCGTTTGACACATGCGAGCCATGCCTCATGGGCAAGATGACCAAGACTCCGTTCTCCGAAACAATAGAGCGAGCAACCAACTTATTGGAAATCATACATACTAATGTGTGCGGTCCAATGAGCGTTGAGGCTCGCGGAGGATATCGTTATGTTCTCACTCTCACTGATGACTTGAGTAGATATGGGTATGCCTACTTGATGAAACAGAAGTCTGAGTCCTTTGAAAAGTTCAAGGAATTTCAGAATGAGGTAGAGAATCAACGTGACCGAAAGATAAAGTTCTTATGGTCAGATCGTGGGGGTGAATATTTAAGTCACGAATTTGGTACGCACTTAAGAAAATGTGGAATCGTTTCACAACTCACGCCGCCTGGAACACCTCAGCGAAATGGTGTGTCCGAACATCGTAATCGCACTCTATTGGATATGGTGCGATCGATGATGTCACTTATCGATTTACCGCTATCATTTTGGGGATACGCTCTAGAGACAGCTACATTCACTTTAAATAGGGCACCATCTAAATCCGTTGAGACGACACCGTATGAATTATGGTTTGGGAAGAAACCTAAGCTGTCGTTTCTAAAAGTTTGGGGGATGCGATGCTTATGTCAAGAAACTTCAACCTGAGAAGCTCGAACCCAAGTCGGAAAAATGCGTCTTCATAGGATACCCTAAAGAAACCATTGGGTATACTTCTACTTAAGATCCGAGGGCAAGATCTTTGTTGCCAAGAATGGGTCCTTTCTGGAGAAAGAGTTTCTCTCAAAAGAATTAAGTGGGAGGAAAGTTGAACTTGATGAAGTACTACCTCTTGAACCGGTAAGTAGCGCAGCTCAGGAAGATGTTCCTGTGGTGCCTGCACCGACAAGAGAGGAGGTTAATGATGATGATCAAGATACTTCATATCAAGCTCTTACTGAACTTCGAAGGTCCACAAGGACACGTTCCGCACCAGAGTGGTACGGCAACCCGGTCTTAGAAATCATGTTGTTAGACAACGGTGAACCTTCGAACTATGAAGAAGCGATGGCGGGCCTAGATTCCAACAAATGGCTTGAAGCCATGCAATCTGAGATAGGGTCCATGTATGAAAACAAAGTGTGTACTTTGACAGACTTGCCCGATGATCGGCGAGCAATAAAAAACAAATGGATCTTTAAGAAGAAGACGGACGCGGATGGTAATGTTACCATATATAAAGCTCGACTTGTCGCTAAGGGTTATCGACAAGTTCAAGGGATTGACTACGATGAGACATTCTCTCCCATAGCAAAGCTGAAGTCCGTCCGAATCATGTTAGCAATTGCCGATACTATGATTATGAGATATGGCAATGGACGCCAAAACGGCATTCCTTAACAAATACCTTAAGGAAGAATCAGATATGATGCAGCCGAAAGGTTTTGTCGACCCTAAGAATGCTAACAAGGTATGCAAGCTCCAGCGCCCATCTATGGGCTGGTGCAAGCATCTCGAGTTGGAACATTCACTTTAATGAGATGATTAAAGCGTTAGTTTATGCAGACTTATGGAGAAGCCTCGTTTACAAGAAAGTGAGTGGGAGCTCAGAGCATTTCTCATATTATATGTGGATGACATACTTTTGATGGGAAATGATATAGAACTTTTGGACAGCATAAAGGCCTACTTGAATAAGTGTTTTTCAATGAAGGACCTTGGAGAAGCTGCTTACATATTAGGCATCAAAATCTATAGAGATAGATCAAGACGCCTCATAGGTCTTTCACACAGCACATACCTTGATAAGATATTGAAGAAGTTCAATATGGATCAGTCCAAGAAGGGGTTCTTGCCTATGTTCCAAGGTGTGAAATTGAGCTCAGCTCAATGCCCGACCACGGCAGAAGATAGAGAAATATGAGTGTCGTCCCCTATGCCTCGGCCATAGGGTCTATCATGTATGCCATGACCTATACCAGACCTGATATAAACCTTGTCGTAAGTTTGGTAGGAAGGTACGAAAGTAATCCCGGCATGGAACACTGGACAGCGGTCAAGAACATCCTTAAGTACCTAAAAAGGACTAAGGACATGTTTCTCAGATATGGAGGTGAAGAAGAGCTCGTCAGAAGGGTTACGCCGACGCTTAGCTTCGACACAGATCCGATGACTCAAGTCACAAACCGGATACGTGTATATTTTGAATGGTGGGACAAGAAGTAGGTGCGATTGCAAGCGAGCGTCGTGGCGGGATCTACATGTGAAGCGGAGTACATGGCAGCCTCGGAGGCAACACATGAAGCAATCTGGGTGAAGGAGTTCATCACCAACCTAGGAGTCATACCCAATGCGTCGGGTCGATTACACTCTTCTGGACAACACCGAGCTATTGCACTTGCCAAGGAGCCTGTGTTTCACAAGAAGACCGAGCACATCAAGCATCGCTTCAACTCCATTCGTGAAAATGTTCAAGATGGAGACATAGATATTTGTAAAGTACATACGGACCTGAATGTATCAGATCTGTTAACTGAACCTCTCCCTAGAGCAAAACATGATCAACACCAGGACGCAATGGGTGTTCGATACATCACAATGTAACTAGATTATTGACTCTAGTGCAAGTGGGAGACTGTTGGAAATATGCCCTAGAGGCAATAATAAAATGGTTATTATTATATTTCTTTATTCATGATAATTGTCTATTGTTCATGCTATAATCGTATTATCCGGAAATCGTAATACGTGTGTGAATACATAGACCACAACAAGTCCCTAGTAAGCCTCTAGTTGACTAGCTCGTTGATCAACAGATAGTCATGGTTTCCTGACTATGGACATTGGATGTCATTGATAACGGGATCACATCATTAGGAGAATGATGTGATGGACAAGACCCAATCCTAAGCATAGCACAAAGATCGTGTAGTTCGTTTCGCTAGAGATTTTCCAAATGTCAAGTATCATTTCCTTAGACCATGAGATTGTGCAACTCCCAGATACCGTAGGAGTGCTTTGGGTGTGCCAAACGTCACAATGTAACTGGGTGGCTATAAAGGTGCACTACGGGTACCTCTGAAAGTGTCTGTTGGGTTGGCATGAATCGACACTGGGATTTGTCACTCCGTATGACCGAGAGGTATCTCTGGGCCCACTCGGTAATGCATCATCATAATGAGATCAATGTGACCAAGTGTCTAGTCACGGGATCATGCATTACGGTACGAGTAAAGTGACTTGCCGGTAACGAGACTGAACGAGATATTGGGATACCGACGATCGAGTCTCGGGCAAGTAACGTACCAATTGACAAAGGGAATTGTATACGGGATTGATTGAATCCTACACATCGTGGTTCATCCGATGATATCATCGAGGAGCATGTGGGAGCAAACATGGGTATCCAGATCCCGCTGTTGATTATTGACCGGAGAGGCGTCTCGGTCATGTCTGCATGTCTCCCGAACCCGTAGGGTCTACACACTTAAGGTTCGGTGACGCAGGGTTGTAGAGATATGAATATGCAATAACCCGAAAGTTGTTCGGAGTCCCGGATGAGATCCTGGACGTCACGAGGAGTTCCGGAATGGTCCGGAGGCAAAGAATTATATATAGGAAGTGCAGTTTCGGCCATCGGGAAAGTTTCGGGGGTCACCGGTATTGTACCGGGACCACCGGAAGGGTCCCGGGGGTCCATCGGTGGGGCCACCAATCCCAGAGGGCCCGTGGGCTGAAGTGGGAGGAACCAGCCTGGTGGGCTGGTGCGCCCCTTGCCCCCCTCGCGCCTAGGGTTGGAAACCCTAGGGGGTGGCGCCCACTTGCCTTGGGGCAAGCCTTCCCCCCGCCGCCCCCCCTGGAGATCCCATCTCAGGCCGGCGCCCCAGGGACCCTATATAAACAGTGGAGGGAGGGCAGCCGCACCCTTGCACTTGGCGCCCCCTTTCCCTTGCTACACCTCTCCTCCCGCAGACGCTTGGCGGCCCTGCCGGGATCCTCGCTGATCCACCACCACGCCGTCGTCTTGCTGGATCTTCATCAACCTCTCCTTCCCCATCGGATCAAGAAGGAGGAGATGTCATGCTGACCGTACGTGTGTTGAACGCGGAGGTGCCGTCCGTTCGGCGCTAGGATCTCCGGTGATTTGGATCACGACGAGTACGACTCCCTCAACCCCGTTCTCTTGAACGCTTCCGCTCACGATCTACAAGGGTATGTAGATGCACTCCTCTCTCTCGTTGCTGGATGAACTCCTAGATTGATCTTGGTGAACGTAGGAAAAATTCTATTTGATGCAACGTTCTCCAACAGCAGCCAAGTAGAGAGGTCGTGCTTTCGGTCTTCAGTTCGAGGGACTATTTGTGGGCGGTTAACAGAATTGTTCATCGACAGTTCGACGGACTCCAAGTATGATCTACACCGACACAATCTTTTTTCGCTGCAACTCGGTGATGGTAACGATCATGGTCCTAACATGTTATGCATCTTCATATTGATCTTGGGTGTGCGTAGGGGTACCCCTTTATTAGTGATTTCGGGATGATGGGCTTTATAATATAGCCCTTTGATCCCAAGGAGGCTCCCTCCTCTCTACTGGATGATCGAGTTGCCTACCATCATGGTCGTCTTAGGAACATCTCCAACAGTAGCCCTATAGTAGGGCAACTACCCAACAATTCGTATCATCCATCACTTGGACTAGAAAACATGTTCCAACGGATATCCTAAATATAAAAATTTGTGGTCCTGTTTTTGGACTATCCAAAAAATACATCACACAAGCGACTGCCCAAATGCAAAATTGTAGCCGGCTACAATCCCGCGCAAGCCAACCGCAAACTGAAACTTCTAGCACAATCGCGTGCATGTCTACTTCCTCTCGCGTGCACCACCACCACCAAATCCTTCGTCTTCCGTCCGTCATGCCATCCCGTCGTAGATCCACCACTTCTCATTTCCCCTGCCATCGACACTCCCACAGCCCACCGCATTCGTCCCCACCAAACTCGAAGCCAGTCGCCTCCGCCGCCACAAAATCCGGCCGCCCATGCCCCCGCCACCAAATTCGCAACCATCGAAACTCCACGCCACAGATCGACCGCCGCCACTCCTGCTTTCAGTTGCTGGCACTTCTAGCCATCAAATCATCGACCCTGTCGTACCTCCGTACCCAGGAGGTTAACCGGCCTCCGCAGCGTTCGATTGAGGGTGTCCGACCGTTACTCGACATATCTCACATGCGATGGCTGGCACTATTGGCTTGGCACGTTTGACATGACGGACATACCCGCCTACGCCTTTGATATTGTGTGTCATTGTAGCGACCAGACCTCAAACAGTCTGATCTCTGTGCTTTAGTGTCATCCCTAGATCAGTAATGCTGACACGCACAGTACTTGAAGGATTTATAACAGAGTAGCAATCACACACTTATTACATCGAATGTCTCAAAAGAGAACTTATTACAATAAATATGGCTTAAGGCCATCTAATAACGATAACATCGGAAGGCTTGGAAGATAAGTGAGTCCATCAACTCCAACGGCATCACTGAGTATAGAACCAGGACCTAAAGGCACCTTACTCGTCGTCTGAAAAGTATGCAACATGAACGTTGCAGCCCGAAAACGGGCCAGCACATGTAATATGCTGGCAATGTAACACATAGAGAGAAATAAACATAAATATACTATACTACATGCATATATGGCTGGTGGAAAAGCTCTATGGTTACAGTTTTGCATAAAGCCAATTTTTCCCTACTGCAAAGGAATAAATTTTATTTAACTATCATGGTGGTTGTTAAACATTGAGAAGATAGACATCCTCTCAATCCCAATTAAGCATCATCGTTAAAACCCAACAATATTAATTGAAGTAACATGATGAGATTCACATGATAATCCAATTACTAGATACTCAAAACATCCATAACCGGGGACACGGCTAACCATGATTAGTTTATACACTCTGCAGAGGTTTGTGCACTTTTCCCCACAAGACTCGATTTTCTCCGTTGAGATTCTTGCACTACATGATGTTTGAGAAATGGATGACCGAGACATAGTCTTTCAGAAGCGCTAGCACCTTACGATCGGGTAGATAGTACCAACCTACATCCCCTACATCTGCTAGTCTACCACTGTAAGAGTTCGCACGACTTAGTCAACTATGCTAGAGCCCATAGTAGCTTGTGGCTGCAGATGGAAGTTTCTAGCATGAATAATGACCCCTTTGAGCCTGGGTGGCGGTCCATAAAGAAAAACAGGCAATCGCTGGAATACCCAGGTGCCTCAATCCACCCAGATGTTTGTTTAAGTTGCCACCTTAAATAAACCATTAATTTAACAATCTCACATCTGTCATGGGTACACTCACCCAATCCACGTCTACTAGCATAGCATGGCATAATAAGCAAACGTAGAAGTAATTGCCAAGGGTTTGATAATAGAACAGGTAATAGGTACTACCTCATCTACTTCCCAAAACCCACATATTAATCAGATCCTAATCATGCAATTGTTTGAGGATTGATCTAATGCAATAAAAACTGGGTAGTAAAGAGGTATGATCAAAGTGTTACTTGCCTTGCTGATGATCCGGGAAAACCTAGAGATTCAAAGTGGCAAGCGGCGCACTCCGGGTACTCTATCGCAAACAAACAAGCATACAATAAGTACTCATCTAATGCACGGGTAAAACTCAAATAAGAGATCTAACCAGAAATTTCAACTTAAGAACTCCGGTTTGCAAAAATAATCAAATCGAACGAAGCAACGAAAGTCAAACGACAAAAGAAACAAGCTTCGTTCACTAATGTGGATCTAAGTCAAATTTTACAGAAGCAAAATCTTGTTTGAGTTGGTTAAATGGAAAGAGGGTTTTGAGACGAAACTCCAGGCGCTTGAATCGCATGATTCCAATAAACGAGCAAAAAGATATACTAAAACGAAAAACAAATCGGAAATCGCGATCAGAAATAATCGCGGGAAATCCGAGAAAAAGAAAAGCGGACGAACAGGCTAACGAACGAACGTTCGCTGTCTGCGAAAAAAACGAAAACCGTTCGTTAAAACGAACGTATGGACGAACGTCCGCTAAATAAAACTAAAAAAATAGATCTAGGTTTTTTTTAACAAAACCGAATGAAAAACCGGCGAAAAAACCGAACGGTTTACTGAGGAAAACCGCCGGCGGCGGGGGCGGCGGCTACCTCCGGCGAGGAGGCGGCGGGGTCCGGCGGGTGGGGCAACGGCGGTCCGGCGATGAGGCGGCGGGTCCAGCGTCGACAATGATCGGCGGCGGCAACGACGCGGCGACGGCGGCGGGCGGTTTTAGGCGGCGGCCGCCAATAATGGCAATGGCAGCGGCGAACAACGACGGGCTAGGATTTCTTGGGTCTCGGCTGGGCCGACGGGCTCGGGGCGGCGCCTTATAAAGGCCGGGCCACGCGGAGTCCTGGCCGAACACGGCCCAAAGTCGGTTTGCGTTTTTCAAAAAAAAAACATTACACACAGAAAAAGAAATAAAAGAAATACTAAACGGACTCCAAAAATCCCGAAATAAATTTTCCCCGACTTCTAAAATGAAGCTGGACAAGATGAACATTTATTTGGGGCCTAAATGCAATTTTGAAAAACGCGCATTTTTCCTAAATTCAAATAAAATAGCGATAAACTCCAAAATAAAATCTTATTTGATTTTATTATCAAATCCTCAATATTTATTTATTTTGGGAAAGTCATTTTATCCCCTCTATCTTATTTTTATAATAGAAATAATTGAAGATAAAATAAATAAAATCAAATGATCCCATTTTCAAAAATTTGAGAAAACTCAAATATGAAAATAACGAAATCCCCAACTCTCTCCGAGGATCCTTGAGTTGTGTAGAATTTCTAGGATCAAACCGAAATCAAATAAAATATGATATGCATTGATGATCTAGTGTATAACATTGCAAATTGAAAATTTGGGATGTTACAAACCTACCCCCCTTAAGATGAATCTTGCCCTCGAGATTCGGGTTGGCTAGAAAATAGGTGAGGGTGGTCCTTCAGCAGATCTTCCTCTCGCTCCCAGGTGGCTTCATCCTCGGTGTGGTGGCTCCACTGGACTTTGCAAAACATGATAACCTTACTACGGGTGACTAGGCTGGCATACTCGAGAATCTTGACTGGTTTCTCCTCATAGGTCAAATCACTATCCAACTGAATCGCTTCCAACGGCACTGTATCTCTCAGCGGTATATCAGCCATCACTGCGTGGCACTTCTTCAACTGGGAAATGTGGAACACATCGTGAACTCCTGACAATCCTTCAGGCAATTCCAACTTGTAGGCAACTTCTCCCATACGCTCCAAAACTTTGTATGGTCCCACAAAATGTGGTGCTAACTTTCCCTTAACTCCAAAGCGCTTAACTCCCCGAAGTGGAGATACATGAAGATAAACTCTGTCTCCGACTTCGTAAACTGTCTCCTTGCATTTTGAATCTGCATAGCTCTTCTGCCTGGACTGGGCTACCTTGAGCCTATTGTGAATCAATTTTACCTTCTATTCAGACTCCTTAATCAAATCCGGTCCAAACAACTGGCGGTCTCCAACTTCATCCCACGACAATGGGGTCCTGCACCTCCTTCCGTACAAGGCTTCGAAAGGGGCCATCTTCAAATTGGATTGATAACTGTTGTTGTAAGAGAACTCTGCATATGGCAAATTTTCGTCCCAACTAGATCCATAATCTAGCGCACAAGCTCTCAACATATCCTCTAAAATTTGATTGACTCTCTCGGTCTGTCCATCTGTCTGCGGGTGAAAAGTTGTACTGAACTCTAGCTTGGTACCCAAGGTTTCGTGCAACTGATTCCAGAACTTTGAGGTAAACTCGTTCCTCTATTTGATACAATGCTCCTCGGAACTCCATGCAGACATACGATCCTGGTCATGTATATCTTAGCCAACTTAGCACTGGTGTAAGTAGTCTTCACTGGGATGAAATGAGCTACCTTCGTCAAATGATCGACTACCAATCGAGTCATAGCCTGAACGAGTTCTGGGCAATCCTGTAATAAAATCCATGCCTAGATTATCCCACTTTCATTCGGGTATTGGCAATGGCTGTAACAATCCTGCTGGATTATGATGCTCTGCCTTTACTCTCTGACATACATCACAAACTGATACATACTCCGCAATATCCTTCTTCACTCCGGTCCACCAGAAAATATCCTTCAAATCCAAATACATCTTGGTATTTCCTGGGTGAATCAAATATGGTGAATCATGGGCCTCCTGCAGAATCAACTTCCTGATCTCCGGGTCATTAGGCACATAAACACGGTCTTCAAACAATAGGGTATCGTGCTCATCCTCACGAAATCCTTTAGCTTTTCCTTTGTTCATCTTCTCCTTTATAGAGGCAATATCCTT
The DNA here is from genome assembly GCA_021437245.1 of Aegilops speltoides. NCBI lineage: Eukaryota > Viridiplantae > Streptophyta > Magnoliopsida > Poales > Poaceae > Aegilops > Aegilops speltoides. Next base: position 444,644,710 of record CM038143.1, read on the forward strand.
GTCAGTCTTCTGAGCTTCTCTGATTTTATCCATCAAAGTAGATTGAATCTCTAATGCTGCTACATAGCCTCTCGGAACTATCTCCCAACATAGCTCACGAAGGTCCTCGGCTAACTCCTTCGGTAAATCTCCGGTCATTAGTGTGTTGACATGGCTCTTACGGCTCAACGCATCGGCTACTATGTTAGCCTTTCCAGGATGATAATGCAATCTCATATCATAATCCTTGATGAGCTCCAACCATCTCCTTTGCCTGAGATTTAGCTCCTTCTGTGTGAAAATATACTTCAAACTCTTGTGATCCATGTACACCTCACAATGGTTTTAAATGAGAAAATGTCTCCAAGTCTTCAATGCATGCACTATACGGCTGCTAACTCCAAATCATGTGTGGCATAATTCAACTGATGAGGTTTCAACTGTCGTGAAGCATACGAAACAACTCTTTCCTCCTGCATAAGCACTGCTCCAAGTCCTCGACGTGAAGCGTCGCAAAACACCTTGTAATCCTTGCTCTGATCTGGCAGAATCAACACTGGCGAGGTAACCAAACGTTTCTTCAACTCCTGGAAACTCGCCTCACATTCCTCAGTCCATTTGAACTTGGTATCCTTTTTCAACAACTCCGTCATAGGCTTCGCAATCTTCGAGAAATTCTCAATGAATCTCCGGTAGTATCCTGCCAGTCCAAGAAAACTCCGGATCTCTCCAACTATTGTTGGGGCTTCCCAATTTGTCACAGTGACAACCTTGGTGGGATCTACTGCTATTCCTTCTCCGGATATAACATGTCCGAGGAATCCAACTTCCTTCAACCAAAACTCACATTTGCTAAACTTGGCATATAACTGATGTTCTCTGAGCTTCTCAAGTACCAAATGCAAATGCTCCTTATGCTCCTCTTCATTCTTTGAGTAAACCAAAATATCATCAATGAACACCACGACGAACTTGTCCAGAAACTCCATAAACACCGTGTTCATCATGTTCATGAAATATGCAGGTGCATTAGTCAGACCAAATGACATAACGGTGTACTCGTACAGCCCGTACCTGGTGGTAAAAGTCGTCTTAGGTATATCCTGCTCTCGAATCTTCAACTGGTGGTATCCTGATCGCAGATCGATCTTAGAAAATACCTTAGCTCCTTGCAATCGGTCAAACAAATCATTGATCATCGGCAGTGGGTACTTGTTCTTGATTGTTACTGCATTCAATCCTCGATAATCAACAACCGTCCTCAATGATCCGTCCTTCTTCTCCACTAGAAGTACTGGCGATCCCCAAGGCGAAGAACTTGGGCGAATATATCCTTTATCTAGTAACTCCATAATCTGCTTCTTAATCTCTTCCAAATCTTTTGCAGGCATCCTGTATGGTCTCTTAGATATCGGCCATGTGTCTGGCAAAAGCTCAATCAAAAACTCAATGTCTCTATCGGGTGGCATGCCTGGCAACTCCTCTGGAAATACGTCAGGGAAATCCTTCACCACTGGTACTTCCTCCTACACAACTCCTGATAAGGAATTTACTTGAGTCCTCTTCGACACATGCCGGGATACATACTTGATCCTTCTTCCTTCTAGCGTTGTAAGCAAAATCGTCTTACTGGCGCATTCAATGTTCCCTCCATACTTCGATAACCAATCCATGCCTAATATCACATCCAATCCTTGCGATTCCAATACTATTAGGTCCGAGGGAAACACGTAGTTACCAATCCTTAATGGTAAACTAGCCATATATTCTGCTCCATGCGAGGTTACTAACATGTGTGACCTAAGGGCATTGGGTTGGCAGTTTATACTTATCCACAAATCCCCTTGAGATGTATGAATGTGATGCACCAGTATCAAAAAGAACGAGTGCAGTAAATGACTTAACCAAAAACTTACCTATTACTGCATCTGGCTGAGCTTCGACCTCCTCCACATTAACGTGGTTCACCTGTCCCCTATTGAAAGGGTTCAGCTTCTTCCCTGAGCTTCCATCTCCATTTCCATTCTGAGCTTCGGGACATTCATTGGCATAATGTCTAGTCTTCTGACACTTATAGCAAGTGACTTGGCTCAGGTCTCTCTTGGCTGGGGTCGACGGGTTGGTACGGTTCTGGCCGTTGCTTCCTCCATTCTCGTTACCATTCTTGGGGCCATTATGATTATGCGAACTCCCTCCTCCATGGGTATGCTGAAAATGTCCTCCCGGTTTAGGGGTAAAACGTGGCTTCTGCTGAGCTCCAGAATTGTACTTCCCTTGTCCATATTTCCGCTTGCGGTTTTCAATCTGTTGTTGCTTCCCTTCAATCATAAGAGCACGATCTACCAACTCCTGGTAGTTGTTGAAAGTTGCTACCATTAACTGCATGCTCACTCATCATTCATCCTTCTAAAACTTCTCCGCTTAGTGCATCCCAGAGCAACATCATCCGGGGCATAACGTGCTAATTTACTAAAGTCATCCACATATCGCCAACTGTCTGCCTTCCTTGGCGCAAGTTGCAAAACTCACGCCCTTCATGGCCATAGCTCCTCGCCAAACATGGGCAGATGGAAAGCTCAATAAATCGGGTCCCATGTGACAAAGGTCAATAGGATAAGTGGTTGTGAAATTCTCCTACCATGATGTTGCGGGTCCTTCAAGCTGATGTGCGGCAAAATGCACCCTCTCCGCATCTGTGCATCCTGCAGTGGTCAACTCCCTTGCTATCTTGCGGAGCCAATCATCTGCAACAATCGGCTCGGTGCTACTGGAGAACACCAGCGGATTCAGCCTAAGAAAACGGGTTAAGTGATCAATAGGTGGTGGTGGTGGTGGGTTGTTGTTGTTGTTGTTCCCCTGATTCTGATTCTGGACTAGCAATTGCATCAAGGCATTCTGCTGCTGGATCAACTGAGTGAGCTCCGGTGGGAAAGCAAATCCATTGTCACGTCTCGGAGGCATCTCAGGGTTTAGAAAAGATGAGAATATATAATAGAATGAGGTCTAGAGAGAAAATGCTACCCAAATGCACATGAGATGAATGCAAACAAATCACTTCATTCAATTCAAACAAGGCATACAACGGTCTATCTATCGTTACAAAAGTGCTTGGACTATACTAGATACATGGGGAAATACTACTACTGTTATGGTGGTCGACTAGAAAAACTGCTCCAATGAAGACTCCATGATATCTGCTCCAGCTTCATCAACATAGTCATCATCACTATCGTCTGGGTCCGAGTCGGTGTCGTCGATGATGATGTAGTTCTCTGGACAGGTGCAATCTTCGTCTTCTCCTCCAGTCGCGGGAAATCCCATGAATACTTTTAGCTTCTTCTTCAGATCATCGTTCTTCTCCACTGGTGTTGCTATTTCCTCCTCATATCCATCACGTGTAGACTTGAGTTCTTCCTCCAGCTCCGTGATCTTGGTCATGGCCTTCTTCAGTTCTATCATGCTCACAAGACATCCGATTCTCCCGCGCCGAATGTGCTGGTTTAACTCCTGGATGAAAGCTGCAATTGATCTATCCTTCCTAGTGCTGATCATCTCCCATTTCTCATCTCGGCGCCCACAAATCTAGTAGATAGTATCCTTGAGATCCTTGTGGTAAACTTCTCCAATACGTCCCATTGTGATGTGGACTGCCATGCTCTTTCCTAGACTCCAGGTTGGTGCATCAAAGGAAAACTCTATGGGCTCAGTGACGGGCATGAACGTCCTTCCTGGAACTTGAACTTGAATCATCCAGCACTCCTCTTTAGGTAAAGTGGCGTTGTAGGTCCCGGTGAAGCTTTGGTACTCCGATGTTTAGGTATCTAGTGACTTCCTTCAAGTGGCGTCCAAAGGGTGTATCTTCATCCGGTTGCGTGAACTTGTTCCTTGCATCCGCCATCCTAAAAGAATAGAAAAGATGAGGAGTCAGAAATGAGAAGAGAGAGTAGTGATCTAGGGCTTTAGCTTAGTGGTCATGTCCTACAGTCAGCGTGTGCTCTGATACCATCTTGTAGCGACAAGGTCTCAAACAGTCTGATCTCTGTGCTTTAGTGTCATCACTGGATCAGTAATGCTGACACGCACAGTACTTGAAGGATTTATAACAGAGTAGCAATCACACACTTATTACATCGAATATCTCAAAAGAGAACTTATTACAATAAATATGGCTTAAGGCCATCTAATAACGATAACAGCGGAAGGCTTGGAAGATAAGTGAGTCCATCAACTCCAATGGCATCACTAAGTATAGAACCACGACCTAAAGGCACCTTACTCGTCGTCTGAAAAGTCTACAACATGAATGTTGCAGTCTGAAAACGGGTCAGCACATGGAATATGCTGGCAATGTAACACATAGAGAGTAATGAATAGAAATATACTATACTACATGCATATATGGCTGGTGGAAAAGCTCTATGGATACAGTTTTGCATAAAGCCAATTTTTTCCTACTGTAAAGGAATAAATTTTATTTAACTATCATGGTGGTTGTTAAACATTGAGAAGATAGACATCCTCTCAATACCAATTAAGCATCATCGTTAAAACCCAACAATATTAATTAAAGTAACATGATGAGATTCACATGATAATCCAAGAACTAGATACTCAAAATGTCCATAACCGGGGACACGGCTAACCATGATTAGTTTATACACTCTGCAGAGGTTTGTGCACTTTTCCCCACAAGACTCGATCTCCTCCGATGAGATTCTCGCACTACATGATGTTTGAGAAACGGATGACCGAGACATAGTCTTTCAGAAGCGGTAGCACCTTACGATCGGGTAGACAGTACCAACCTGCATCCCCTACATCTGCTAGTCTACCATTGTAAGAGTTCGCACGACTTAATCAACTATGCTAGAGCCCATAGTAGCTTGTGGCTGCACACGGAAGTTTCTAGCATGAATAATCTCATGATCCCTTTGAGCCTGGGTGGCGGTCCATAAAGAAAAACAGGCAATCGCTAGAATACCCAGGTGCCTCAATCCACCCAGATGTGTGTTTAAGTTGCCACCTTAAATAAACCATTAATTTAACAATCTCACATCTGTCATGGATACACTCACCCAATCCACGTATACTAGCATAGCATGGCATAATAAGCAAATGTAGAAGTAACTCCCAAGGGTTTGATAATAAAACAGGTAATAGATACTACCTCATCTACTTCCCAAAACCCACATATTAATCAGATCCTAATCATGCAATTGTCTGAGGATTGATCTAATTCAATAAAAACTGGGTAGTAAAGAGGTATGATCAAAGTGTTATTTGACTTGCTGATGATTTGGGAAACCTAGAGATTCAAAGTAGCAAGCGGCGCACTCCGGGTACACTATCGCAAACAAACAAGCATACAATAAGTACTCATATAATGCACGGGTAAAACTCAAATAAGAGATCTAACTAGAAAGTTCAACTTAAGAACTCCGGTTTGCAAAAAGAATCAAATCGAAACGAAGCAACGAAAGTCAAACGGCGAAAGAAACAAGCTTCGTTTACTAATGTGGATCTAAGTCAAATTTTACAGAAGCAAAATCTTGTTTGAGTTGGTCAAACGGAAAGAGGGGTTCGAGACGAAACTCTAGGCGCTTGAATTGCCTAATTCCGATAAACGAGCGAAAAATTATACTAAAACGAAAAACAAATCGGAAATCGCGATCAGAAATAATCGCGGAAAATCCGAGAAAAAGAAAAACGGACGAACAGGCTAACGAACGAACGTTCGCTGTCTGCGGAAAAAAACTGTTCATTAAAACGTACGTACGGACGAACGTCCGCTAAATAAACTAAACCGGTAAAAAATAGATCTAGGTTTTTTTAACAAAACCGAACGAAAAACCGGCGGAAAAATCGAACGGTTTTCTGAGGAAAACCGCCGGCGGCGGGGGCGGCGGCTACCTCTGGCGAGGGGCGGCGGGTCCGGCGGTGGGGCGGAGGCGGTCCGCGATGAGGCGGCGGGTCCGACGGCCGACGGTGGTCGGCGGCAGCGACAACGGGCGACGGCTGCGGTGGGCTCGGCGGCGCTAGGGTTTTGGCGCGGGGCTCGACTGGGCTGACGGGCTCGGGGCGACGCCTTATAAAGGCCCGACTAGGCGGAGTCCTGGCCGAACACGGCCCAAAGTCGGTTCGCGTTTAAAAAAAAACATTACGCCTAGAAAAACAAATAAAAGAAATACTAAACGGACTCCAAAAATCCCGAAATAAATTTTTCCCGACTTCTTAAATCAAGCCTGACAAGATGAACATTTATTTGGGGCCTAAATGCAATTTTGAAAAACACACATTTTTCCTAAATTCAAATAAAATAGCGATAAACTCCAAAATAAAATCATATTTGATTTTATTATCAAATCGTCAATATTTCTTTATTTTGGGAAAGTCATTTTATTCCCTCTCTCTTATTTTTAAAATAGAAATAATTGAAGATAAAATAAATAAAATCAAATGATCCCATTTTCAAAAATTTAAGAAAACTCAAATATGAAAATAACGAAATCCCCAACTCTCTCCGAGGGTCCTTGAGAATTTCTAGGATCAAACCGAAATCAAATAAAATATGATATGCATTGATGATCTAGTGTATAACATTCCAAATTGAAAATTTGGGATGTTACAGTCATAGGCTTGGCCGACCGAAGTGGAGCTTAATTTCCCGGAGATCGAATCCCAGGTGGATGCGGAGTTCATCAGTCCGACATTGAGATGGTGACCCGCACAGACAAGAAGGAAACTCAAATCATCTTGGACTAGTGCGACATACGTCAGAGTGATGAGCCTGCTATGGAGAGGTTTGTGGTGGAAAATCCGCACCTCACGCGGGAGGAGTATGGCTACTAGGTGTAGCGGGAAGAAGGGCGAGGCTAGCTCCTCGAGGGTGATCGAGCTCGAATCGGTGGACGGCGAGAGTTAGGCTCCGAATCGACCGAGACAAACTCTAACTCACAGTTGCCCCTAGTTTGCAGTAGTTCGTGGTCGAAGTATGTTTATGTTTGTATCCGAACTATGTTTAAGTTTGTACCCAAACTATGTTTAAGTTTACATGTTTAAAACTTTGAATGTTTGCATGTTTGATCGAATTTGCAATGATCTAGTGTATTTTTTATGTTTTGATGCCCTATTTTAGGGAAGCTATTGGAGGAGTGGTGCCCTGTTATAGGGCTGTTGTTGGAGAGAGAGAAAAAAATCAAATGATTTAAAATCCACCTTTTGGTGTACAGTAACAACCTTAGGACTGCCGTTGGAGATGCTCTAAGTGGTCCGTGAGCTTCTAGCTCGTGTTTGCTTTTCATTGAGGTGTAGTGATTTTCTACACTTCATTCATACAATATTTTTCATTAATTTTATTTCTGTAGTCCTAAAGAAATCAAATTAGTTCTGTAACATGAAGCTAATAATGTATTTCATTTTTCATTTGTGAAAAACCAAGAGATCTTTGCTCATTTGCTGATATAGTGTGGGAACAGAGCGCTAAACTCCATTACTGCCTATGCTTTCAACACCAACTAACCTGACATTCTGCAGAATGTATGCAGTGATTCTGCAGGCAGGCAATTTGAATCTCTGCCACACTTTGTGCGTCGAGTGTGCCGATTCTCGATCCACACTACTCAGCGTGTGAAAGTCAACAAACAAGATGTACCCGATGGCCGGAAAGTTAGCTGCAAACTTTGAAACTCTGGGTCCAACGGCAAGCCTCCAAAGCGGCTCATCGCCCAGCAGTTTCCTAGAGCGGAGCATACACAGTTGACTACCACATGCACTGAGCAAGTCAGAATCCTTTTCTTGAAAAGGCCAGGGACAAGACGTACGTACTCCCGGCACGATAGTCTAACGGGTAGTAGTAGTACACACTAGGTGGGGATTATATATGTAGGAAGGACGACATTTCGAATTCCATGTAATACTGTGTCAAATCATGTGTTCATACTGCAGCTTCCCACCTAACGCCTTGAGTTTACGAGTTGCAGCCAAGTTAAAACATTGACATGCAATGTTTTTGACTGTAGATTTCGACGGTCTCCTAGGGCAAGACCTTGACTGCAGATTTCATACTTGTACTGTACTAATAATACGGTCATATAGCATCAGTTGTCATCCAGAGGTTAATTATAGTAGACCATGCAACAGGCCAGAAGCGAGGAGGAAGAAAAAGAAACAGTACATCTCATGATGAAAATATCAACGGAAAGGGATTGGAAATCTCTGCGAGCTCTTTTCTGATACTCTCAGATTCTGCCTGCAACTACGTACGCTACGGTCGTGCCTCTTGCGTCTACAACACATGCCGTATCCCTTCTCGTACAGCTTTTGATGCGGATACTAGGCAATGATGCGTGTGCGACATCCATGGTCAGGTAGACTGACAGGTGATACAAGCAGCTACATGCATGCGTGCGTGCGACGTTGATCTAGACCAGATACCGATCGAAGCTGCAGAGCCTGAGCTCCAGCGGCGGATCCCGTCCGGTGGCCACGTCGAAGAAGGAGATCTCCCTGCACTGCTGCTCGCCGCCCCTCACGTACCGGCTGAACCTGTCAGCCTCCAGCTCCAGGTCGTAGGCTGCTTTGAGCGGGAACAGCTCCAGCGTCTCCACCTCCCTCGTCGGCCGCTCCCACGTCGTTGTCTCCTCTGGCTCCGCCACCTCCCTCACATAGCCTGCATGCACGCACGAAATGGATCAACACCGGCCGGATGATCTAAGGACACTGTTCCATATTAGGAACAAACCAAGCTCTACGTATGAACAACGACAAGGGTGCTAACTTACATGTCATGATCCGGGGGTGGTAGTTGTAGCTTCTGGCCTCCCGCTTGCTCTCGGGAGGCTGGAGCACGAGGTCCGCGGGTTCGGCGGCGGCGGCACGGCCGCTCTCTTCCTCGTTGCTGCTGCTGTCGGGGGAGCAGGAGGCGACGCGGCGGCGCTTCTTGTGGTGGTGGCGCTCGCGGGCCTTGTGGTTCTGGAACCAGTAGAAGACGTTCTTGCTCTCCACCTTGCCGAAGGCGCTCAGGTGGGTGGAGATCCGCTGGATCTGCTCCGTGCTCGGCGTCCGCAGCCCCGCCCGGAACAGCTCCGTCAGCACCTTCACCTGCTCCGCCGTCGGGTTCCACCGCCCGCACTTCACTCCCACCCGCCCGCTCAGCGCCTCCATTGACACTACCTCTAGCTAGCTATCTGTAAGATTGAGCTAGGCACTTCCGTCGATCACCACGGTGTATACACGATCGATCGAGCAGCTCGATGATCTATCTCTAACTTCAAAATGCTCTACTATCTGACCCCCACTTTGTTGTGCTAGCTAGCTAGTCTCTGGTACTACCGATCTTGTTTCTTCCGGGATCTTCTTCTGGTCAGAAGCGATGCTGAAATCAATAGATGCGCAGAGGGGGCACTTATATAATTGGGCAGGGCCGGCCAGGGCCGAGGCGGTGGTCGTGGCAGTGGCAGTAGCGGATCCGGAGGTGTCACTCTCTCAGTGCGTGGTTTCTTTCCTTTTGTTTTCCTCGAGCAAGGGGATGGAGGGAGACATGCGCAAAAGCTGCCACTGCTTGCAAAACCCTACCACTGATAGCATACCTTGCCTCGTTTGCTGTGCCCGACATCCTTAAGGCCCCAATTAACAATGGGGCCCTGGTCGCCCATGCATGCAGATCTAAGCGCCATCGTGTCGCTTAGCATCATGTCTTAGATGAGCCCCTGTTTGCCGAGTTGAGGATTACAATAATGCGGCTGATTTGGGGTTCGTTATTCCATGGAGATCTCTGGCTCCTTGCATGGGTCGTGACTCGTGACTAGCCGAGGGGAATCGTACGTGGTGAGGACCAGGCCCGTGGTGCATGGACAATCTAGTTTCGGAGTTCGTTCATATTGATCTACAGTAGTATATAACCCAATCGAAGTGCCGGCCTGTGAATTCAATATAGAAGGCGTGGATTTCTTGAGTAGCTAGCTTACGAACAAGTCAAACGGCAACAAGACAGATTGGCATTTTTATCACATATAGCAATTAAGCAGTACACTGCACCTGCCACCAAGACAAGACAGATCGATGCTAATTTCAGAAATTATTCTAGTTCGTAATTTTATCGCTCGCTCCATTATCTTAATGTACTGGATCAGAGGATGGAAATGCACTTGCATAACTTAATTGTTGGTAGCTGCACGCGTGGAGATTAGCCATATGTGTGTTTGCCGTCAAACCTGTCAGTTGTACTATACGTGCTTGCTAATTTCAACGGGTGAACGTGATCGGGCATGAAATTCAAAAGAGATGTCAGGGCGGTAACATGATGGGTAGGCCGGGCTTATCTGTTCTACTGGTCAAACAGTAAAGCTCCCACTCGTCTGGCTCGTCCTGTACTGACCGGCGAACAGCATTGGAGCGCTGCTTCAATTCCATTCTCACTGCTTTTTCTTCCGTGAGGACAGACCGACTTGTGTATCCAACCCGTCAATCACAAACCGCACCAACTAGCCAGACACGCCCAATCATGCGTGAAGACATATGCATGCATACGAGTTGATGCAAAACGCAAGCTCCGTACGTGCATGACACTCGATTCGGCTGAATTCCTGTCTGCTTTGCATGCGCACTCTCATCAGCAGAGAAGGGTGCCAAACCCTACGCATGGCACCACCTAACCTAATTAAGCCTTTTACATTTTCCATTTATAAGCTAAGCAACCAATACGTAGTGTTAGTACTCCCGTTAAGTCCGCGGAAACCAGAACTTTTCCGAAGAGCTCCCGAAAAGTTGTGGAAGGTGTCACACTTTTGGGGCGTCCGCCAGCAGATACCAATGATCCGGCCACACCGCCCGGCCGCGGCAGGGCCGGGCAACCGGAACGAGACCGCGAGCGGCCGCTCCGGAAAGCGGCGGCAAGGCCAGCTCGCTCCATTTGCTTTGCCGCTTGAATAATGGCTCGCACCGGCGGACCGGATTGCTCTCTCAGCTGTCTCTCTGTGTGTGAGAGAGATCGATGATCGTCCAGGAGCCCGTTGCCGTTGCGTGCATGCGGTCGCAGCTCGCGTCGGTCGTGGCGCCCGGCCGCGGCCGGCACTGCCGGCTTTCCGGCCTTTGGGCGTTCCCGAGCGCGCCGTGCACGGGAAACCCGTGCTGTGCTGCGTGGGAGAGCCAATTCCCGAGGCGATCGATCGAGCAGGTCTCGACCCTCGCCTCGCCTCCGATCTTTCGGCCCTTCGGCTATAGCTTTGGGAGATCGCCTGACCAGCCGTGGTCCACCGCTATGCCACAGATAGCAGTAGCCATTCAGCCGGGATTAGTTTAGGCGGGTAGTCTCGTAACCCTTTCTCGCGTGACGACTCGATTGGATTGGACGGACGGAGGGAAGCGGACATGATTGGCCTCCTCCTCCTCCTCCTCTCGATCGCGCCCGTCTACGTGCATGTGCGTCTTTTCGTGGCAAAAGTGATTGACGAGGGTGCATGCATGCATGGGGAGATCCGTCTCATCATGCCCAGGTATGTGTTCGCTTCAAAGTGTGCATGGATGGGCTGGCTCGAGGAGGGTAAAGCAAAGTTGCATGGTTTGGGGCTAATTATCGTGGGTCAGGATGATATGCTCTCATGCTGTATGTATTTGGTCGGTAACTCAGTATGCTACGTTTTTAGGATTACTGTTTTGTTACTTTTGTTGTTGTTGCGAGATAATACTGTTTTGTTGCTTTGCCCCGACAAAACGTTATAGAAAGGCCAAGCTAATTGGTATTTGCGGAGATTAATCGAGTGAGCTTAAGAACCATCATGGCTGACCGGTGTGGTTATGTACCGTGAAACATGATAGATCCACCCCCACGCGGGACATGACATTGACACTTTTTTCTTCCACAAAATACTACTAGTACTAGTACTGATCATAGCAAGTTTAGTACAGTAATAATAATGCACAGGTAGATATAGATGTCGCAGGAATACCTATACGGGGCATTCTGAACTGCACGTATAATCTGACAAAAACATTTCTCTACGTTCATTCATAGATGGTTGGTAGACAGCAGTCAGTAAGACATAGATTGTCCTGACTCGTTCGTCCAAAACAGATTCGAGCTCCTCAATCTGATCACCGCCGATTCTTTTATGCCCGCGCGCACAACAACCTGGGAGTTGGTCCTCGGCGTGAGGCCTTCTCGCTGTCCGGCCTCGCCTTGCATCTCCATGTCCGTTCTCCCTTGTCTTCCCCGATATCCACCGATCGAACCCCGATCTCGATGCCACGCCCCACGCCCGCTGCATGCACGCGCGCAAGCGCCCAACCCCGGTCGAACCAAACGGCACCTTATCTATCTCATAAAAAAAATCTATCTACTAACGCACCAAATTGAGTGACCAAGATTAACCAAATCTGGAGGCCTATGGGAGCTGGGCACGGATCGTTTGCGTTTGACCTCAGGAGGGTGCCTTGGCGCGGCTCTGCTTGGACGGCTCCGTCTGGCCGCACGCGGCGGCAAATTCCCAATGCAGGGTGGCCAAACGGAAGGCGGTCGATTCACGTCGCCCCTCCCGACGAGATAGGTAGTAGTCTATGATCCGGTGCCCGCTTCCGATGGCTGGCAGCACTTGTGCACAAATAATTCCGAGAGTGGACACTGAACAATTCGATGAATACAAAATATAATAGCTCAATTCCAGAAAGAAAACAAAAGGAACAGCACGGATGGCCCTCCCTGCCTGTTTGGTGCAGAGTGGTCTACAGTCCGAAAATCCAAAGGCCAAACGATGGTGATTTCACAAGATTTTTGGGCCCTTTTTTTTGGAATGGCAAGACTTTTTTTTGAGCGAACAAGTTTTTTTTTAGATGATTTTTTTTTTTGGTCGGGCGGCCAGAAGAGTAGATGATGCCGTCGGGACCTCCTATATGCCGCTTGCTGGGGCAAACTGGCGGCGATTCGCACAGGAGGCGGCTCACCTGTGCCATCCCATTCACTGTCCTTGGCGAGATGAAATATCGATAAAAGAAGAACGCGCTAAGGAATCGAACCAGCGACCTGAGGCCTAATTTGGCTGGAAAGGTGAAGTTTCCCAGAGCACTATCCACCTCGGGGAAATTTACATGGTTATTGGGGATCCCCTCCCGCCACGAGGAGACCACTAGCCCAGTTTGGATGACATGCCAGAGTGGAGGCCAGGGGGCGGGCGGGGGCATCCGCTTTCAATTCAGCAGCGTGAAGCATGGAGACTGAGGCTGGCGGGTTGCGAGGGAGATCGAGCGATCAAGTAGAGGGTTTTCTCCCCGACCTGTCGATACATGGATATCTACCCGGGGATGGGCTGTAGAAAGGCCAGGGTTCTTCCTCCCTCGCGCGGAACCAAACAGCTCTGTTTGCTTGACTAGGGCCAACTCAACACGTGGTTTACCCAACCGGGTGCGGGATCCCTCACAACCAAATGGGGCATGAGAGTTATGCGCGCGACGCGCTAGCCACCGCGACTCATGGAGTATTGTGATAACATTGCAACGCGAATATAAAGAAACTACTGGCAGCAGCAAAAAATAAAAACAGTTCGCATAATAAACCCATAAAGTAAGTTGGCGAGGGATCGAACACAAGACCTCCCGCCAAGGAATGGCATCCATAGCCAGTTTAGAAACTGAGGTTTTGTGCGTAAAAGGGCAGCCATGCGTATATGAACTATAAAAAACGCGCCAGATTAAAACTTTTAAAAAAAATAAACCTGGTTTTAAAAATATACGTTTTGAAACGAAAACATTATTTGGGAAACTAAAATAAAAATAAAGACAAATAGGAGCAAAAATTGAATACAATAACATTTTTTGAAATTACGAACTAGTTTTGTAAACGCAAAATTTGTATCAAAATTGAAACTGTGAATATTTTCCAAAATTACAAAACCCGAGCATTTTTTGTACTTGCGAATTAATTTTGAGAACATGGACATTTTTTGAATTTGTGATTTTTCTTAAACTGTAGCATTTTTTGAATATGTAAACAAATTTGGAAACTGTACCATTTTTTTAAATTCACAAACATTTTTTAATTTGAGGACAAAAATTAAACATGCGAATATTTTTTGAATTGTGAACAAATTTTGAAAACGAAAGCATTTTCTGTATTTGTGAACAAATTTGTAAAGTTAGAAGAGTTTTTGAAATTCCTGAACATTTATGAATTTGTGAAAAAAAATCAGAAACAAGATTTTTCTTTTGAATTTCATAAATGTTTTCCAATTTGTGAACAAAATTTAAACATGTGACATTTTTTGATTTTTTTGGAAAAGGGAACTTCTTTCGGAACAAGTTTTTTTGGGTTGTGAACAAAATTTTAAAAGCTGAACATTTTTTAATTTTCGAACCTTTTTGAAATGAAACAAACAAATTTTAAATTCTTTTGTTTTTTTAAATTTCTGAACAAAATTTGAAAACTGGAATATTTTCTGTAAAATGAAAAGGAAATTGTAGAATGGGAACAATATTTTATTTTCTGAACATTTTCCGAAAAAGGAAATTAATTTTGAGAAATGAAAAAGTAAAAGAAAAAACAGAAAATAAAAAAGAAAAATCAAAAAAGGTAAAGAATATAAACAGAAAGAAGAAAAAACGTGAGAAAAGGGAAAAATAAACAGGAAAACTAAAAAAAGAGAAACATAAAAGAAAGAAAAAAACGGTTCAGGAACCTTCTAGAAGTTTCTCAAAACCGTAATATCCGGCAGGGTACCTCTAGAAGGTTCCTAAAATCGGAACGCTCGAAACGCTTAAATGGGCTGGCCCAATCGGAACGATAGATCGATTCCCTTGTGCGAAACATTGACGTTTTGACGCATAATGCGGCGAATAGGGTTTTCTGATGCTGTCGGCCCGTGAAATGGGCTTTGTGCAAGGGGTAGAGCACAACCAAATGCGGCCCACGATCTGAGCCACCATACCATGTGGTTCTAGAAAAACAAATGTGGAGCAATCCATTAGGGGCCCACCTATTCTGTCTGCCTGTTGGCTTTAATTCTGAAATAGGAAATATATTTTGCAATCATGTTGTTGGAAACTATGTAAAATATGGCATTCACCCGCCTAGGAATAGCCTTAATGGCCACTCTCCGATAGCTATTGTAGTGATGTCATACTTCCTCTTTGCATCCTTTCAAGTAAATCAATTAGAATCTTAGAAATTTCTCTGAATAATCTAAACAAGTATTAAAGATATTCCAAATAAACTTTCAGAAATTTCCATGGTTTTTAGAAAAAAAATCGAACAAATAGTCTAAACAACCTTTTAAAAATCCAAACATTTTTTCAGAAATTTCGACAAAACTTGCAACAAATCAGAATTCCAGCAGCAAACAACTATGTTCCTCAGTTGGTGACCTTCCAAAAAATCCACGTAAACATACAAAAAATGAAAATAGAAGTTTTATTGTATCCTAATTTTCTGGATTTAGACTTCCATATGAATTAGACTCATAGTTTCTAGAAAGTTATAAGCCACACTATAAAAAAAGAGAAAAATAACTCCAAATCTAGCTTTGCAGCTTCTAGATTGGGGGCTCCTACCCTTCTCCACACCAACAACGGAGAGAAGATGGCGTCGGTGACGACCTCTTTGGGTAGGGGCGGTGATGTGCTCAGAATTTGTGTTGGGAAGGGTAATCACCCAGTACGGCAACTTTTCAACAACAATAGGTCGACGATGTGATGTGTTGGTAGGTCACCAACAATGTTGACCCTATTGCAAGGATGACACATGCATTTTCCATCACTATTTCATAAGATATTAAAACATATTTTCTATATTTATCTCCAGTCCTTTGCTTTTATAGACTTGCGTCAGAAGAGGACCAGAAAACCCTGGTGGAGGTGGAAGTTGGAGAAGAATTTGAAGAAAAGGATATTCCTGATCTGAAGAAAAATCCAGCAAAAATACGTCATGAAAGTATCACCAACAGAAAACAATTCGACGGGGAGGACGCATGGTTTTTTTCCCGGCTTTTCAACTATTGTTTCTTTGGTGTATGGGAAGACTATATTGTGTAGCCAGCACTTCATGAACCACGCCCCCTCTTAATAGCGCGGAATTGCTAAACTTAATAAAATCAAATTAAAGACTACTCCCTCCATTTCCTAATATAAGGTGCATTAGTTTTTTGGAAAGTCAATGTTGCGCATGTTTGATCAAGTTTTTAGGGGGAAATATCAATATCTACAATACCAAATTTGTATCCTCTAGTCCATCATGAATATATTTTATATATTAGGTAGTTCAGATGTTGATATTTTATTCTATAATATTGGTCAAGCATCAAATGTTTGACTCTCGAAAAATTGATGCATCTTATGTTCTGGAACAGAGGGAGTCGAAAATAACTTCTCATGCTTGAGTTTGTTTTCACTTTTTTGGTGGGACACTAATTCTCAACAATCTTCACACATGGGACTAAAACCTATTCATACACTTATCAGCCTCATTAGTTTCACTAATTGTCTTTCATCAATACCTAAACTCAGTTAGAGATCTACATGCCGTTTCACTAAGTCCCCAAGCCTCATGATGACCCCGTTGTTCTATGTAGTCTTCCACTCCCCTGCTCCACCTAATTATCTCCCTTTCGGCCACCATCAAACTCCTCCCATCCCTGGTCACTAGCTCTAGACTCCCCCCCTCACCTAGCACTTCGTTCTTCATTGCCCCGCCGACAATGAGAATTGGTCCCTCCACCTCCTACTTCTCCTACTATGAGATCCAGCCCCACCAACCCCACCGCCCTAAGCTCGACCTTTCCTTCTCCCTCCCAGAAACAATTAATCAAATTTTGTTATGATATTTTTATTTTTTGATTAAGATGGCTGAGTCTAAGAAACTTAATTTTAATGATAATCTACTCTGATTGAGAATTCAGTTGGTGATATTCTTCTAAAATTTGTAATTAACGTAACTTGGTGACACTCTGCTATGCTTCAGAGTTTAATGGAGAGTAAGAGATCAAGTTTTTGTTGGATGTACCCTGAATATTGATTTCAAGTGACATAGTCAAATGTTTAAAATTCAAAATATGATCCATGAGAGATGATTTTGAGAAGAACGACCAATAAGACAAGAACTAGACATGGATACTGACAACAAGAGAAATTTGTAAGATTTGCTTAATTAATTTTAAAGCATTATGGTTAATCTTATATGGGGAGGAGTATTGTCTTAGTATTTTCTATCTTTCTTTTTGGTAAAATTATGTCTAATATGTTCAAATATATTTCTAGTTATTTCGGTCCACTTCATGACGTTCTGGTTAAAATATGCCATAAATGATTCATAATATTCATGTTACTTAAGTCAAAATCAATCAATTAGCAAGTAAATGGTGTACATATGCTCCCTCTTGAGCACTGCGTTGGTTTTCCCTTAAAGAGGAAAGGGTGATGCAACAAAGTAGCGTAAGTATTTCCCTCAGTTTTTGAGAACCAAGGTATCAATCCAGTAGGAGGCTACACGCAAGTCCCTCGTACCTACACAAACAAATAAGAACCTCGCAACCAATGCGATAAAGGGGTTGTCAATCCCTTCACGACCACTTGCAATATACTTCTAACATTCCCCCTCAGTCGTAGCGGGAGTGAAGCGGACAATTACGACTGTATTTGAAGTCTTGCTCTTTTGTCGTCTTCTCCGCTGCGCTATCATCAACTGCGTCTCTGATGGGTGGGCAGTTAAGGCAGTGACTACATCCCCTTCTGGTTCCTTCCTGCCTTCTCCTCTATTCCCTCCCGCAGTCACAGCGGGAGTGTCGTGGACGCAAGTGACGAGGCGGACGCTGTTGACTGGAGTTGTTGCCGATGAGTTGTTGTAGACGTAGCCATTAATGTCGAGGTAGCCGATCATGATGATGTCGCCGTGGTCGAGGTAGTCATGGTCGATGATGTGGTCGAGGTAGTCATGGTCGATGATGTGGTCGTCGTGGATGATGAAGCCGCACAAAGCCGGAGGCGCAAAAAAATGCGCTATGACGCAGCTGCAGACGTGAACGATGCACCTTGCGGATGTCAGAGGGTGTCGTCGGCGATGAGACCACCGATTTTGCCAAGACCGGAGGAAGCCCATCAAGCACACGTCGGTTTTGCCAGAACCGTGTGGCTGTGTAGGGTCGTCACTGTAGTGACGTCGTGTCGATGCAGTCGTGCCGTCGTGGATGACATGGAAGATATAGTTGTCGTGACGCGGTCATTGCCGTCGTCGAGGTCGCGTCTTGCAGAAAATCTGCTAGAGGACGCTAGGTATCCATCTTGTGGACGAGGTGGCGGCGGTGTGATGTCGAAGATGTTGATGAAGACCACATTAATGTAGACCTTGGCGATGATGTGTCGGCAGTGGCGTCGCAGCGGCATGTCGATGATGATGTCGCTTGAAGGCGTCCCTCGCGGCGACCAAGTGTCGATGTCGTTGAGGGAGTCCTGGACTAGGGGGTGTCCGGACAGCCGGACTATCATCGTCCGCCGGACTCCAAGACTACGAAGATACAAGATTGAAGACTCCGTCCCATGTCCGGATGGGACTTTCCTTGGCGTGGAAGGCGAGCTTGGCGATACGGATATGTAGATCTCCTACCATTGTAACCGACTGTAACCCTAGCCTCCCGGTGTCTATATAAACCGGAGGCTTTAGTCCGTGGGACAACATACATTACAACAATCATACCATAGGCTAGCTTTAGGGTTTAGCCTCCTTGATCTCGTGGTAGATCCACTCTTGTACTACCCATATCATCAATATTAATCAAGCAGACGTAGGGTTTTACCTCCATCGAGAGGGCCCAACTCGGTAAAACATCGTGTCCTCGCCTCCTGTTACCATCCTCCTAGACGCACAGCTTCGGGACCCCTACCGAGATCCGCCGGTTTTGACACCGACATTGGTGCTTTCATTGAGAGTTCCTCGTATCGTCAGCCGATAGGAAGGATGCCTCCACCCGCCTTCAAAGACGGTGTTTTTACGCCGAAGGGCCTTGGCCGCCGGCCAAACTATCCGCTAGGTGGTTTTCTTATGACCGCTGTCCGCCGCCGCTCGACTATGACCTCTCAAGTCGCCGGCAATCTTCGCGTCACCGAAGTCTGCCGAACAATTGATCCAATAGAGCTCTCGTCGTTAACGAGCTCTTGGATCGCATCGCCGCTCGAGTCGCCACGGACTACAACCAGATTGGGCTTAAAACCGATCCGAGAGAGATTAACTCTCCCGTGCCACCCACCACATCGCAGTGGTAGAGGAGCAATACGACAACTCTTCGCCTGTATTGAAAACTATTCATGTCCGGATTCCCGAACCCTCCATGCCGGATTCCCGCGGAGGGACGGACTTCGATCGAGCATTGAACTTAAAACCATGCATCGCTCTGGACTCGCTGGATCGTGTCCAGCAACCCAAGCTTCCAAATTCGGAAACTCCTTGGCCTTCGAGCCCCAAGATGGGCAGGGATCCGGACTTTAGTCCACCCACCCGCCCAGACATATGCGATCTATCTCTAATACGGCAAGAGCCCGCTGAAACAGTACACCACTACTGGGCCAGATTCCTCCTGGTTATGGACAGGATAAAGGACTGCCGAGAGGAAAACGCAATCTCAATCTTCCGCAATAATTGCACGGACAAGGGAATATTAAACGCCATTAATCGTCGCAAAATTACATGCTTCATCGATCTGGCGTCCATAGTACGAAAGTACTGTGTGATGGAGAGCTTCCGGAAAACCGAAAATCAATTCTGGGATAAACCGGCCCCAAACCCAGTCCGCAGCAAAAGGGTGCCTTACACTCAGGCCCCAGATACAAAAACGAAAAAACAAAAACCCAATAAGGGAAACGGAACCATACTGGAGGGATGGCTCAATGGACCCTGTAAGCTGCATAATACAGAGGGAGCAGTCCCAACACATAGCCTTCGAGCATGTTGGATATTACGGCAGGTGGCCAAAAGTGGTGAGGAGCTTCTAGCCCCGCAAAACCACTCCAACAATATCGGTACGGTATCAACAGTCTTCGAGACTTTCGCATCAAACAATATGCAAAAGCGAACAATCCGCGGACTCGCCGAAGTCTACCAAGCAGCAATAGAAAATCCATGGAGTGACACAGCTATCACCTTCAACGCCAGCGACGAGCCTAAATTCCGAACAGCCAGAGCGCCAGCCGCACTGGTGCTTAGTCCCATAGTGGACGACTTTCGACTGACAAAAGTCCTCATGGATGGCGGCAGCGGATTAAACCTCATTTACGAGGAAACTCTGCGGAAAATGGAAATCGATTGGAGCCGTATTGAGCGAAGCAACACAACCTTCAGAGGAATAATCCCTAGCCGGGAAGCGCGCTGCACCGGGAAAATCACACTCGATGTGGTGTTCGGCTCGCCGGACAATTACAGATCCGAAGAAGTCACATTCCAAGTGGCCCCATTCAGCAGCGGATATCACACTATATTAGGACGAGAGGCGTTCACAATTTTTCAAGCAGTACCTCATTACGGGTACATGAAGCTCAAAATGCCTGGGCCCAGCGGAATAATCACTCTCGTTAGTGATCCGGACATAGCACTCCGCGCCGAAAACAAGACAGCCGCACTAGCCCTTGAGGCACTATCCGAAGCCTTAGCGGCAGAAGAACTCATCACACAAGCGCTTCACGGTGAACAGGGACGATGTGATACTCGATAAAAGATCCAAGTCCACCTCCTTCAAACCAGCAGATGAAATAACAAAATTCCAAGTCCATCCAACGGACCCAACAAAGACGGCCTCCATTGGGGCACAATTGAACCCCGAAGTAGACGCCGCACTACGCGAATTCCTTCGGGAAAATTGGGACATTTTCACCTGGCATCCTTTGGATATGCCCGGAATCCCACGCAGATTGGCAGAACATAGCCTAAATATCCTAAAAGGATTCAAGCCAGTCAAACAGGCTCTCCGACGATTTTCCGAACGTAAAAGACAGGCAATGGGGGAAGAGCTAGCCAAACTATTGGAAGCCGGATTCATCAGAGATATCAAACATCCAGTTTGGCTAGCAAATCTGGTAATGGTACCAAAGAAGGACAAATCCTGGCGCCTTTGTGTCGATTTTAAAGACCTCAATAAGGCTTGCCCAAAGGATCCCTTCCCTCTCCCCGCATCGACCAAATTATCGATGCTACCGCGGGACACGATTCATTGTGCTTCCTCGACGATACTCGCTACCATCAAATCAAGATGGCGGAAGCACACCAAGCCGCCACGGCATTCATCACCCTTACGGACCATTCGCTTCAACACGATGCCCTTCGGACTTAAAACGCCGGTGCAACATATCAGCGATGATTCAAACATGTCCGCTACCCAGATCGGTAAAACAATCGAGGCATACGTGACGACGAGTCGTCAAAACAAAACACGCCGAAACTCTAGTAGATGACTTGAGGCTCACGCTCGACAACCTCGAGCATATGACATCAAGTGAATCCGAAAAATGCGTTTTGGCGCATCAGCGGAAAGCTGTTGGGTTTCATCGTGTCCGTAGAGGAATCGAGGCAAACCCGCTAAAATCCAAGCTCACACAGCTTGGACATTCCAAAAGACCTCAAACAAATACAAAATTAACAGGATGCGAGCAGCTCTAAGCCGCTTTATCTCCCGCCTAGGAGAAAAGGCGTTGCCCTCTATCGCCTCCTCGGCGCACCAACACTTCGAGTGGATGGATGCCGCCACCGCGGACTCAAGAAATAAAGGCCATATTGGCAACAACCGGTCTTGGCTGCGCCCACTCTGGGCGAACCAATGTTGTTATATATCGCAGCAACACATCAAGTTGTAAGCGTTGTCCTCGTCGTCGAACGAGCGACAGAAGGGCATAAATTCCCTCTTCAAAAACCAGTGTATGACGTATCCACTGTGTTAACCCCCTGCAAATCCCGCTACCCGCACTATCAGAAGATAGCATACGCGGTGTTCATGGCGTCTCGAAGCTCGACACTACTTTCAAGAGTGTTCGATAACAAGGGGCCTCAAGTACCACTCAATGACATTATAAATAACCGCGACGCAACGGGCAGGATTGCAAAATGGTCCATTGAGCTCTTACCATTCGATATAACTTACAAACCTCGGCGAGCTATAAAGTCAAAGTTTTGGCTGACTTTGTCGCCGGATGGACCGAAGCCGAACTCCCTAAAGAGTACGGCGTACTCAATTTGGACTATGCATTTCGATGGCTCTAAAATGTTGGCCGGACTGGGGGCTGGCGTCATATAGACGTCCCCAACCGGAGACACAGTCCAGTACGTACTTCAAATAATGTACACGGACTCCAACAACGCAGCCGAATACGAGACCCTGTTACATGGTCTCCGGATGGCAGTCTCCATGGGCATTCAACGCCTAGAGGTGCGCGGGGATTCAAACCTTGCAATATCCCAAATAAATGGAGACTTTGACGCCAAGGATCCGAAAATGGCAGCATATCGCAACGCGGTCCTAAAATGTCACCTCGGTTTGAAGGACTCGAATTCCACCACATAGCCCGAGATAATAACCAAGCGGCCGACGTGCTGGCACGCATCGGTGCGAAACGTGATGCTGTCCCTCCAAATATATTCCTGGAACGGCTCTTCAAGCCATCCGTACTATGGGAAGAGGAGCCCGGAAGTGACAAACCGGGAAAAACCGCGCCAATCAGCGATTCAGCTGATGACATAACACCTTCAGCCCACGACATAATGGCAGTAATCGCCCCGTGGACAGAACCATTCCTAGCCTACTTGCTCAGGCAAGAACTTCCCGAAGACCAAAACGAGGCCCGCTGCATAGTCCGACGATCGAAAGCCTACAAGGTCCATGAGGGAGAACTTTATAAGAAAAGTACAACCGGAGTCCTTCAAAGGTGTATCTCCGAAGAGGAAGGGCGAAACCTCTTGGCTGAAATTCATGCCGGACTAGGCGGACACCACGCAGCAGCCCGGGCCCTTGTAGGAAAGGCATTCCGTACAGGATTTTATTGGCCGACGGCCCGGGCAGATGCCCAGGACTTAGTCCAGAGATGCGTTGGTTGTCAGCTCTTTGCTAATCAAAGCCATATGCCGCCCACCACCCTCAAAACTATACCCATTACCTGGCCGTTCGTGGTCTGGGGGCTTGATATGGTTGGACCCCTTAAAGGGGGAACCCACAAGCAAAGATACCTATTGGTCATGGTGGATAATTCACCAAATGGATAGAGGCCAAACCGGTCAAAACGGCAGAGTCCGGACCAATGATAGACTTTATATCCGGGGTAGTACACCGTTACGGAGTCCCCCATAGCATCATCGCCGACAACGGCACGAACTTCACAGCCGACGAGGTTAAGTCATGGTGCAAGAATATGGGAATCAAGCTTGACTACGCTTCAGTCTATCACCCTCAAACCAACGGTCAAGTGGAACGAGCAAATGGTCTAATAATGAGCGGCATTAAACCCAAACTAGTGCGGTCACTTACTAAATCTGACACGCACTGGGTCGAGGAGCTCGACTCCGTACTCTAGGGGCTGCGGACAACGCCTAACCGTACTACCGGATTCACACCATTTTTTATGGTATACGGCGCAGAGGCAGTCTTGCCCTGCGACATTATTCATGACTCACCTCGAGTGCGCATGTACGAGGAAAGAGAGGCCGAGCTTGATCGGCAAGACAGCTTGGACACATTGGAGGAAGAACGCGATGTCGCTAAGGCTCGTTCCGCATTCTATCAGCAGCAGGCCCGAAGATATCAAAGCAGAGAAGTACGGGCCAAGACTTACAACGTTGGTGAACTAGTTCTACGCCTGCCAGACAAGAAAAAGGACAAGCTCAAGCCCAAATGGGAGGGCCCTTTCATTATCGATCAAGTCCTGACCGGCGGAGCATACCATCTACGAAATGCGTTGGATAACCGACTCGAGCCGAACCCATGGAACGCAGCCCGCCTCCGAAGATTCTATGCCTAGCGTCGGACTAAGAGTTTGTCCCCTTCCTCCGTCCAAATTTTTATACTTCGGCTGTCTTTTGTTTCTCTTTTCATAACCTTTTTATTAAAAAGCCCCTAAGGGCCTACTTTTGTATTTTTCGCATACACTTGATGTGCCATCCGCACTCATTATACCTGGGGGCTTCTTTTACAGAAGCTCAATTATAAGGGTTTCATGCCCAACACATGTGTCAAGCTTCCACATGTACATTTTACTCACCATTATATGCATCGATATGACTTAAGTTTTGGCCAAGCTGGGTTGCCTGGCTCCTGTGCTTACCCCTACGTTCCCGATTGTTCGGCTAGGAGGTAAAGGGAGCACCTCTGCGATTGTTACTGCCGGGTCAGCTGGATGTGTACCTCAGACTGGGTGAAGCCGAAAGCTAGTGTTCTTTAGGGAATATTCGGTCGGTGACTTAAAAGATGCTTTTTTTACCTACTCATTTATCTGCCCCCAGATGTTTTTCTGCTTTTTTCGCAGTCCGGACATGCACTTTAGGGCATGCCTCCGAGGGAAAGGAACCCTTAACGGAACTATTCTCCCTGGAAGATGTTTCTTACTAACCATGTAATATAACATAACTAGTTGGGCACTTGTCTGATAAAGCACTAATGACCCCTACGCCTGGTCTCCATGCATACCACGGTTGTTTCTTAACCAAAAGGTATTCGACACACTCCGGACTCTAGGGTCCCGAGGTTGAAGCGAAAAGGTCGGCAAAGACAAACGATCTACAATCCGGCTAGAAGGCATTTCACATGTCACTTTAAAGGAAAACATACATTGTCAAATTCTTCGATTGTATTCCTCCTCAATCCCGTCTAACAGTGCTGTCTAACTTACAGTCCCGTTGGGAAAATTTAGCAGCCAACTCTACTTGGCTGTATACTAAACTCACGGGATCTCCTTCCCATCGGGTCCCACCGTCCAACTCGCCATGTGGTTGGGATCCGCCTTCTTGTAACGCTGCCTTCACCATGGCCCAAGCCTCCTGGCACCTTGACGGCAAGCGAAATCTTCCACAAACGGAAGCGCTGCCGCACTCCCTGAAGCTTCTCCGCAAGCTCCCCAAGACCCTCGGGTAGGGAGAGGGCTGGCCATAAAGCCTGGACGACGCCGCTCATTGCCTGCCAAACTCATTCGAGCAGTTGCAACAGCTCGGGAAGTTGATCACCCGTTGATATGGGCATCTCCTCCGCAGGGCGACCTGTGAGTATACCTACAAGACATAATATGTCAATTTACTTCCTCGTTGAACTCTTCTTTTCAAAAGAGTCCGCTCAAGCACTTACTATAAATGCCGCGACGAAGCCGCTGATTCTCCTTAACGGAGCTGGACAGCCCGGCTTGAGTGCCTTTCAGCTCTTCTCCGAGCTTGGCGTTGGCATCTTCGAGCTTGTTCCTTTCTTGCTGCACCCTATTCAGCACCCTCTCGCCGGCCTTTAGCTGGCGCAGTAATTCTTGCCTGTCCGGATCTTGTCCAGCGGCACCTGCAATGTTACTATTAGACTTGCGCGCACACCGCACAGTGCTTATATTTATTAATAAAAATGTGTTACCAGGAGGGGTCTCTGCGTCTCCTCCTGCGGCAGCAAGTGCGGCCTCCAGTTGGGCCTTGCATTCTTGCAGCTCCTGAGACAGCTGGGCATTCTTCTCGGTAAGAGCCTGCGTTTCAAATGATCCTTAAATCAGTTAACATAACTACTTTAAGTCTCGGGGGCTACTGGTATATATAACCATTAAAATTCCCTTACCCGTATGTCTTTCACATACTGCTCCGTGGCTCTGGTAAAACCATCTTGAGCGGCACGGAGATGCGCGTCGCCTGCGTTAAAGGCGTCCAATGCCTCAGGGGAGAAGCACGCTTCACGAAATCTCGTCGTGGCGCCTATGGTTCATGGCGCTCTCCACCCCAGACTTGGTGGCGGACAGTCTGTCGGTGTCCTCCGTTGGAGAAGGATCCGGCCCGCGTCTTGCGCTTGCCTCCCCCTCCAGGCCGGGCGCTGGAGCCTGGCCGGTGTAGGTTGGATCAGCAACTTCCGCGCCCGTAGTCCGGCGAGCGATTTTTCTCCTATAAAGATCATGAGCACTCAGACGTTTCCTAGGAACGTTGCTCTGAAAATTCAAATACAAGCTATACCTTTGCGGTGACGTTTTCGTCCGCACCGCGCTCCTTTTCTGCCTGCTGGTCCAAACTGACCTCTGTTGGTCAGCCACTGCGGGCTCGGCTTCCTGCCGTAAAGGTGCTTCCTGTAAAATACCATCGTTCGCGAAGGTTAGAAATGGGCAAGGAAGAGATAATGGTGTTCGGACCTCGGTCACGGTCACCTGGGAAGCCGGATACAGTCCAGGGTAGTCCGTCGTAATGGCAACCAAAGCATTATCCATGCTGAGCTGGTGAAATACCCCGTCGATCAGCTCCACCTTGATGTCCGGATCCTCTTCGGAGGCCGGATCCAGGGATCTTTCTGGATCCTCAGGTTGCGGAGCAGGACTTACCATGTCCTCCACAGTCCAGCGTAGATCCTGCGCCGAAGACACAACGTAAGAAGCCTAAGCTTCGAAAGCATGGGTCGAGCCCTTAAAAGTGTTCGCTTACCCAGCCTCCAGGGTTGTTCATGGAAAACCCATTCAAAGGGTTCGTTTGAAGGAAGTCCTCCTTCTCCCCCTTGTACAAGCTGGACAGGGTCTTCACCAGATCCTCGGTCGAATCTGGCCCTTTGCGGCCATGACGGGTAGCATTGTCTTCCCCGTTGAAATCCCACATGGGGTGGTGTCGTGGATTTGTCACGGCAGATGTCCTAGCGTAAGGACTTAGTCGTGGAGCCATCGCTACGGGTTTACTTGCAGGGGTTAAAGCGGACACAAAGACACAAGGGTTTTATACTAGTTCGGCCCCTTCGATGAAGGTAAAAGCCTACGTCTAGTTGTGATGGAATTGATGTGGTCTCGATGGCTAGGGAGCAAACAAGCTTCGCCTAGGCTCGAGTTGTGGTTGTCTGTCCTTGAACCGTCGCCGGGTCGTCCCCTTATATACATGAGTGACGCCCGTCGGTTCATAGAGTCCCAACCGGTTCATACTCGTATCCCGGTTGGTATCTCTCTATTCCTAACTTACAATACAAGTCATACATCAGGCCGGTTTACGGCTACAAGCTCTAAACCGACTATAGGCCTTGGGCCTTTCTCTTCTTATACCACTAACGGAATTAATCCGGCCCAAGCTGGCCGGTTTACACCTAGTGGTAATATCCCCAACATTAGGCCCCAGATTGATTTGAACTGGTTCATGTCAATCCTTCACAAAGCTTGTATCTTGACATCTTCTTTTGTTTGGTAAACCGCCATGTCGCCGTGGTTTCGGTCATTGTAAACCGCATGACGTCGTTGCTTCGTCATCAGTAAACCGCATGACGTCATCCTGAAATTTGATCCTTTGTAACGCCTTTCTTTAATAGCAGTCCACGGATCCACGCTTGACCTAGCTTTCTTTGCGCTTATAAATAGGACCGAAGGGTCATTTCTTTCCTCCCTTCGCTTCCTCTTCTTCGTCTTCCTCGCGCCGCTGCCCTTGGAGCTCCGCCATTGTCATCGACCTCTGCTTCGTCCTAGGCCGCTACATCGACCTGAACGTACCAGAACACTGCGGCCTCCTTCCGCATCTTCACCATTCCCGGTAAGCTTCTTCTCCTTCTTAAATCTGTTCTGTACTTAGATCTGTTTTTAGGGTTCCAGCTTCATACCGTGTTCTTCGTGCGTTCTTGTTTATCCTTTTAACTTTGAACCACGCTGTGAATCTGTTCTGTACTAATAGTGACTCCTGCGCATCTGCTGTACTTTCTTATTTTAATCCCATGGATCTGCTGCATATATATATATCCGCCTCATGGTCCACTTCTATTTCCTCTATACCTCCGCGAAATATTTCCTTTTTTCTGAAAACCCGCGTTTGATCCGTAGTAATCACGGGATCTTGTGAAACTTGTTTCTGTAAACTGTCCATAGCTTTAATTATCTCCAAGGCCTAGATTAGGCGGTTTAACTCACCATAAGAAAAAGCTGCTAAACCGGCACAGGCACACCATTAGTCCCCTTGTTGAACCGCCAGAGCTCATCTGACATCCTATCACAATGAACCGATTTATAGACACTGCCTCCGGTTTATCATAACTTAGATCAATCACTTTGTAACAAGCACGCTCTTGAACCGGATCCGTTACTTTTGTAGATCTTATCATGGCCAAACAAGTGTATGAATGCAACTGGGTTCCTTCCCGCGTCTCCGAGACACAGCTAAATGAACTGGTATCGATTGGTGCTTTAGATGACAAAGATACAGTCCACTGGAGGGTTCCTGGAGAGGAATGTCCTCCCACACCTCAGGAAGGGGAAGTTGTGGTTTTTGCGGATCACCTGGCCCGGGGCTTCAAACCGCCCGGTTCAAAATTTTACCGGGACGTGTTGGCCAATTTTTAGCTTCGTCCCCAAGACATTGGCCCCAACTCCGTCACCAACCTATGCCACTTTCAAGTGCTATCTGAAGCATATCTGCAAGAGGAACCTTCTGTTGAGCTGTTTAGAGATCTCTTCCATCTAAACCGTCGTACTGAATTCACCGACGGCCCCAATACAGAATTGGGCGGTATGGCTATTCAGAAAAGGAAGGAAATCACCTATCCCCACATCAAACTCCATACTCACCCCAAAGAGTGGAATGCGACTTGGTTTTACTGCAAGGATACTTCTCCTGAAGGTGAAAATCCTTTACCTGGCTTTCGTCCAGAGCGGCTAAGCAATACTCATCCCTTTCCTCAAAGATTAAGCGCCAAAGAGAAAGCAAATATGCCCATGAATCGTCCAAGCTCCGAGCCTTTATGGCCAACGGTTTGACTGGAATTGATCTTGCCCGCTGTTGGTTATCTTGGGGCATACTGCCTTTGAGCCGGCGTTCCGGTTTGATGTGTCAAGATACCGCAGCGCCGACGACCCACTCCGACACACAAAACTTGAACTTTCGATGATGAAGTTCTGATTCATAAGAAGAATGCTGAATGAACCGGAGCATCTCGTGCTCAAACCGTTTGGCTCCTTCTCGCACCACCAACGAACCACCAGCGGTAAGCCTCTAACTGCTTCATCACTAAACCTGTTATTGTTTCATGTATCCAACATTTAATTATTTCTGATCCA
This sequence comes from Aegilops speltoides, assembly GCA_021437245.1. Taxonomy (NCBI): domain Eukaryota; kingdom Viridiplantae; phylum Streptophyta; class Magnoliopsida; order Poales; family Poaceae; genus Aegilops; species Aegilops speltoides. The sequence continues at coordinate 444,673,864 of CM038143.1, forward strand.
GGGTGATAATCCATTTTGGAGCAAGAAACTTTCCCAAGACAAAGCAGATAAAGCTGGGCGGCCAAACCGGCCCAAAACAAAAGTTGTCAAGAAGTCAGCCCACAAGAGAAAAACCACTGCTTCATCTGACCCGGCTATTGACGATGATGTGGGTAATCCGGAACTTGATTCTCTTGGCTTGCTTTTTACACGCCTTATTGATGATGATGCTTGTCAGGATGATGCTGAAGCCAGCAACGCAGGATTTGCTGAGGTAACTATTCTTTCTTCCGATTCAACAAATTTGCCTTTACCAAAATTTCGCCAGGCAAACCGGAAAGTTAATTTTTCTCACCCTCTTGCTTACTTGGATCCCAAATTTCCTATGAAGACACAGAACATGAAGCTCGCCGCACAACCCGCACAAGGCCAAGTAGTTACCTCTGCGGTTTACCAAACAGCCCGGTTCGAAAGTGCCGCACCGAGGTTTCCGACCTTTTATTGCTTTAAATTCCAAAGCGGTTTTTTCCACAACCTCTTAATCCGTCCGACCGATTATCGGGTTACTTCCCATTCATCCTCTGGCGAATCTTCACTACTCACTACCATCGTTGAAAATAGCCGCCGGGTAAGTCAAAACGGCCATATGCTTTCTGATATCTTCTGTAATGGATATGCCTTTTTCCTGACTCTTTGTCTCTTCAGAACCAAACCGAAACCCAGCAAGAAGGCCCGCTTGGACAAAACAGTTGAAGAGGCTGCCGCTTCAGATCATGAGAGAGCACCGGATCTTGAAAATCTTGCCTCTGAAGATATTCCCAATGACCCTCCAGTTCAAGAGGAGTTTATTCCTGAAGAGAGGCCTGCCAATACTTCAACCTCTGCTGATCCACCTGCCAGCACCGTCCGGTTTGAGAAGCCTCGCAGTCCTAAAACAGCCGTGCCCACACAATCCGTCGAGTCGAAAGATGATGACGTTGTGATTACTGGTATGGGCCGCTCTGAACCGGGGAATACTGCAACCTTAACCCGGCATACTGTGAAAGAGGATTCTTCCACTTTGAATAAAGGAAAGTGGGATGTCGAGCTGGAAACATATGCCGCTTTAAGCGCCCAATATCTTCATTCTGGATATTTGAACCGGCTTTACAGTAGCCGTGACTATGAAGCTGGCCTGGTCAAATTAATGAGGGACAAGTTTGAGGTAACACACTCCTTTCCTTATCACCAGTATATTAGTCCTTGTAGCCCCCAAGGGCCGGTTTGTAATCTTGATCAAACCGGGACTTGATTATTTTCTTGATCCATTTTGAAATCTACCCGCATAACCACAAGTCCCGGTTTAACTCTGCATACTTAAACCGGTACTTCAGTAAAAATTGCCTGATGAAACATTGGTAGAATCAAATAGTCATTAGCCCCCAAGTGCCAAGTTGAATACTTGTATTGAGCTTGGGACTTTGCCATGTAGTAGCCGTATAAAAATTGAAGGTACATTAGCCCCCAAGTGTCAAGCATATAACTGTGTTGTGTGGTTGGGACTTTGACTTGAATTTCGGCTGAACGTCTTCACAATGCGCAGGTGAGGTGAAAATCAAAGATGATCGGATTGCTGATTTACAAACGGCTTTGAAAACCCAAAGAGTCAAAGCAGAGAAGGCCAAGAAAGAGTTAACCAGTGCCTTGACCGCTGCTGAATAAGTGAAGGAAAGTATGAAGAAAGAGCAGGCAGTCTGGGCCACTGAAAAGGCCAATTTGATCAAACGGGCAGAAAATGCTGAAGCTGCCCTTAAACCGGTGGTGGATGATCTGACAGCCGTAAAGCGGCAAGTACATTCTATGACTGCAGCAATCTTTGGTAAGCTTCCTGTGAACAATTGTGATATATTGCACCTGCTGTGTCATTAGTCCGGTTTAGAACTAACCATTTACTGTTTGTAGGCACACGCGTTGGGCACTTAGGAAATGATGTGCGGAAGAAACTGAAGGCTGTCTACACTTTAGTCGAACAGTTATATACCGGAGCCCAGCGCATCATCACCACAATGTCACATAACAATCCAGCACCTTCCCTGATTCAAGATACTCTGAGCTGGCTGTCAATGCTTCCTGCCCGGATTGAAGAGGAGAAGAAATCTGCTGCGCGAACCGGAGCTATCAACGCCTTGATCCGAGCCAAGGCATGGGTACCAGACTTTGATCCCGTGGAAGCAGCTCAAGGATATCCCAGTGTGAAAGAAGATGGCTCTGACTTCAGTGAAGATTTACGGGCAATAAACCGTGCAGTACGCCCGCTAGCTTGTCAGCTGGCCGAAGAAGCTGACTTGCAGCATTATCAAGCGCAATATAATGATCAAAACAAGCGAGTGTCTGCCCCAACCTTTGAAGCGGAAAACCTGATCCCTCCAATCCGTAAGCATACTTACGCTCCTGATATTGAACCATCTTCTCTGATCCACGAAGAGGCTGTTTTCCAAGCGCTAATGGGAATCGACTGGACCACTGTGGATTTCTAGCCAATGGGTAGAGATGAAGAGGCTGAAGCGGCGGAGGATGAAGAACAGGCTTGAACCGGTGGCCAGCTCAACCATCTGTTGTGGGCGGTTTACCCAAAGAACAATGATCTCATTGGGGCCCTGTGTTGCCTTGTAATAACTTTAGTTAAAACTTTTGTGCTTGAATATGCCTTCGTGCATAAGTACTTTGGTGTGATTCGTATATCCCTGCAACCAGAAAAGTTGAACCTCGGTGGCGGTGATACCGCCCGCCGGTTTACGGTATTCAATATATATATATATATATCGAAAATCAATAAGTATGTGATACAAATACCGCCGATCTAGGCATGAAGTCATGCGAGCTAAACTTGAAGCGGAGGCCTTAAAACCATGACCGTCTGGGAGATAATAACTCCCATATAAACTGTGCTGAATCAGCACAAGCCCCCTTGTTATTCAATGATGAGTAACAGGAAGAAGGTAAACCGGGCAGATAAAACTCCGGCGTAATGCAAAACCGTGTCCTGTCAGTTTGTACCGGACAGTTAAACCGGATAAAAATATTTGTCGGGTTAAAAACCGCATCAACAAAAAATCGAATACCAAATTATGTGAAAATATGGCAACAAAGGCAATAACTCTTTGCAAAAGAAAAACTTCATGGAGCTGGTCAGATGGCATTACCATGGTCAGACGCAACCAAGCCCCCTGAAGTCGTAGCGATGGTGCTAGTCGGCCAGGTCCCCAAAAGACTCTTGGCGAGTACGCCGCCAAGTGGCATGACATTGGTTCGGGTTCGACCAAGCCCCAAATGACTCGCCCTATTGGCCGACCAAGAGGCGTGACTGGTTCAGACGTGACCGTGTCCCCAAATGATCCGGTGGCTTTCGCCTATCAAGAGGTGTTGCATTGGTTCGTACCGACCAAGCCCCCAAGTGATAAATATAAATGTCAAGGGTAAACCGGAGGCCGCTTTTAAAATGAAACACTCCATGTAACCACGCATGATAAGAAAGACAGAGACCCCGCTTTAGCTGAGGCTCCGGTTTTTATTATATCAAAGATAATATATACATTGTCATGCTATGTACATAAACTGAGCCGATAACTCAAGTGTAGTAAGGCCGAAGATGAGCTATATTCCACGGCCTATTGGTCTCCTCCTGTGATGTACGTGAGTCTTGACGCTCTCGAATATCAATCAGATAGTATGATCCATTGTGTAGATTCTTGCTGACCACAAAAGGTCCTTCCCAAGGTGGGGATAACTTGTGCATATCTGTCTGGTCTTGGATGAGACGAAGCACCAAATCTCCTTCTTGAAAGGCTCTGGTTTTAACCCGGCGACTGTGATAATGACAAAGATCTTGCTGGTAAATCGCCGAACGAGCGGCTGCCATATCACGCTCCTCATCCAATAGGTCCAAAGCGTCCTACCGTGCCGTCTCGTTGTCCGCTTCAACATAAGCCGCTACACGGGGCGAATCGTGCCGGATATCACTGGGGAGAACGGCCTCCGCTCCGTAGACCATGAAAAACGGTGTATACCCGGTGGACCGGTTTGGCGTAGTATTGATACTCCATAGCACCGATGGTAGCTCTTCAACCCAGCACCCTGGTGTTCTCTTTAATGGAACCAGAAGTCGGGGTTTGATGCCTCGTAAGATCTCTTGATTAGCGCGTGCTCGCCTGCCCGTTGGACTGGGGTGAGCCATCGAGGACACGCTGCCGGATGTGCTCACGCTCACAAAATTCTTTCATAGCACCCTTGGATAAATTAGTACCATTATCAGTAATGATACTATGCGGAAAGCCAAACCGGAAAATCACCCTTTTGATGAATCGCACATTGTTGCCGCATCACACTTGCGATGTGTTCCGCTTCAACCCACTTGGTGAATTTGTCCACTGCCACCAACAGGTGGGTCTTCTTATCCTTGAATCGTTTAAAGGGTCCAACCATATCCAGCCCCCAAGTCGCAAACGGCCACGTTATTGGGACCATCCTCAATTCTTGCGCCGGTACATGAGCACGCCTGGAAAATTTCTGACACCCATCACACCGTTTAACCAAGTCCTCTGCATCAGCGTGAGCAGTCAACCAGTAAAATCCGTGACGGAATGCCTTCGCCACCAGGGACTTTGAACCGGCGTGATGTCCACAACCCCTTCATGGATTTCTCTTAGAATCTCACAGCCTTCCTCAAGGGAAACACAGCGTTGAAACGCCCCCGATACACTGCAATGATGCAACTCACCGTTAAGAATCGTCATAGATTTGGAGCGCCGGATTATCTGTCTGGCCAGAACCTCATCTTCTGGCAACTCCCCTCGAGTCATATACGCAAGGAAAGGAATCGTCCAATCCGGAATAGCATGTAACGCTGCCACCAACTGAGCCTCCGGATCAGGAATAGCCAAATCCTCTTCACCAGGGAGCTGGACTGACGGATTGTGCAAGACGTCCAAAAAGACATTAGGCGGGACCGGTTTACGCTGAGAACCCAACCGGCTTAAAGCGTCTGCCGCTTCGTTCTTCCGGCGATCCACATGATCCACTTGATAGCCCTTGAAGCAACCTGCGATATTATCCACTTCTCGACGATATGCGGCCATGAGCGGGTCCTTAGAATCCCAAGTGCCAGATACTTGCTGAGCCACCAGTCCGAAGTCACCAAGCACTTAACCCGCTTAAGTTCATCTCCTTAGCCATCCGAAGACCATGGAGCAAGGCTTCGTACTCAGCTGCATTATTAGTACAAGGGAACATTAAACGGAGAACGTAACAAAACTTATCACCTCGTGGGGAAGTTAAAATGACTCCAGCCCCCGAGCCTTCCAACTGCCTGGATCCGTCGAAATGAATAGTCCAGTATGTGTGATCCGGCTTCTCCTCTGGCGCTTGTAACTCCGTCCCACCATTAATGAAATCAACAAGCGCTTGTGACTTCACCGCTGCGTGGTATATACTTTAGTCCATGCGGCCCAAGCTCGATGGCCCATTTTGCAATCCGGCTAGTCGCCTCCCGGTTCTGTATGATATCACCCAGAGGAGCTGAACTAACCACTGTGATAGGGTGCCCCTTTGTTTGGACTCGATAAGCACCTCACTGATATAATAAACCGGCCGTTGAACCGGATACTCCTTGCCTTCCTCCTTGCGCTCTACCACAATGGCCACGCTTACTGCTCGAGCATTGGCCGCCACATATAACAACAGCGGTTCCTTGTCAACCGGAGCCGCAAGAACAGGCGGATTGGCCAATTGCCGCTTTAGATCCTCAAATGCTTCGTCGGATGGACTCGGCATTTAAATTATCCGCCTTCCTCAAAGATCTGGTATAAGGGATGGCTTTTTCTCCGAGGCGGCTGATAAACCGGCTCAACGCAGCGATTCTGCCCGCCAGACGCTGAACATCATTGATACACTTCGGTTTAGCCAAGGAAGTAATAGCTGTAATTTTCTCCGGATTAGCCTCAATTCCTCTGTTAGACACCAGAAACCCCAATAACTTGCCTGCCGGAACACCAAAAACACATTTGGCCGGATTAAGCATCATCTTATAAATGCGCAAGTTGTCGAAGGTTTCCTTCAAATCTTCCACCAGTGTCTCCTTTTGTCTTGATTTTACCACAATATCATCCACATAAGCATGTACATTGCGGCCGATCTGTGTATGTAGGCAATTCTGACACACGCCGATAAGTAGCTCTGGCACTTTTGAGCCCAAAAGGCATAGATACATAACGAAGGCTCCAAAGGGAGTTATAAATGCTGTCTTCTCCTGGTCCTTAATCGCCATTTTGATCGATGATATCCACAAGATGCATCCAAAAACTTAAACGCCACATCTTGCCGTGGCATCAATAATCTGATCAATGCGGGGAGGGCAAAAGGATCTGCTGGACAAGCCTTGTTAAGATCTGTAGTCCACACACATACGCCAGTGCCATTTTTCTTAAGGACCAGCACCGGATTAGCAAGCCACTCGATGAAACACCTCAATGATAAAACCAGCCGCCAAAAGCCCGGCTACTTCCTCTCAATGGCCTTGCGCCTTTCTTCGTTAAACCGTGGGAGGAACTGTTTCACCGGTTTATACTTAGGATCCACATTAAGTGTGTGCTCGATGAGTTCCTCGGTACACCGGCATGTCGATGGCTTCCATGCAAAGATATCCGGTTCTCATGGATGAACTTCGATGGCGCTTTCCTATTTGGGATCTAGGTTGGCACCGACAAAGGAACTGCTTGGACGAATCGCCGCACGAAGTCAACAAGCTTGGTCTCAAATGCCGATTTAAACTTTAAATCCGATTCATGCTCCGTAGTTGGCTTCTTCAAAGGGTCATATCTGCCGGATCAACATTGTCCTTATAGAACTTCAACTCCTCCGTGGCACGCATCCGCCTCTACATAAGCTGCATCGCCTTCCTCACATTCCAAAGCAACTCGGCGGCTTCCATGCACCGTTATCGCCTTTGTAACCCGCATTTTGAGCTGCAAGTAGATATAACAAGGTCGTGCCATGAACTTAGCATAAGCCGCCGCCCAAACAAGGCATGATATGGACTCGGATTTTCATCACTTCAAAAGTTAGCTTTTCGCACCGGGAATCGTGCTCGTCTCCAAAAGCCACATCCAGGGCTATCTTACCAACAGGATAAGCAGATTTGCCTGGTACTACACCATGGAACACCGTATTGGATGGTCTGAGATCCTTGTCTGTGAGACCCATGCGACGGAAAGTTTCATAGTACAATATATTAATACTGCTTCCTCCATCCATAAGCACCTTAGTGAACTTATAGCCCCCCACCTGTGGGTCTACCACCAATGCCAGCTGACCCGGATTATCAACCCGGGGGGGATGGTCCTCTCTGCTCCATACGATAGGCTGCTCTGACCAGCGTAAATACCGCGACAAGGCCGGTTCAACAGAGTTTACTGCCCGTTTGTGAAGCTTCCGATCTCGCTTGTCCAAACTGGTTGTGAAAACATGATATCGCCCATTATTCAACCTTTGGTTGGCTCGATAACTTTATCATTGTTCTTGCTGTTACCCCCCGATTATTCGACTATTGTGATTGCCTTGATTAGGCCCCGAACGAAGCTCCATCCTAACCCGCCCATGGAAACCGGATCTGAACGCCACCGACCCTCGGTCATACCGAAATCATTGGAGTTTTTGAACTCCCGCATAATATAACAGTCTTTCCAGAGATGGTTCGATGGGGACTCCTTCGTCCGTGCTTGGGGCAAGGTTGATTCAACAAGTAATTCAAACGGCTTGTATTAGGATTTTGACCCGATTCTCCTTGCTCTCTCTGCCATGGGCCTCATCTGCGCATTAGTGTTAGCTCGAAATCCGGGTTGCCATCAGCCTTGCGCTTGCCCCCGCTTCCATGACCCGCCGGTTTGTGCCGCTGCCCTTGAGTTGCCATTCTTCTTTCCCTTCCTGCTTCATCATCATCAACCTTCAGATCCTTGGTACTTCCGAATCGGCATACTTTACCAAAGCGGCCATGAGGGTTCCCATATCATTGCAGAACCGCTTCATACGTCCCAATTTTAATTTCAAAGGCTCAAACCGGCAGTTGCCTTCTAATGTTAAGATCGCCGAGTCAGCGTTGATCCGGTCAGAAGAGTGCAAAATCTCGGACACATGGTGTACCCAACGGGTTGTTGACTCCCCTTCTTCCTGGACGCAAGCCGCCAGGTCTACTATGGACTTGGGCTGCTTACACGTATCCTTGAAGTTCTGAATAAACCGGGCCCGTAACTGGGCCCATGAACTGATAGAATTGGGCGGTAAGCTCTTCAACCAAGTACGGGCTGTGCCCTCCAGCATCATGGTGAAGTACTTTGCACATGCGGTCTCATCAACATCTAGCATGTCCATGGCCATCTCATAACTTTCAACCCACGCTTCAGGGGACAGATCTGCGGTGTAATTCGGCACCTTGCGTGGGCCCTTAAAATCCTTAGGCAGACGCACATTGCGTAAAGCGGGGATTAAACAGGGCACCCCTAAAGCGGATGCGACTCCTGGTCCGGCGAAGGTGGTAGGACGAACCGGTGTGTGTTGGCCCGCATCATCCTGTGCTGCTAACTCGGCCTCCCTGCGTGCCCGGGCCCGATCCACTACCTCTTGAGCATCACGAATGCCGCCCATCTGGTGATTGCCTTGGGCCGCTTCACGGTCCCGCGCGTTGCTTGATATGGCCGGTTCATCCATACGCTGCCTAGCTCGGCTTGACGGGCGAGAGTGAATCCGATCACGGCTGTATGAATACGCTTCTCTTTGGATCGGTGCAGTCCGAGAAGCTCCTTAACCCGCGTGTCTCAACCGCTTGTGGGAATCTCCATCGATCGATCGCCTCCAATCGTGCAGCGGCTGCAACAAGGTTGTCCATAGGATTAGAATAATGACCTGGGGGTGTCTGTACCGGCGGAGGAACCACCATGTTCTGCTGCGGAGGCTCCATCAGGCGCGGTTGGACCGTCGCTCCTGCTCCCGTGTCTCAATCCGATTTACCTCCTGTCTTTGGGGCGGGTTACTGGGTCCGGCTCCCGGGGTCTGAAGAGATTTCTAGGATCAAATCCTGATGGCAGGCGCGATCTATACTTCCGCTTCAACACCTCCTGCGATGCACTCTGGTCAAGCATGAGTTTGTAAGCTTGTGCGTCTAAAGCGGCCCGCTCTGCGGCCATACGCTCCTTCTCTGACGCTAGATCCGCTTTGGCTTGCGTGATCTGCTCTTTCACCTTTGCAATTTCTGCATTGTGAGCCTCCTGATCCGCTGGGTTGTCCTCCGCCATAAGCGCTGCTAGTGCATCAAACAGATTTGATGAACTTGAACCGGCGGGCGCACCGGCCTCCTCCCTCGCTGCCGCTGCTGAACCGAAAGCATCGCGCTGCTGCGGTTGAAGAGTGGTTATTGCTGCGTCTGCATCGCCATGAATACTCCAACCCGGTTTAACTTGCTTGGGGGGTCCGGAATACTGTCACCATCGGAACAGCCCCTGACCATATCGCCCTGCAGCTGGTACAATGACTCGGTCTCTCCTGTTGAAGATTCATCGCTAGAATAAACGACGGTCTCACTACCGTGTTCTGAACCGGCGTCGTACTCTCCTCCATGGGTGACTCCAACAAAGACATGCTTCACGGCCGGTTTAACTCGGGCAGGTCGCGACGCCGAGCCGCCTCGATGAGGTCGGTGCAGATGTCCGGCTCAGGCCCAGGCTCCCCGATCTTGCCGATGAAAACATGTATGCCGCCGAAGGGGACCCGGTATCCATACTCGATTGAATCGGCCTCGGGACCCCATCCGGCGTCGTCGATGTAGATCCGGCCGCGACGACTCTTGGTCATCCGGCCCACGACGTAGCCTTCGAGTCCTTTGAGCTTGCCCTCCAAGATCGTCAAACCATCGTGTGATGGCCCCATGGTGGGCGCCAACTGTCGTGGATTTGTCACGGCAGATGTCCTAGCGTAAGGACTTAGTCGTGGATCCATCGCTACGGGTTTACTTGCAGGGGTTAAAGCGGACACAAAGACACAAGGGTTTTATACTAGTTCGGCCCCTTCGATGAAGGTAAAAGCCTACGTCTAGTTGTGATGGAATTGATGTGGTCTCGATGGCTAGGGAGCAAACAAGCTTCGCCTAGGCTCAAGTTGTGGTTGTCTGTCCTTGAACCGTCGCCGGGTCGTCCCCTTATATACACGAGTGACGCCCGTCGGTTCATAGAGTCCCAACCGGTTCATACTCGTATCCCGGTTGGTATCTCTCTATTCCTAACTTACAATACAAGTCATACATCAGGCCGGTTAACGGCTACAAGCTCTAAACCGACTATAGGCCTTGGGCCTTTCTCTGCTTATACCACTAACGGAATTAATCCGGCCCAAGCTGGCCGGTTTACACCTAGTGGTAATATCCCCAACAGGTGGCCTCTGTATTGCAATGGCTGTACCCCCCGCGTGATGCATATCACCATGAATCCAATCATGGTCAACCCAGAATGGGCCATCAATCTTATTCGGCCCATCAAGTAATGGACGCTCTTATCTTCCTCCAAACGGGGGCTCCGAGGGCGCCAGCTGAGGCGTTTCTTCAGAGGAGGCCAATCCGGACTGGGTCCGGCAGCGGAGCGTCTCCTATGTAAAACCACTCTGAAGGCCAGTCTTCGGACGCCTTCTTAGGAGTGCCGGATGGGTATCCAGTCCCGGCGATGCGCCATATTTCGGCGCCGCCCACTTGATATATGGACCCCTCGTGAGAACGGGGTACGAGGCAGAACAACCTCTTCCACAATGCAAAATGGGGCTCAATGCCCAGGAACAGCTCGCAAAGAGCTACATAGCCCGCGATATGCAGGACCGAGGCGGGTGTGAGGTGGTGGAGCTGGAGTTCGTAGAACCCCAGGAGCTCGCGGAGGAACGGATGTATTGGGAATCCGAGTCCCCTTATCAGATAAGGGACGAAACATACTTGCTCCCCCTTATTGGGGCTTGGGGTAGCCTCCGCTTGCCTCCTACCTTGATAAGTGACCAGCCCGGCTCGAACCGGGACCATGAAGGCCGGAGGGAGATATCCCCCCGCTTGGAGCTTCACTAGCTCGTTGTGCGGAACAGAGCACCTCCTCCAATCCCCCGGCGATGGGCTGGGAGCACGAGAAGAGGAGCCGCGTCGACGGTCCATGATGGAATGGATTTTTAGGTCAAAGGCGCTCTGATGAAGTATTCGCGGGAGGAAGATGGTGTGGTTTGGATCTGGATTTTTGCCTCTTTTGTAGGCGGATGACTCGCACGATCGGGGCGAACGTAAAGACACCACGGCTTTTCGCATTCGTGCGACGCGTGGAGAAAGACCATTATTAGGCGAGAAGCTGAGAAACACAAGATTTATGATGAAGCCGACACTCGCTCGCAGTACATGGAACTTGAAGGAGAACCCGCCTTGCAACGCCAAGACTATATACGACCGGACTTATCGTCATTGAAGCCTGGTTCGGGGCTACCGAGGAGTCCTAGACTAGGGGTGTCCGGCAGCGGACTATCATCGTCCCACGGACTCCAAGACTACGAAGATACAAGATTGAAGACTCCGTCCGTGTCCGGATGGGACTTTCCTTGGCGTGGAAGGCGAGCTTGGCGATCGGATATGTAGATCTCCTACCATTGTAACCGACTCTGTAACCCTAGCCTCCCCGATGTCTATATAAACCGGAGGGCTTTAGTCCATAGGACAACATACATTACAACAATCATACCATAGGCTAGCTTTAGGGTTTAGCCTCCTTGATCTCGTGGTAGATCCACTCTTGTACTACCCATATCATCAATATTAATCAAGCAGGACGTAGGGTTTTACCTCCATCGAGAGGGCCCGAACCTGGGTAAAACATCGTGTCCCTCGTCTCCTGTTACCATCTGCCTAGACGCACAGTTCAGGACCCCCTACTCGAGATCCTCCGATTTTGACACCGACAGTCGTGTCGCACCGGAGAAGTCGATGAAGAATTGCATCGCTTTCCACACCGGCCTGGCGTGTGGACGGTGCATGTCGTAGTCGCTTCTCGTAGATGTGCTCGATGAAGTATGTTGGCTTGTAGCCTGATGTAGTCTTACAGCTTGATGATGCGGCGGCTTGATGTAGAGGTGTCGGTGCAGAAGATTGAATCGATGAAGGCCGCACGTGTGGTTGCTGCGGTCTTTCGAACCCTGGCTGCCCTGATGCTTGACGTGGTCACATAGTGGCTGGCCTCCGTTGCTCTTGTCCGGCGTCCGTGCAGAACGCGCAAATGATGCGATGGTCTCCTAATTTCCTGGCTCGTTCGGCCGGCCTGCGCTGCTCCTCACGTCACTCCGCATGTTGACGTAGAGCGGACGTGGTGATGGAGGGTAGTCGAGGAAGGCGGTCCGAACGTGAAGATAGCGTCTAGCTTGGAGACTTAGAGTTGCTGGGTCCGGCGGGCGGATGGTCGATGCAGAGACCGTGCTTGTGGCCGCGATGCTTGCCGGCTGGATTGGATCAAATCGCCAGGATCCCGTGGGCGCTTGGGGAAGCCGTCGCCTGCACCGGAAGAGAACCGATGCAGGGTTGCAGATCTCCTTGATGTCATCCATCCATACATGGATGTTGATTCGTGGCTGTATCCACCTTGGCTACGCATGCATGCGGAGACATGCAAGAGATTAATCTATAGGAATTCGAATCCTTCCCGTAAACGGGAGAACCGTGTAGAGGATAGATGACTGCCTGGGATTAACGCCTTCCCGCGATCAGACGTGTGTATTCTGCTTCCGTTCCGCTGTTGGAGACTAGCTTGGATCCTCAAGGCGACAGAAGGATGATGATGAAGACCCACGCTACCAGCCGGGTGTCGCCGGATCAAAGCCGCCCGGAGTTGCGCCTGTCCCCAAGATGCCGCGTTCATGGCTCCGCGGGATGACGCTCCGAGCCGATCGGTGTGGAGTTCACTCTTGTGGTGTTCAAGCACCTGTACGCGTGCGGCTGTGGGCGCACGCCAGGGCCTCGACGGAGCCGCTGCCCTGTGTGCCAGCTCATTCGGCTGGCCGGGTCTGCTCCGTCCAGCATCCATGTGGGACACGCTCCATGAAGGTCTGTGCCGGACGTTGCTGCCGCCGGAGACGTCAGATTCTGCGGGGGTCGATGGAGTTCTAGATGTCGATATATGCACTGATTTTCACCGGAGATTCGAGGGTCGTGAGGATCTAATCTAGGGATTTTATTTGTGGCTAACTGGATCTAATCTAGTCTAAAGAACGATCTGATTTTTGATCGAGACCAGGTGCCGCGCCCCCGGGGAGAGGAGATTGATCTCGCCGGGGGCGGCGCGCTGCAGAAGTGTTGGAAGGTCCTAGGATCGGCGTCGTGAGACTAACCACTCTAATACCATGTAGAAATTGTAGGAGATGGATGGATGTTGTGTTGTTGTATTGATATGACCCTCGTATGGGGTATATATAGGAGTACAAGAGGGGTAGAGACTTGGAGTAGAGGACAAGTTAAACCTATCCTATTTCTATCTCTTATCTCTATCTTAAACGTAAATAATGAATGGAGACCTCCACCTCCACCCCCCCTCTGGCGACTCCTAGGGCGACTCCCCGGGCGATCCATGGCGCTCCTTCCCTATGAATCTCTCCGGCCAAGATGGTGCCCCCTCTCCTGGATCTCTCTCCAGGGGTGGAAATTGCGAACAAGGTTAGAGCCAGATTCTCCACTTCTGTTCATTGCCTTGATCCCAGCCATGCTTTCCATCTGGTGGTCTCTTTTAGCCATTCTTCCTTCCACCTAAACGTGGAGAACATTGGTATTGCCCTTAAGGCTTGCATTGGAGGAGATCCAGCTAAACTTTATATTTCTCACATCCGTGGGCAAGTCTACAAATTCTCTGTTATCTCTAAAGCAGTTGGATTTATGATCTACCGCTTAAGATCCTTTTCATGTCCCAATTTTTCATGTCATTTTCATCTCTGGGGTTTTGGTGGACCGTCTTGGGTTCGGGAATTCAATCTTTGGCTTTACGAACTTGAGAATGAATGGACTACGGTCTCTAGATCCAATCATGGCCATCTCATTGGTGCTAACGCTGTTCCCATCGGCACACGGCCGTCCAACCCTCCACCGTGCTCCACTCCGGCGGCCAACAACAGCATCCCGTCTTCCTCGGATCACGTGCCAACGGCGAGCGGGATTCAAACAATTCAAAATTCTATCCCTGGAGACCCTGCGACCAGGCCTACAGAACCACCTCAGCCCACCACCACCCCACTATTGACGGGAGCCCAGCCCACCACCACCCCTCTATTGACTGGAACCCAGCCCACTTCCATCGCCTATACCCAACCCAACCAAGCCCAACCCTCCGAACATGGCCCACCTGGCCACCAACAAAACTCCCTCTTTTCTTTCTGTGGTAAATGCTTATCCACCGGGCATCTACGCAAAGATTGCAAAAATCAGTTTAGATGTCGATCATGTTTTCGTTATGGGCATATATCCCGTTTCTGTTATTCATCCAAAAACAAAACCCTTGTCTATCGGGTCAAATCCCACCAAACTCCACCTCGCCCTCCAACACCCATACCCGATAACCCTCTTGACGACTCGTCTCCCCAAAACCCCTCCCCCCTCTATTCGACCGCCCTGCCTGCCAAACCCCCTGCTCTTCATTACACCCCTGCTCTGCTCCGCCGTGCTTCTCAATTGTCGCCCCTTCACCTACCTCAACCACGGCCAACTACCCTTGCGATCCCCTCCCTCTCCTTCCACCGGGCACGGCTATCATGGAAGTCCATGGAAACCGTCATCGTCGAGCTTTTCACTACCTTGGAGGCGAAGCTCTGGTCCAATCAGGAGATTGGGAAATTATCTCCCTCGCCCCGCCACCGGATCCTAACCAGTTTGACACGGACGCCATGCTCATCCGTCACTTTCTGGACCATGAGCATGGCTTCTGCATTGCTGAAGTTTCCAGGTGCGGCATGGGAGCTGCACTCGTCCGCTTCCAGCACGCCTGCGACATCGACTCTGCTATCGCCAACAGTCCTTATTTTGTTGGCGACTCGACACTCTGTGTTCTCCGCCATGATCGAGGTATTAACTTTCGAGACTGCACCTTCTCCCATGATGTTTGGATCATGATGGTCAATTACCCTCTTGAGGCATGGAGACCTGACAAAGTCCGTGAATCTGTCAGTGGATTTGCAAAGTTTTTAGTATGGAATAGAGATTTATCCAATCGTGCTCGTATTCTGGTTAAGATTAGAGTGCCTAATTTATTGGAAATACCTGTCAGTCATGTCATATGTGAAAGCCTAGATGATTATGGCCATGGGCAATCTTGGACTAGTGCTGTGTACATCATTTCTTCTGAACTTCTTGGTGCTATGGGTGGCGATGAAGACCCGATCCCACCTGATGGAAACTTACACCCCATGCCCCATGCTCCATTTGGGGGTATCTGGCATGATGCTGATTTTGCTCACAATGAAGAACCTCATGCCGCGCCTGCTGCGCACCATGCACCTGGTGGAGATCATGAGGACATACCCATGGTTTACACACCCCCTTAGGATCCAGAGAATGCTCATGAAGATCATCCACTGCAACCTGCGGTTGAAGCTGCTGATGCCTTCTTTGCACTGCATGACATGATGTCAAAAATTATATCTTCTGCACCTGAAGTTCTTGGAATGCTCGATGGTGTTGCTGTGATCAGTACTCGTCTTCAAATGATGAATGTTGATGATACTCATGGCCCAAAGAAGAAATGTCTCCGATCGTTGTTATTTGAAGCTCCAACCAACCCATGGTATCCTCTCGTCATGATATCTGAAATTCGAATAATTCAAACCTCATCTGTACATCGTCGCCAAACCAGAAGCTGCTATGTCACCTGCCATGCTTGATTTCATGGCCAGTAACCCAAGCTCTCCTACTGCCGCACCATCTGTCCCTGTTGCCATCCCCCCAAATCAAGCGGTTAACAAAAGGAAGAAGGCCAATGCCCCACTTGATGTTAATGATCTGCGCCGCAGCCGCCGCATTGCTGGACTGAGTGTGGGCTTCTAGAATGAAGCTGCTGCAAACAAGGCTAAAGGCATCAGCAACTGCCAGAAGAATCTCAATTCTGAATTTGAACATGAAGTCAGGGACCCAACTGCTCCTCCACCACCAGAGCTGCCACTTGGAACCATCCAAGCTCTTGCTACTAAGCAATGCCTGATCCCTCCTGAGGAGGTTTCTGAAGAGAAGCTGATGGCCAAGGTGGACCATGAATAATGGACCCAGAAGATATATTTGGTCTTGTTATAACAAGATCAATACTAGGCTTAGTCTATATGCTTATCCTGTCAGTCTTTGGACAATATTATATGTTTTATTTATGAACCTGGTTTGTAAGGAGATAAACTCCATAATATTTGCTTTTGAGTGGAACATCATGAATTATTACTACTTCTCAAGGGGTCTGAATGGACACTGGAGTATGTACTTGATGCATATTAGATATATTTTCTATCAGATCATAAGGCTATCCTACTACAACAATTCCTATGATTATTGCCTTGTTTATGTGGATTTGATTAAGTCTATCCATGATAACCACCCACTTACCAAGTTGATCAATGAGTAGAAACTGGAACATTCTAAATTGGAATGTCAGGGGGATTAACTCCCAGATTAGATGGGATGATATTAGAGCAAAAATTGATGAAAGTAATTGTGGCATAATTTGTCTACAAGAAACTAAGAGGGATTATTTTGACCAAGCTTACCTCAGAAATTTTTCACCAAGGAGATACAACCAATTTGCATACTCTGCCTCAGTTGGTCTTTCAGGAGGAATTATTACTATCTGGAATGGCAGTCTTTTTTCTGGATCTATTGTTAGCCAAAATACTTATCAAATCACTGTAAGATTATCATGCAATCTATCTGGAAACATATTTTACATCAGCAATATATATGGACCCTGTCACAATGATGATAGAACAGAATTTTTTGACTGGCTAAGCAACATTGATGCTTCTCAGATGGACCATTGGATTTTAATGGGTGACTTCAATCTCATAAGAAGCCCTCATGACAGGAACAGACCTGGAGGAGACACCAACAATATGCTTATGTTTAACAGTTTACTCCAACAATAGGATCTTGTGGAAATACCTATCAAGGGGAGGAATTTCACATGGTCCAATATGCAGGATTCCCCTCTTCTGGAAAAGCTGGACTGGATTTTCACTTCTGCAAACTGGACCCTGAATTTTCCAAACACATTGTCTCACCCACTTGCTAGAGTCACTTCTGATCATATTCCTATTCACATACAGATTGGCAGTGATATACCTAAATCTTCTATATTCAGATTTGAAAATTACTGGTTTGAATTTGATGGTTTCTATGAGACTGTGATCCAATGTTGGAACAGAAATCAGCAAATGACAAACTCTGCCAAGGATACTGCAGCAAGGTTCAAATGTCTAAGAATGGGCTTAAAAAATGGAGCAGAAATCTATCAAAGCTCAATACAAATATTTCTGCATGCAATTATGTTATATCTATGATAGATGGAATAGAGGATCAAAGAACTTTGAGTACCATTGAAGCTAATTTCAGAATCATTGTCAAGAAACACATAACAAAGCTACTGGAAGTCAAAAGATTATATTGGAAATCTAGGTTTAAGATGAGAAGTATACAATTGGATGATGAAAATACTGATTTCTTTCATGCTATGGCTACCCAAAGATTCAGGAAGAATTTCATTACTTCTTTGCAAGATGAAGATGGGACACTTTTTCAAACCCATGAACACAAGGCTGCCATTATTTGGAAATCATATAAAGATAGACTGGGAAAAGCTATCAACCCTCCTATGCTGTTCAATCTTGAGGAAATTATCCAACCTAAAGATTTATCTGAGCTTGAAGCCCCTTTCACTATGGATGAAATTGATCAAGTCATTAAAGATATCCACTCTGATAGAGCACCTGGACCTGATGGTTTTAATGGCTTATTTCTGAAAAAATGTTGGGATATCATAAAACAAGATATCTAGACTATGATCTGGGATTTCTTTGAAGGAAACATTGATATTCAGAGTATTAATACTTCTTTTATTACACTCATCCCAAAGATTGCAAACCCTATTGACATGAATGATTTCAGGCCTATATGTCTGGTGAGCCTTCCACTCAAAATAATTACTAAGCTCATGGCCAATAGAGCTCAGAAAATCATTTCACAGGTCATCCACCCAAATCAATATGGTTTCATAAAAGGGAGAAATATACAGGACTGCTTGGGATTTGCTTTTGAATATATTCATCTATGTCATCAATCCAGGAAGCCTATCATCATACTCAAACTTGATTTTGAGAAAGCTTTTGACAAGATTGAATTTAATGCCATTATTAACATGTTAAAAGCAAAAGGATTTGGCCCTAGATGGATAAACTGGGTTACAAATATTCTCAATACTGCATCAACATCTGTCCTACTAAATGGTGTTGCTGGGAAAAAAATTATTTATAAAAGAGGAGTCAGACAAGGTGATCCTCACTCTCCACTTCTTTACATCATTGCTGCTAATCTTTTGCAATCCATTGTCAATGCTGCTTGGGCAAATGGTGAAATTACCCTCCCAATTAATCAGGCTTATGGATTGGACTACCCTATTATCCAATATGCAGATGATACATTAATGATCATGCTTGCAGATGAAGGGCAACTCAGCCACCTCAAATACATGCTTAATATTTTCAGTTTGTCTACTGGCCTATTTGTGAACTACAACAAATCATCCTTGATCCCAATAAATATGGATCAATTATCAACAAACAACCTGGCTAACTCCTTTGGTTGTAAAGTTGAAAGCCTTCCTTTCACTTACCTTGGACTACCTATGGGGACCACTAAACCCTCTGTACATGACCTCATTCCAGTTATATCCAAGATTGATAAGAGGTTATTAGGGGTGGCTAGATTTATGAACTACTCTGGGAGGCTCACATATGTAAATTCTGTTGTTGCTTCCATGCCTATATTTGCCATGTGTTCTCTCAAGGTCCATGTTACCATTCTGGACCATGTGGATAAATCAAGCGGGAATTTCCTTTGGTATGGAAACGAAATCAATAACGGTGGTAAATGTCTGGCCAGCTGGGAGATGATATGCAAACCCAAGCAACAAGGAGGGCTTGGGGTCTTGAACCTCAGAGAACAAAATAAAGCACTCCTCATAAAGCACTTATTCAAATTCTATAACAAAGTGGATATTCCATGGGTAAAATTAATCTGGGAAGCTCATTACCATGACAATGTTGTCCCTCATTCCAACAGGAGCAAAGGATCTTTTTGGTGGAAAGACTGCATGAAAATGTATGACCTATTCAGAGAAATGACTAACTGTGATATCAAATCTGGTTGCACTAATTTGCTATGGGAAGACTTATGGAATGGTGGTATTATGAAAATCAAATACCCTGAGCTTCACTCTTTTACACAAAAACAAAGTATATCAATCAAAGAAGCCAAGGAACTTGAGAGCCTTTACAGTCTATTCCAATTACCACTTTCCATTCAGGCCCATCAGCAACTTCATTTACTATCTGATGAGCTGAATAATATCAGGAATTCAGAGAATAAGGACATATGGACATTCAAATGGGGTAACAGTCAGAACATTACAAAGAAGATTTATGGATAAATTATGAATGGTGAGGATGCTCCTGCAACCTTTAAATGGATATGGAAATCATGTTGTCTACCAAGACACAAATTCTTCTGTTGGCTTATGTTAAATGACAGGATCAATACATGTGACCTTTTGATCAGAAAAAGCATGCACCTAGACTCCACTATATGTAATCTATGCAACATTGAAGAATATGAAGACATAACTCACCTCCTATTCACTTGCCCTTTTAGTCAAGGATTCTGGTGGAACATTGGCATTGAATTGAATTCTGATCTGGAGATCAACACTATGATCATTGATGCTAAACACAGATATAAAATTGATCACTTTATGGAAGTCATGATTCTTGGATGCTGGAGCATATGGAACCAAAGGAATGACCTAATATTTGAGGGGATAGCCTGCTTAATAAATGAATGCAAGAGTGACTTCATTAGATATTTCAAGATGACCATGCTGAGGGCTAAACCCACTCTAAAAGAGGGCATGTCCTCTTGGATAGACAATATTTAATTTCTCAATAAGTTCTTCCCTCCCCTCCCCACTCTGATTGTACCTCCTTGGTTGTCCCCCCAACAACCACTAGAATATGTATTTTGTATTACTTCTTTATAAATGAAAATGACTCACAGTAGGGGGTTTATCCTACTGTTCTTTGGTCAAAAAAAAGTGAGATCTAATAGAGATAATAATAAGATAAATATTTTTTGTATTTCTATGATATAGATTGAAAAGTAAAGATTGCAAAATAAAGTAGATCGGAAACTTATATGATTGAAAATAGACCTGGGGGCCATAGGTTTCACTAGTGGCTTCTCTCAAGATAGCATAAGTATTACGGTGGGTGAACAAATTACTGTCGAGCAATTGACAGAAAAGTGCATAGTTATAAGAATATCTAGGCATGATCAAGTATATAGGCATCACGTCCGCGACAAGTAGATCGAAATGATTTTGCATCTACTACTATTACTCCACAAATCGACCGCTATCCAGCATGAATCTAGAGTATTAAGTTCATAAGAACAGAGTAACGCATTAGGCAAGATGACATGATGTAGAGGGATAAACTCAAGCAATATGATATAAACCCCATCTTTTTATCCTCGATGGCAACAATACAACACATGCCTTGCTGCCCCTGCTGTCACTGGGAAAGGACACCGCAAGATTGAACGCAAAGCTAAGAACTTCTCCCATTGCATGAAAGATCAATCTAGTAGGCCAAACCAAACTGATAATTCGAAGAGACTTGCAAAGATAACCAATCATACAGAAAAGAATTCAGAGGAGATTCAAATATTTCTCATAGATAAACTTGATCATAAACCCACAATTCATCGGATCTCGACAAATACACCGCAAAAAGAGATACATCGAATAGATCTCCAAGAAGATCGAGGAGAACATTGTAGTGAGATTCAAAGAGAGAGAAGAAGCCATCTAGCTAATAACTATGGACCCGAAGGTCTGTGGTAAACTATTCACACTTCATCGGAGAGGCTTTGGCGTTGATGTAGAAGCCCTCCGTGATCGATTCCCCCTCCGGCGGAGCACCGTAAAAGGCTCCAAGATGGGATCTTATAGGTAAAGAAGGTTGCCGCGGTGGAAATATGGTTTCGTGGTGCTCCTAGATGTTGTCAGGGTATGCAAGTATATATAGGCGAAGGATGTCGGTCAGGGGAGCCATGAGGGGCACACGAGGGTGGGGGCGCGCCCTCCTGCCTCGTGGCCGCCTCGCTTACTTCTTGACGTACACTCCAAGTCTCCTGGATTGCGTTTGTTCCAAAAATAACTCTCCCGAAGGTTTCATTCCGTTTGGACTCCGTTTGATATTCCTTTTCTGCGAAACACTGAAATAGGCAAAAAAAACAATTTGGGTCGGGCCTCCGATTAATTGGTTAGTCCCAAAAATAATATTAAAGTGTATAGTAAAGCCCATAAACATCCAAAACGGGTAATATAATAGCATGGAAAATTCAAAAATTATAGATACGTTGGAGACGTATCAAGCATCCCCAAGCTTAATTCCTGCTCGTCCTCGAGTAGGTAAATGATAAAAACAGAATTTTTGATGTGGAATGCTACCTAGCATATTTCTCAATGTAATTTTCTTTATTGTGGCATGAATGTTCTGATCCAAATGATTCAAGATAAAAATTCATATTAACATAAAAATAGTAATACTTCAAGCATACTAACAAGTAATCATGTCTTATCAAAATAACATAGCCAAAGAAAGCTTATCCCTACAAAATCATATAGTTAGGCCATGCTTCATTTTCGTCACATAAAATACTCCCATCATGCACAACCCCGATTTCAGCCAAGCAATTGGTTCATACTTTTTAACGCGCTTTAGCTTTTTTTAACTCTCACGCAATACATGAGCATAAGCCATGGATATAGCACTATGGGTGAAATAGAATATGATGATGGAGGTTGTGTGGAGAAGACAAAAAGGGGTAAGTCTCACATTGACGAGGCTATTCAACGGTCTATGGAGATGCCCAACAATTGATATCAACATGAGGAGTAGGGATGGCCATGCAACGGATGCACTAGAGCTATAAATGTATAAAAGCTCAACAAAAGAAACTTAGTGGGTGTGCATCCAACTTGCTTGCTCATGAAGACCTAAGGCAATTTGAGGAAGCCCATCATTGGAATATACAAGCCAAGTTCTATAATGAAAAATTCCCACTAGTATATGAAAGTGACAACATAGGAGACTCTCTATCATGAAGATCATGGTGCTACTTTGAAGCACAAGTGTGGAAAAGGATAGTAACATTGTCCCTTCTCTCTTTTTCTATCATTTTTTTTATTTTGGTGGGCTTCTTTGGCCTCTTTTTTTATATGGGCTACTTTGGCCTCTTTTATTTTTCATAAAGTACGGAGTCTCATCCCGACTTGTGGGGGAATCATAGTCTCCATCATCCTTTCCTCACTTGGGACAATGCTCTAATAATGAAGATCATCACACTTTTATTTACTTACAACTCAAGAATTACAACTCGATACTTAGAACAAAATATGACTCTATGTGAATGCCTCTGGTGGTGTACCGGGATATGCAATGAATCTAGAGTGACATGTATGAAAGAATTATAAAGGTGGCTTTGCCACAAATACGATGTCAACTACATGATCTTTCATAATAAACAGAAGGTGGAAAGTTGCATGGCAATATATCTCGGAATGGCTATGGAAATGCCATAATAGGTAGGTATGGTGGCTATTTTGAGGAAGATATAAGGAGGTTTATGTGTGATAGAGCGTATCATATCACGAGGTTTGGATGCACCGGCGAAGTTTGCACCAACTCTCACGGTGAGAAAGGGCAATGCACGGTACCGTAGAGGCTAGCAATGATGGAAGGGTAAGAGTGCGTATAATCCATGGACTCACATTAGTCATAAAGAACTCATATACTTATTGCAAAAGTTTATTAGGCCTCGAAGCAAAGTACTACTACGCATGCTCCTAGGGGAAGGGTTGGTAGGAGTTAACCATCGCACGATCCCGACCTCCACTCATAAGGAAGGCAATCAAAGAGCACCCCATGCTACAAATTTGTCACACAACTTTTACCATATGTGCATGCTACGGGACTTGCCAACTTTAACACACGTATTTCTCAATTTCATAATTACCCAACTAGCATGACTCTAACATTACCACCTCTATATCTCAAAACAATTATCAAGTATCAAATTGATCATAGTGTTCAATGCACTCTATATGATAGTTTTTATTATGCCCAACTTGGATGTCCATCATATCAGGACCAATTTTATAACCAAAGCAAATACCATGCTGTTCTAGAAGACTCTCAAAATAATATAAGTGAAGCATGAGAGACCAATAATTTCTACAAAATAAAACCACTGTTGTGCTCTAAAAAGATATAAGTGACGCACTAGAGCAAAATTGTCTAGCTCAAAAGATATAAGTGAAGTACATAGAGTATTCTAATAAATTCTGATTCATGTATGTCTCTCCCAAAAGGTGTGTACAAAAAGGATGATTGTGGTAAACTAAAAAGCAAAGACTCATATCATACAAGACGCTCCAAGCAAACACATATCATGTGGTGAATAAAAATATAGCTCCAAGTAAAGTTGCCGATAGACGAAGACAAAAGAGGGGATGCCTTCCGGGGCATCCCCAAGCTTAGGCTTTTGGTTGTCCTTGAATTTTACCTTGGGGTGCCTTGGGCATCCCCATGCTTAGGCTCTTGCCACTCCTTATTCCATAATCCATCAAATCTTTACCCAAAACTTGAAAACTTCACAACACAAAACTCAACAGAAAATCTCATGAGATCCGTTAGTGCAAGAAAGAAAACCACCACTTTATGGTATTGTAATGAACCCATTATTTATTTATATTGGTACTAAACCTACTGTATTCCAACTTCTCTATGGTTCATACCCCCCG
Source organism: Aegilops speltoides (assembly GCA_021437245.1). Taxonomy (NCBI): domain Eukaryota; kingdom Viridiplantae; phylum Streptophyta; class Magnoliopsida; order Poales; family Poaceae; genus Aegilops; species Aegilops speltoides. Next base: position 444,698,022 of record CM038143.1, read on the forward strand.
ATATTAGCCATAGATTCATCAAAATAAGCAAACAACACACGAAAAACAGAATCTGTCAAAAACAGAACAGTCTGTAGCAATCTGTAACTTTCGAATACTTATAGAACTCTAACAATCCTACCAAAATAGGGAGTCCTAGGTAATTTTTCTATTAATCTACCGCAAAAATAATCAGAAAAAAATAACATTTCTGTGATTTATTAAAATTATTCTCGTGCACGCAAAAGTTTCTGTTTTTCAGCAAGATCAAATAAACTATCACCGTAGGTTATCCTATAGGTTCTACTTGGCACAAAGACTAATTAAAACATAAAACCACATATAAACATAAGCTAGATGAATTACTTAATACTAAACAGGAGCAAAAAGTAAAGGAAAAAAATAAAATTGGGTTTCCTCCCAACAAGCGCTATCGTTTAACGCCCCTAGATAGGCATAAAAGCGAGAATAGATCTAAGTATTGCCATCTTTGGTATTCAATTCATAAGTGTCTCTCATAATAGATTCATAAGGTAATTTGATTTTCTTACTAGGAAAGTGTTCCATGCCTTTCCTTAATGGGAATTGGAATCTTACATTTCCTTCCTTCATATCAATAATTGCACCAATCGTTCTAAGGAAAGATCTACCAAGAATAATAGGACATGAAAGATTGCAATCTATATAAAGAACAATAAAATCTATGGGCACATAATTCATATTTGCAACAATAAGAACATAATTAATCCTTCACATAGGTTTCTTAATGGTGGAATCCGCAAGGTGCAAGTTTAAAGACCAATCATCAAATTCACGAAAACCTAACACATCACACAAAGTTTTTCGAATCATGGAAACACTAGCACCCAAATCACACAAAGCATAGCATTCATTATCTTTAATTTTAATTTTAATAGTAGGTTCCCACTCATCATAAAGATTTCTAGGGATAGAAACTTCTAACTCAAGTTTTTCTTCATAAGATTGCATTAAAGCATCAACGATATGTTTTGTAAAAGCTTTGTTTTGACTATAAGCATGAAGAGAATTTAACACGGATTGCAACAAGGAAATACAATCTATTAAAAAAATTATCATAATTAAATTCCTGGGAATCCAAAATAGTGGGTTTATTTCTATGTAACCCACTTTTACCAATTTTTGCATCAAGATCTAAAAACTCCGAATCATTGGGATGCCTTTTAACTAAAGTTTACTCATCTCCAGTCCCATCATTATCAAGATTCATATTGCAAAACAAAGATTTAATAGGGGACACATCAATCAGTTTTAGATCTTCATCATTATTATCATGAAAACTAGAAGAACATGCTCTTACAAAGCAATCTTTCTTAGCACACATTCTAGCGGTTCTTTCTTTGCACTCATCAATGGAAATTCTCTTGGATTTGAGACACTCATTGATATCATTATTAGGTGGAATAGATCTAAGTTTCAAAGAATCAACATCAAGAGTTGTTCCTAGCCAATTCATCAATCTTAGGCAATTTTTCTTCAAGCAAAGCATTGAAATTCTTTTGAGAAATCATAAACTCTTTAACACTAATCTCAAAATCATAGGGCATCTTATTAAAATTTCCATAAGAGTTGTTGTAGGAATTACCATAATTATTAGAGGAATTACTAGGAAACGGCCTAGGATTAAAGTTTCCTCTATACGTGTTGTTACCAAAATTATTCCTACCAACAAAATTCACATCCATAGATTCATTATTATTATCAATCAAAGTAGACAAAGGCATATCATTGAGATTAATAGGAGCACTCTTACTAGCAAACAATTTCATAAGTTCATCCATCTTTTACTCAAAACATTAAGCTCTTCTATCGCATGAACCTTTTTACTAGTAGATCTTTCGGTGTACCATTGAGAGTAATTAACCATAATATTATCTAGGAGTTTAGTAGCTTCTCCTAAAGTGATTTCAATAAAAGTGCCTCCCACGGCCGAATCTAAAAGATTTCTAGAAGCAAAATTCAATCCGGCATAGAAATTTTGTATGATCATCCATAAATTTAATCCATGTGTAGGGCAATTGCGAATCATTAATTTCATCCTCTCCCAAGATTGTGCAACATGTTCATGATCAAGTTGCTTAAAATTCATAATCTCGTTTCTAAGAGAGATGATCTTAGTGGGAGGAAAATACTTAGAGATAAAAGCATCTTTGCACTTATTCCATGAATCAATACTATTTTTAGGCAAAGACGAAAACCAAATTTTAGCACGATCTCTAAGCGAAAACGGAAATAGCTTCAATTTAACAATATCATTACCCCTGTCTTTCTTCTTTTTCATATCACACAAATCAACAAAGTTGTTTAGATGAGTAGCGGCATATTCACTAGGTAGGCCAGAGAATTGATCTTTCATGACAAGATTCAACAAAGCAACATTAATTTCACAAGATTCAACATCGGTAAGAGGAGCAATCGGAGTGCTAAGGAAATCATTATTGTTGGTATTGGAAAAGTCACACAATTTAGTACTCCCTCCATTCCTTTATGTAAGGTGTATTATTTTGGGCACAATGACTGAGGGAGTCCTGGATTAGGGGGTCCTCGGACATCCGGACTATATACTTTGGCCGGACTGTTGGACTATGAAGATACAAGATTGAAGACTTTGTCCCGTGTCTGGGTGGGACTCTCCTTTGCGTGGAAGGCAAGCTTGGCAATTCGGATATGTCGATCTCCTTCTCTGTAACCAACTCTGTGTAACCCTAGCCCCCTCCGGTGTCTATATAAACCGGAGGGTTTAGTCCGTAGGACAACAACAATCATAATCACAGGCTAGCTTCTAGGGTTTAGCCTTCACGATCTCATGGTAGATCAACTCTTGTAATACTCATATCATCAAGATCAATCAAGCAGGAAGTAGGGTATTACCTCCATCGAGAGGGCCCGAACCTGGGTAAACATTGTGTCCCCTGCCTCCTGTTACCATTAGCCTTAGACGCACAGTTCGGGACCCCCTACCTGAGATCCACCTGTTTTGACACCGACAGTGACCAAGGCGCACAATTATAGAGGTGTTAAGACAAAAGTACCCTTGAAAAATTTGTTGGTTAGTGGCAAGTAAATCACTGAGTCCAGAAAAGTAAGAGATACATGCAATCGAGGGAGAGATAGGTTCCTTCTTTTGATACAAGGAGAGATATAGGAAATCAGGAGAGAGATACATTCCTCTTTCTGGAGGGATAGAAAGGGAATTATGAGGATTTAGAAGAAATGCACCTTACATATTGGAATTTTATCAAAAAAAAAATACACCTTATATAAAGGAACGGAGGGAGTATTATCTTGAGCCATCGTGATAAGCAATCCAACACACAAGCACACAAGAGGCAAGCAAAAAAGAGGCGAACGGGAAAGAGAGGGCGAATAAAACGGTAAGGGTGAAGTGAGGGAGAGGAAAATGAGAGGCAAATGGCAAATAATGTAATGCGAGGGATAGAGTTTGTGATGGGTACTTGGTATGTCTTGACTTGTGCGAAGACCTCCCCGGCAACGGCGCCAGAAATCCTTCTTGCTACCTCTTGAGCACTGCGTTGGTTTTCCCTTGAAAAGGAAAGGGTGATGCAGCAAAGTAGCGTAAGTATTTCCCTCAGTTTTTGAGAACCAAGGTATCAATCCAGTAGGAGGCTACACACAAGTCCCTCATACCTACACAAACAAATAAGAACCTCGCAACCAACACGATAAAGGGGTTGTCAATACCTTCAGGGCCACTTGCAAAAGTGAGATCTAACCAAGATAATAATAAGATAAATATTGTTGGTATTTTTATGATATAGATTGAAAAGTAAAGATTGCAAAATAAAGTAGATTGGAAACTTATATCATGGAAAATAGACCCGGGGGCCATAGGTTTCACTAGTGGCTTCTCTCAAGATAGCATAAGTATTATGGTGGGTGAACAAATTACTGTCGAGCAATTGATAGAAAAGTGCATAGTTATGAGAATATATAGGCATGATCATGTATATAGGCATCACGTGCGCGACAAGTAGATCGAAACCATTCTGCATCTACTACTATTACTCCGCACATCGACCGCTATCCAGCATGAATCTAGAGTATTAAGTTCATAAGAACAGAGTAACGCATTAGGCAAGATGACATGATGTAGAGGGATAAACTCAAGCAATATGATATAAACCCCATCTTTTTATCCTCGATGGCAACAATACAATACATGCCTTGCTGCCCCTGCTGTCACTAGGAAAGGACATCGCAAGATTGAACCCAAAGCTAATCACTTCTCCCATTGCAAGAAAGATCAATCTAGTAGGCCAAACCAAACTGATAATTCGAAGAGACTTGCAAAGATAACCATCATACATAAAAGAATTCAGAGGAGATTCAAATATTTCTCATAGATAAACTTCATCATAAACCCACAATTCATCGGATCTCAACAAACACACCGCAAAAAGAGTAACATCGAATAGATCTCCAAGAAGATTGAGGAGAACATTATTGTATTGAGATTCAAAGAGAGAGAAGAAGCCATCTAGCTAATAACTATGGACCCGAAGGTCTGTGGTAAACTACTCACACTTCATCGGAAAGGCTTTGGCGTTGATGTAGAAGCCCTCTATGATCGATTCCCTCTCCGGGGGAGCGCCGGAAAAGGCTCAAAGATGGGATCTCACGGGTACAGAAGGTTGCGGCGGTGGAAATAGGGTTTCGTGGTGCTCCTAGATGTTTTCAGGGTATGCAAGTATATATAGGCAAAGGAAGACGGTCAGGGGAGCCACGAGGGGCCCACGAGGGTGGGGGCGCTCCCTCCTGCCTCGTGGCCGCCTCGTTTACTTCTTGACGCCCACTCCAAGTCTCCCAGATTGCGTTCATTCGGAAAATAACTCCCTCGAAGGTTTAATTCCGTTTGGACTCCGTTTGATATTCCTTTTCTGCGAAACACTGAAATAGGCAAAAAACAACAATTTGGGTTGGGCCTCCGGTTAATAGGTTAGTTCCAAAAATAATATAAAAGTGTATAGTAAAGCCCATAAACATCCAAAATGGGTAATATAATAGCATGGAACAATCAAAACTTATAGATACGTTGGAGACGTATCAACATATATGTCATTTGAATGAAGCTTAAACTAAAATAGCTAATCTGCACTGTATCTCACGTGAAATATATAGACTAGGAAAACAATTAGTTAATGTAACTTTTGCCAAATTTTAGTCTAATCGCAAGAATCAACATGTGAAATGGGGAGGTCCCATCGGTATCTATAGCATTTCTTTTTGTTACCCTCAATAACTAGTACATAGCTTGAGTATCATCACAGGAGGGCAAAATGAGATTAAATCATGTATGAGGGGCCAATATAAGTGGCTTTTGATCGACGATAGAGTGAACACTAGAGGCATGTTGTTGCAGAGGAAATCATTCCACCTCCTTTTGTAATAATGGTACCACTGGAACATCTATGCATCTCTTTTGGGACTGTCCCTTTTCTTTACAACGTTGGTGTTGGGGAATGTAGTAATTCAAAAAGATTCCTACGATCACGCAAGATCTATCTAGGAGATGCATAGCAACGAGACAGGAGAGTGTGTCCACGTACCCTCGTAGACCGACAGCGGAAGCGTTTAGTAACGCGGTTGATGTAGTCGAACGTCTTCACGATCCAACCGATCAAAGTACCGAATGTACGGCACCTACGTGTTCAGCACACGTTCAGCACAATGACATCCCTCGAGCTCTTGATCCAGTTGAGGACGAGGGAGAGTTCCGTCAGCACGATGGCGTGACGATGGTGTTGATGATGTTACCGGAGCAGGGCTTTGCCTAAGCACTACGACGATATGACCGAGGTGTTAAACTGTGAAGGGGGGCACTACACACGACTAAGGGAATAACTGTTATGCTTTGGGGTGCCCCCTGCCCCCGTATATAAAGGAGGAGATGGGGAGGTCGGACGGCCCTGTAGGGCGCGCTGATGACCCACAAGTATATGGGATCTGAGGGAGTCCTGGACTAGGGGGTGTTCGGATAGCTGAACTATCATCATCGGCCGGACTCCAAGACTATGAAGATACAAGATTGAAGACTTCGTCCCGTGTCCGGATGGGACTTTCATTGGCGTGAAAGGCAAGCTTGGCGATACGGATATGTAGATCTCCTACCATTGTAACCGACTTTGTGTAACCCTAGCCCTCTCCGGTGTCTATATAAACCGGAGGGTTTTAGTCCATAGGACGAACAACAATCATACCATAGGCTAGCTTCTAGGGTTTAGCCTCCTTCATCTCGTGGTAGATCCACTCTTGTACTACCCATATCATCAATATCAATCAAGCAGGAGTAGGGTTTTACCTCCATCGAGAGGGCCCGAACCTGGGTAAAAACATCGTGTCCCTTGTCTCCTGTTACCATCCGCCTAGACGCACGGTTCGGGACCCCCTACCCGAGATCCGCCGGTTTTGACACCGACATTGGTGCTTTCATTGAGAGTTCGTCTGTGCCGTCGCATATAGGCTTGATGGCTCCTTCGATCATCAACAACGACGCGGTCCAGGGTGAGACTTTTCTCCCCGGACAGATCTTTGTGTTCGGCGGCTTTGCACTGTGGGCCAATTTGCTTGGCCATCTGGAGCAGATTGAAAGCTACGCCCCTGGCCATCAGGTCAGATTTGGAAGTCTGAACTTCACGGCTGACATCTGCGGAGACTTGATCTTCGATGGATTCGAGCCACAGCCGAGCGCGCCGCACTGTCACGATGGGCATGATTTAGCTCTGCTGCCGGACAGTGCCCTGGAGGCCGCACATGAGTCCGCTCCGATCCTCAATTCGAGCCGATCAAGCAGACGAGGACGGTGGCTAGACACTGCCTTGGGGCTACTACCTCTCGGGCGATGGAGCCGAATCGCCTTGTCCTTGTGAAGCTCGTGACTCGAGGTGCGGACTCCTCGCGGACTTGAACCTCCGCGCCCTCCCCAATCGAATCCGATTGGGCGCCGATCATGGAGTTCACCGCGCGACATCTTTCAACACTCACCTTTGGCGACATCCTGAATTCGCTGAAGTATCTCTCGTTATCGAGAGCCTGGCGAACTGCGGTCGGGGACGGTTGGGATGCGACGACGAAGAAATTTAAAGCCCACCCACCACCCACTTTGTAGCCACTGTCGACGATCTAACCGACATGCTAGACTACAACTCCGAAGACATCAACGGTATGGACAATGATGCCGGAGACGACCAAGAACCAGCGCCTACGGGGAACTGGAAGACCACCTCGTCATACGACATATACATGGTGGACATCCCAAAGAATGGGACTGGCGAGGAAGCAGCGGAGGAAGACTCCTCCAAGAAACAGCCTAAGCGCCGGCGTCAGCGGCGCCGCTCTAAATCCTGCCACAAAGAAGAATGGAGATTCCGCACAGAGACAATAACACCCCGACAAGTGTCGAAGACAACCCTCCAAAGAAGATTCAGCCAGAGGACGGAGAAGCCAGCCCTCATGAGAGAGCGGTGAGACGAAGAGGTAGAGGATGATAATTACATGCCTCCTCTCGAGACGAGGCAAGCCTCGACGACGACGAATTGCTGCGTGCTCGAGGATCCCGTCGAACAAGAGCGATAAACGCAGGCTTATGGCCACGGCAAACAGCCTAAAGAAAAAGCAGCAACAGCTTAGAGTTGATCAAGATCTGCTAGCCGACAGATGGACTGAAGTCCTTGCGGCCGAAGAGCATGAACTCGAACGCCCCTCCAAAAGCTACCCCAAACGCAAGTTGCTCCCCCGATTAGAGGAGGAGGCATATAAACCTGCATCACCAGAGCACAATACGGCTGACCGACCACCTCGTGGCTGCGACAGAGAGGCCTTTAGGCCCTCCACTAGAACCGTACCCCGGCATCGCTCGAAAAGCACAAAGCCACAGGGGAACGCTCCGGACTTGCGAGATATATTGGAGGATAAGGCAAGACAATCAAGATCGATCTACGGATCGCGTGGGCGCCCCACGATGCACGACGACGACCGTCACGCCGGATACAAAGAACTCGGCCGGGCGAACACAAGAGACAAAGCTCGCTTGAGCTACGTCGGGATATAGCCCAATATAGAGGCGCCGCACACCCACTATGCTTCATAGATGAAGTAATGGATCATCAAATCCCCGAAGGGTTTAAACCCGTGAATATCGAATCCTATGATGGCACAACAGACCCTGCGGTTTGGATCGAAGACTATCTCCTTCATATCCACATGGCCCGCGGTGATGATCTTCACGCCATCAAATATCTCCCACTCAAGCTTAAAGGACCAGCTCGGCATTGGCTTAACAGCTTGCCAGCAGAATCAATTGGGTGTTGGGAGGACCTGGAAGCCGCATTCCTTGACAACTTCTAGGGCACATATGTGCGACCACCAGATGCCGATGACCTAAGCCACATAATTCAGCAGCCAGACGAATCGGCCAGACAATTCTGGACACGGTTCTTAACAAAGAAAAATCAAATCGTCGACTGTCCAGATGCAGAGGCCCTCGCAGCCTTCAAACATAACATCCGCGATGAGTGGCTTGCCCGGCACCTAGGACAGGAAAAGCCGAAATCCATGGCAGTCCTGACATCACTCATGACCCGCTTCTGCGCGGGAGAGGACAGCTGGCTAGCCCGCGGTAACAACCTCAGCAAAAATTCTGGCAGTCCGGATACCAAGGACCGCAATGGCAGGTCGCGTCGCAACAAAAACAAACGCCGCGTTAACGGCGATAACACTGAGGATACAGCAGTCAATGCCGGATTCAGAGGCTCCAAACCCGGTCAGCGGAAAAAGCCATTTAAAAGAACTACTCCGGGTTTGTCCAATTTGGACCGAATACTCGACCGCTCTTGCCAGATACACGGCACCCCCGAAAAGCCAGCTAATCACACCAACAGGGATTGTTGGGTATTCAAGCAGGCAGGCACGTTAATTGCCGAAAACAATGACAAGGGGCTGCATAGCGATGACGAGGAAGAGACCCGACCACCGAACAATAGAGGACAGAAGGGTTTCCCCCCACAAGTGCGGACGGTGAACATGATATACGCAACCCACATACCCAAGAGGGAGCAGAAGCGTGCACTCATGGACGTATATGCGATGGAGCCAGTCGCCCCGAAGTTCAACCCATGGTCCTCCTGCCCGATCACTTTTGATCAAAGGGACCACCCCACCAGCATCCGCCACGGCGGATTCGCCGCATTGGTTTTAGACCCAATCTTCGATGGATTTCACCTCACCAGAGTCCTGATGGACGGCGGCAGCAGCCTGAACCTGCTTTATCAGGATAGAGTGCACAAGATGGGCATAGACCCCTCAAGGATTAAACCAACAAAGACGACCTTCAAAGGCGTCATACCAGGTGTAGAGGCCAATTGTACAGGCTTAGTTACACTGGAAGTGGTCTTCGGATCCTCGGATAACTTCCGAAGCGAGGAGTTAATCTTTGACATTGTTCCGTTCCGCAGCGACTATCATGCTCTGCTCGAACGGACCGCGTTTGCAAAGTTCAACGCGGCACCGCACTACGCATACCTTAAGCTCAAGATGCCAGGCCCTCGAGGAGTCATCACGATCAACGGAAACACGGAACGCTCCCTCCGAACGGAGGAACACACAGCGGCTCTCGCGGCAGAAGTACAGAGTAGCCTCTTAAGGCAATTCTCGAGTCCGGCCGTTAAGCGGCCAGACACTGCTAAACACGCCCGGAGTAACCTGCAACAAGGCCACCTGGCACGTATCGAGCACGCGTAGCAGTGTGGCCCCAACCCCAGCCCTTGCACAATATCAAGACCGGTACTTCGTGTACATCATTACGCTCTGGAGATACCATGGGTATAGGGGGAGGGGCACGACCACGACAGGCCCAGGGTGCGGCTCAACCACACCAGGGGCTCCCAAGTGTGTCATTCTTTTTTATTTTTCTTTTTTTACCCACAGGACTCCGTTCACCAGAGGCCCTGTCCGGCAGTAGACCTGCCGAACTCACGATGCAACAGCCAGGGAAGGAGAAAGGCTACGACGAGTATCCAGGTGGTCTCCATTACGAGCATTAAATCTATTTTATATACCATTCCGCAGCCTACCCCTGGAGGGGGACACGTTTAATAGTCCCATCCCTTGCTTATCGCACTATTTGTATCGTTCTGCATTCATGGCAGTATTTCTTGAATAAACAATGCATTGCTTTTTGCTTATAATTGCATTTCTTTCTTATACATATGTTCATTTATGACATGTTGCACCCGTACACTTTGGTATGGCTAAATACACTAGGGGCTTAAGTTCCCCACATTATGGTGTGATAAGTCCGAACACTTTCACAAGTGCGGCACCCCGAACTTATAGCATTATATGCATCGGCTCCGAATCATGTCTTGGGTCAATAGTTGGGTTTGCCCGGCTCCCATGTTTTGGTACCTTACGTTCCGTTGTATCGGCTAAGGTAGCACTGGGAGAACCATTGCGATTGCGCCCCAGTTGAGCTGGGCGAGCGCCTCAGTGGAGAAAGCTAAAACTGATCGTCATGATGAGGCGAGAGCCGGTCGCTGTTCGAGAGGTTTTTTCGAGTCCCTAAAGACTTATGCCGCTTAGAGAGAGGAACCGGCTTTGTCCGGCCCAGGCATGGATAGCGCCCCGAATTCGGCCTTCCGAACACTAGGGGCTTCGCCGAAATTTAAAATTATAGAATTCTATGGCTAAGTGAGAGTGTTCAAGCACTATAAGTCCGGTTGCCTTGTTCGTTATGTTGAGCGCCTCCCTAGATGGACCCAACAATGGGAACAAGAGCGCTCAAGTTTATCCCGAACACCCCAGCACTCGTGGCATGGGGGCTGAAGCCGACGACTTGCCATCTCTCAGGTTTGATAAACGGCCGCACGGAAGGTAATATTTTAAATCAATAAGCGTTGCTTAGCGCATACGAACAAAGTTTTCGGCGCACAGGATAACAAAATGCGAGTCTAATCAAATATTACATCTTTGGAGCACTCACTCGCAATCATGCGGGCACCCTTCAGGACACCCTTATAATACATTTCGGCGCAGGATACTCCTTGCTCTGCGGTGCGCGTCCGTCACAAGCTTCTCAGCGTCCATCCTGCCGAGTGCACCTTTGCACGGGCAAGGGCCCGACGGGCACCTTCAATGCAGACGGAGTGCTTGACGACTTCAACCCGTGGACACGATCCACCAGCCGCCGCACCAGGCCGGTAGCTCCTGTGCATGGCCTCCTTGGGCCACAGCCGAACTATGAGGCCCTTCATGGCCTGTTCGGCCACCTTGTGGAGCTCGACCAGGTGCTTAAGCTGGTCGCTAAGGGGCACCGGATGTACGGCCTCAGCATACTGATGAAGGAAATATGCCCTAGAGGCAATAATAAAGTTATTATTTATTTCCTTATATCATGATAAATGTTTATTATTCATGCTAGAATTGTATTAACCGGAAACATAATACATGTGTGAATACATAGACAAACACAATGTCACTAGTATGCCTCTACTTGACTAGCTCGTTAATCAAAGATGGTTAAGTTTCCTAACCATAGACTTGAGTTGTCATTTGATTAACGGGATCACATCATTAGAAGAATGATGTGATTGACTTGACTTATTCCGTTAGCCTAGCACTTGATCGTTTAGTATGTTGTTATTGCTTTCTTCATGACTTATACAATGTTCCTACAACTATGAGATTATGCAACTCCCGTTTACCGGAGGAACACTTTGTGTGCTACCAAACGTCACAACGTAACTGGGTGATTATAAAGGTGCTCTACAGGTGTCTCCGAAGGTACATGTTGGGTTGGCGTATTTCGAGATTAGGTTTTGTCACTCCGATTGTCGGAGAGGTATCTCTGGGCCCTCTCGGTAATGCACATCATTTAAGCCTTGCAAGCATTACAACTAATGAGCTAGTTGCGAGATGATGTATTACGGAACAAGTAAAGAGACTTGCCGGTAACGAGATTGAACTAGGTATTGGATACCGACGATCTAATCTCGGGCAAGTAACATACCGATGACAAAGGGAACAACGTATGTTGTTATGCGGTCTGACCAATAAAGATCTTCGTAGAATATGTAGGAACCAATATGGGCATCCAGGTCCCGCTATTGGTTATTGACCGGAAACGTGTTTCGGTCATGTCTACATAGTTCTCGAACCCGTAGGGTCCGCACGCTTAAGGTTTCGATGACAGTTTTATTATGAGTTTTTGAGTTTTGATGTACCGAAGGAGTTCGGAGTCCCGGATGAGATCGGGGACATGACGAGGAGTCTCGAAATGGTTGAGACGTAAAGATCGATATATTGGACGACTATATTCGAGTTCGGAAGGTTCCGAGTGATTCGGTATTTATCGAATCTTCGGAGAGTTACGGAATTCGCCGGGAGAAGTATTGGGCCTTATTGGGCCATACGGGAAAGAGAGAGGGCTGCCTAGGGCAGGCCGCGCCCCCAAGGCCTAGTCCGAATGGACTAGGGGAGGCCGCACCCCTCCTTCCTTCCTTCTCTCTTCCCCTTCCTTGTTTCCTACTCCTACTACATGGAAGGACTCCTAGTAGGACTAGGAAAGGGGGAATCATACTCCCGGTGGGAGTAGGACTCCCCTAGGGCGCGCCATAGAGAGGCCGGCCCTCCCCCTCCTCCACTCCTTTATATACGGGGGCAGGGGGCACCCCAATAGACACACAAGTTGATCTACGGATCGTTCCTTAGCCGTGTGCGGTGCCCCCTTCCACCATATTCCACCTCGGTCATATCGTCCGGAGTTTAGGCGAAGCCTGCGCGATAGAACATCATCATCGCTCCCACGCCGTCATCTTGATGTAACTCATCTCCGAGCTCGGCTGGATCGGAGGCCGGAGATCGTCATCGAGCTGAGCGTGTGCTGAACTCGGAGGCTCCGTCGTTCGGTGCTTGGATCGGTCGGATCGTGAAGACGTACGACTACATCAACCGCGTTGTGCTAACGCTTCCGCTTACGGTCTCACGAGGGTACGTGGGCGAACACTCTCCCCTCTCGTTGCTATGCCATCACCATGATCTTGCGTGTGCGTAGGAATTTTTTGAAATTACTCGTTCCCCAACAAAGGGCATCCGAGCCAGGTTTTATGCGTTGATGTTATATGCACGAGTAGAACACAAGTGAGTTGTGGACGATATAAGTCATACTGCCTACCAGCATGTCATACTTTGGTTCGGCGGTATTGTTGGATGAAGCGGTCCGGACCGACATTACGCGTACGCTTACGCGAGACTGGTTCTACCGACGTGCTTTGCACATAGGTGGCTGGCGGGTGTCAGTTTCTCCAACTTTAGTTGAACCGAGTGTGACTATGCCCGGTCCTTGTGAAGGTTAAAACGGAGTCTATTTGACAAACTATCGTTGTGGTTTTGATGCGTAGGTGAGAACGGTTCTTGCTAAGCCCGTAGCAGCCACGTAAAACTTGCAACAACAAAGTAGAGGACGTCTAACTTGTTTTTGCAGGGCATGTTGTGATGTGATATGGCCAAGACGTGATGCTATATTTTATTGTATGAGATGATCATGTTTTGTAATCGAAGTTATCGGCAACTGGCAGGAGCCATATGGTTGTCGCTTTATTGTATTAAATGCAAGCATACATAATTGCTTTACTTTATCACTAAGCGGTAGCGATAGTCGTAGAAGCAATAGATGGCGTAAACGACAACGATGCTACGATGGAGATCAAGGTGTCGCGCCGGTGATGATGGTGATCACGACGGTGCTTTAGAGATGGAGATCACAAGCACAAGATGATGATGGCCATATCATATCACTTATATTGATTACATGTGATGTTTATCCTTTATGCATCTTATCTTGCTTTGATTGACGGTAGCATTTTAAGATGATCTCTCACTAAAAAAATTATCAAGAAGTGTTCTCCCTGAGTATGCACCATTGCCAAAGTTCGTCGTCCCCAGACACCACGTGATGATCGGGTGTGATAAGCTCTACGTCCATCTACAATGGGTGCAAGCCAGTTTTGCACATGCAGAATACTCAGGTTAAACTTGACGAGCCTAGCATATGCAGATATGGCCTCGGAACACGGAGACCAAAAGGTCGAGCGTGAATCATATAGTAGATATGATCAACATAGTGATGTTCACCATTGAAAACTACTCCATCTCCGTGATGATCGGTTATGGTTTAGTTGATTTGGATCACGTGATCACTTAGATGACTAGAGAGATGTCTGTCTAAGTGGGAGTTCTTAAGTTATATGATTAATTGAACTTAAATTTATCATGAACTTAGTCCTGGTAGTATTTTGCAAATTATGTTGTAAGATCAATAGCTTGCGTTGTTGCTTTCATATGTTTATTTTGATATGTTCCTAGAGAAAATTGTGTTGAAAAATGTTAGTAGCAGTGATGCGGATTGGATCCATGATCTGAGGTTTATCCTCATTGCTGCACAGAAGAATTATGTCCTTAATGCACCGCTAGGTGACAAACCTATTGCAGGAGCAGATGCACACGTTATGAACATTTGGCTAGCTCAGTATGATGACTACTTGATAGTTTAGTGCACCATGCTTAACGGCTTAGAATCGGGACTTCAAAGACGTTTTGAACATCATGGACCATATGAGATGTTCCAGGAGTTGAAGTTAATATTTCTAGCAAATACCCGAGTTGAGAGATATGAAGTCTCCAACAAGTTCTATACCTAAAAGATGGAGGAGAATCGCTCAACTAGTGAGCATGTGCTCAGATTGTCTGGGTACTTCAATCGCTTGAATCAAGTGGGAGTTAATCTTCCTGATAAGATAATGATTGACAGAATTATCTAGTCACCATCACTAAGTTATTAGAACTTCGTGATGAACTATAGTATGCAAGGGATGACGAAAATGATTCCCGAGCCCTTCGTGATGTTGAAATCGATGAAGGTAGAAATCAAGAAAGAGCATCAAGTGTTGATGATTGACAAGACCACTAGTTTCAAGAGAAGGGCAAAGGGAAAGAAAGGGAACTTCAAGTGGAAAGACAAGCAAGTTGTCACTCCTGCGAAGAAACCCAAAGCTAGACCATAGCCTGAAACTAAGTGTTTACACTGCAAAGGAAATGGTCACTGGAAGCGGAAATGCCCTGAATATTTGGTGGATAAGAAGGATGGTAAAGTGAACAAGGGTATATTTGATATACAGGTTATTAATGTGTGCCTTACTAGTGTTTATAGTGGCCCCTGAGTATTTGATACTTGTTCGGTTGCTAAGGTTCGTAACTCGAAACAGGAGTTACATAATAAACAGAGACTAGTTGAGGGGAAGTGACGATGAGTGTTGGAAGCAGTTCCAAGATTGATATGATCATCATCACACACTCCCTATACTTTCGGGATTACTGTTAAACCTAAATAAATGTTATTTGGCGTTTGCATTGAGCATGAATATGATTTGATCATGTTTATTGCAATACGTTTATTCATTTAAAAGTCAGAGAATAATTGTTGTTCTATTTACATGAATAAAACCTTCATTGGTCATACACCCAATGAAAATAGTTTGTTGGATCTCGATCGTAGTGATACACATATTCACAATATTGATGCCAATAGATGCAAAGTTAATAATGATAGTGCAACTTGTTTGAAGCACTGCCGTTTGGGTCATATCGGTGTAAAGCGCATGAAGAAACTCCATAAAGATGGATTTTCGGAATCACTTGGTTATGAATCATTTGATGTTTGCGAACCGTGCCTTTTGGGCAAGATGACTAAAACTCCGTTCTTCGGAACAATGGAACGAGCTACTGACTTGTTGGAAATAATACATACCGATGTATGCGCACCAATGAGTATGAAGGCTCGTGGCAAGTATCGTTATTTTCTGACCTTCACAAGATGATTTAAGCAGATATGGGTATATCTACTTGATGAAACATAAGTCTGAAATAGTTGAAAGGTTCAAAGAATTTCAGAGTGAAGTGGAAAGATCATCGTAACAAGAAAATAAAGTTTCTGCGATCTGATCGCGGAGACGAATATTTGAGTTTCGAGTTTGGTCTTCAATTAAAACAATGTGGAATAGTTTCACAGCTCAAGCCACCTGGGACACCACAACGTTATGGTGTGTCCGAACGTCGTAACCGCACTTTACTGGATATGGTGCAATCTATGATGTCTCTGACTGATTTACCAATATTGTTTTGGGGTTATGCATTAGAGACAACTGCATTCACATTAAAAGGGCACCATCTAAATCCGTTGAGAGGACAACATATGAACTGTGGTTTAGCAAGAAACCCAAGTTGTCGTTTCTTAAAGTTTGGGGCTGCGATGCTTATGTGAAAAACTTTCATCCTGATAAGCTCGAACCCAAATCAGAGAAGTGCGTCTTCATAGAATACCCAAAGGAAATTATTGGGTACACCTTCTATCACAGATCCGCAGGCAAGATATTCGTTGCTAAAAATGGATCCTTTCTAGAGAAGGAGTTTCTCTCGAAAGAAGTGAGTGGGAGGAAAGTAGAGCTTGATAAGGTAATTTGTACCTTCTCCCGAATTGGAAAGTAGTTCATCACGTAAATCAGTTCCAAGATTCCTACACCAATTAGTGAGGAAGCTAATGATGATGATCATGAAACTTGAGATCAAGTTACTACAAAACCTCGTGGGTCTTCCAAAGTACAGTCCGCACTGAGTAGTGCAGTAATACTGCTCGGAAGTCATGTTACTAGACCATGATGAACCTACGAACTATGAGGAAGCGATGATGAGCCCAGATTCATGAAATGGCTTGAGGCCATAAAATCTGAGATATGATCCACGTATGAGAACAAAGTATGGACTTTGATTGACTTGCTCGATGATCAGCAAGCCATGTTAAATAAGTGGATCTTCAAGAGGAAGACGGACACTGATAGTAGTGTTACTATCCACTAAGCTCGACTTGTTGCTAAAGGTTTTCAACAAGTTCAAGGGGTTGAATCCGATGAGATTTTCTCACTCGTATCGATGCTTAAGTCTATCCGAATCATGTTAGCAATTGCCACATTTTATGAAATCTGGCAAATGGATGTCAAAACTGAATTCCTTAATGGTTTTCTTAAAGAAGAGTTGTATATGATGCAACCAGAAGGTTTTGTCAATCCTAAAGGTGCTAACAAAATGTGCAAGCTCCAGCAATCCATCTATGGACTGGTGCAAGCATCTCGGAGTTGGAATATACGCTTTGATAAGTTGATCAAAGCATATAGTTTTATCTGAGACTTACGGTGAAGCTTGTATTTACAAGAAAGTGAGTGGGAGCACTACATCATTTCGATAAGTATATGTGAATGACATATAGTTGATCGAAATAATGTAGAATTATTCTCAAAGCATAAAGGAGTGTTTGAAAGGTGTTCTTTCAAAGCAAGACCTCGATGAAGCTGCTTACACATTGAGCATCAAGATCTATATAGATAGATCAAGGCGCTTGATAAGATTTTTCAATGAGTACATACCTTGATAAATTTTGAATAGTTCAAAATGGAGCAGTCAAAGAAGGAGTTCTTGCTCGTGATGCAAAGGTGTGAAGTTGAGTAAGACTCAAGACCCGACCATGGCGAAAAATAGAAAGAGAATGAAAAGTCATTCCCTATGCCTCGACCATAGGTTCTATAAAGTATGCTATGTTGTAAACTGACCTATTGTATACCTTGCTCGAGTTTGACAAAGGAATACAATTTTGATCTAAGAGTAGATCACTGGACAGCAGTCAAGAATATCCTTAGTGAGAACTAAGGAGATGTTTCTCGATTATGGAGGTGATAAAAGAGCCCGTCGTAAAAGTTACAACTATGCAAGCTTTTACTCCAATCCAGATGACTCTAAGTCTCAATCTGGATACATATTGACAGTGGGAGCAATTAGCTAGAGTAGCTCCGTGCAGAGCATCGTGGACATAGAATTTTTGCAAAATACATACGACTCTGAATATGACAGACCCATTGACTAAACTTCTATCACAAGCAAAACATGATCATACCTTAGTACTCTTTGGGTGTTAATCACATAGCAATGTGAGCTAGATTATTGACTCTAGTAAACCCTTCGAGTGTTGATCACATGAAGATGTGAACTATGGGTATTAATCACATACAGATGTGAATATTGGTGCTAAATCACATGGCGATGTGAACTAGATTATTGACTCTAGTGCAAGTGGGAGACTGAAGGAAATATGCCCTAGAGGCAATAATAAAGTTATTATTTATTTCCTTATATCATGATAAATGTTTATTATTCATGCTAGAATTGTATTAATCGGAAACATAATACATGTGTGAATACATAGACAAACACTGTGTCACTAGTATGCCTCTACTTGACTACCTCGTTAATCAAAGATGGTTAAGTTTCCTAACCATAGACATGAGTTGTCATTTGATTAACAGGATCACATCATTAGAATAATGATGTGATTGACTTGACCCATTCCGTTAGCCTAGCACTTGATCGTTTAGTATGTTGCTATTGCTTTCTTCATGACTTATACAATGTTCCTACAACTATGAGATTATGCAACTCCCGTTTACCGGAGGAACACTTTGTGTGCTACCAAACGTCACAACGTAATCGGGTGATTATAAAGGTGCTCTCTGGTGTCTCCGAAGGTACATGTTGGGTTGGCGTATTTGAGATTAGGTTTTGTCACTCCGATTGTCGAGAGGTATCTCTGGCCCTCTCGGTAATGCACATCATTTAAGCCTTGCAAGCATTACAACTAATGAGCTAGTTGCGAGATGATGTATTCTGGAACAAGTAAAGAGACTTGCGGTAACGAGATTGAACTAGGTATTGGATACCGACGACCTAATCTCGGGCAAGTAACATACCGATGACAAAGGAACAACGTATGTTGTTATGCGGTCGACCAATAAAGATCTTCGTAGAATATGTAGGAACCAATATGGGCATCCAGGTCCCGCTATTGGTTATTGACGGAAACGTGTTTCGGTCATGTCTACATAGTTCTCGAACCCGTAGGGTCCGCACGCTTAAGGTTTCGATGCGGTTTTATTATGAGTTTATGAGTTTTGATGTACGAAGGAGTTCGGAGTCCCGGATGAGATCGGGGACATGACAAGGAGTCTCAAAATGGTCGAGATGTAAAGATCGATATATTGGGCGACTATATTCGGAGTTCGGAAAGGTTCCGAGTGATTCGGGTATTTATCGAGTACTGAGAGTTACGGAAATTCGCCGGGGAGAAGTATTGGGCCTTATTGGGCCATACGGGAAAGAGAGAGGGCTGCCTAGGGCAGGCCGCGCTTCTCAAGGCCTAGTCCGAATTGGACTAGGGGGAGGGGCCGCACCCCCTCCTTCCTTCCCTTCTCTCTTCCCCTTCCTTGTCTCCTACTCCTACTACATGGAAGGACTCCTAGTAGGACTAGGAATGGGGGAATCCTACTCCCGGTGGGAGTAGGACTCCCCTAGGGCACGCCATAGAGAGGCCGGCCCTCCCCCTCCTCCACTCCTTTATATACGGGGGCAGGGGGCACCCCATAGACACACAAGTTGATCTACGGATCGTTCCTTAGCCGTGTGCGATGCCCCTTCCACCATATTCCACCTCGGTCATATCGTCGCGGAGTTTAGGCGAAGCCCTGCGCCAGTAGAACATCATCATCGTCACCACGCCGTCATGCTGACAAAACTCATCTCCAGAGCTCGGCTGGATCGGAGGCCGGAGATCGTCATCGAGCTGAACGTGTGGTGAACTCGGAGGCTCCATACATTCGGTGCTTGGATCGGTCGGATCGTGAAGACGTACGACTACATCAACCGTGTTGTGCTAACGCTTCCGCTTACGTACGTGGATGAACACTCTCCCCTCTCATTGCTATGCCATCAGCATGATCTTGCGTGTGCGTAGGATTTTTTTTGAAATTACTACGTTCCCCAACAACTGAGACCAGAAGACCTTCTCCGTCGAGCTCCCCTCCTCGGCCCGGTAGAAAGCGGCAGCATCGGACACGCTGCGGGGCAGATCTGCGAACGCTCCTGGAGAGCTCCGAATTCGGGTAAGTAATAGGTAATTCACATTCACATGCTTACTTTGCATGAAAAATGCCTTACCCGCCGCTATTTTCTTTGTCGGTGTACTAAAGTGGGGGTACCTTAGTACCCCGAACTTGGGCACGGGCAGTCGCAGCGCCCCGCGGCAGGGCTTGCCGGACGCCCGCCAAGATCCTCCGCCATTCCCATTACTGCCATTCAAGAACAAAGTGTTAACTAAGAAGGACAAGACCCCGGCAAGAGGAGCTTGCCGGGAAGGACAAGGCCCCGGCAAGAGGAGCTTGCCGGGAAGGACAAAGGCCCCGGCAAGAGGAGCTTGCCGGGAAGGCCAACCAAGGCACTTCAAGAAACTTGCCGCAACACCCCGCGCGTCCCGACAAGGCCCGGCAAGCGGCAAGCTTGCTGGTGCGACAAGATAAGGGCCGAGGCAAGGCGCTTGCCGCGGCAAGGCTGCCACTCTGCACCCGAGCTCCAGCGCATCCAACGACGTGTCGCCCCAGGACCATCCCAGGAGCACGTGGCGATGCGCTATGCAGCCATGCGGTGCGAGGTGGCAAGCGAAGCTGACAAGGAGGCCATCATGGCGATCAGTGGCGCCCCTAACAATTGCTTCCTTGCACTGTTGGGGCGACCGGACGGGCATTAAATGCCCTTGTCCCCTGCCGTCAGAGTTAGGTAGGGGGCACTGTTGGTAGTAGTTGTACCAACATGCGTTTTTACCTTTTTACCCCTCTTTCTACGCTGCCACCTGTCGGTGACCCCTTTAGACTATAAAAGGGAGGCCCATGCGCACGTAGAAGGGGTTCGGTTCATTCGACTCATACAACACGACACCACACCCACGCTCTCAAGCAAGAACAAATACAAACACAAAGCAGCAGTAGGAGTTTTATCTCTCCGGAGAGCTCCGAAGCTGGGTAAAATCCCCCGCGTGCTCTCGCCTCGATCCGCTCTGCGTGCGTCCTCTGCTCCCTTGCCGGACCGAGAAGGGGCCCCCTGCCCCATAGGTGCTCGTCCCCCACGACATCTCTGGCGCGCCAGGTAGGGGGGCGTCGAGGTCGTGCATATCTTCATTGACATGCCACCGAAGAAGAAGACTTCGGAGGTGGCCGCTCCGTCCGCGACTATCCTACAGCCACCGGAGCAAACGGGCGGTGGGGTGGACACCGGCGGAGGAGCGGGCGCCGGCGGGGGGACTCACATCGTCACCCGGTCCAAAGACAAGGCCCCGCAAGGTTCAGCGTCTGCACATCCACCGCACCCCTCCCAGGAGGTGCAGGATCGACAATGCCACGGTGCTCCTAGCACCGTACTTGCGTTGGAACAAGGCCAAGCTGGTGGGTCGCGGGACACTCAAGGCCAACGCGTGCGTCAACACGCCGGCACGAGCGCAGTGCGGTCGCCTGGACGAGATGTTGCTCCTTCTAACACTGTTAGAAGTTTGAGAATGTCTCGCACCTCGCGTCGCTCGCCATCGCCACCCAACACTCCAGAGGAAGCGCTGGCCCGAGCCCAGCTGCTTCTAGAATACCCTCCAGCGCCAGACAAGATCGACGACTGGAGGGCCGCCATTTATAGCCTTATCGGCTTCGCCAACGGCGACAAGCCCCAGCAACCGAGCGCATCGAAGCCCCGGCAAGACGCCCAAACGCAAGCCAACGTCGACAAGACCGCTGGGGGTGCCACCACCGTGCACTCCCCGCCCCGAAGGCCAATATCGCCGACTCGCCGGGCCAACCTCGACACCGACTCCACCGCGTCGTCGGACCCGCGAGCTCGCCGTGATCAACGCCAAGTTCTCCAAGAACGACGACACGAGGACGCTCGTACTCGCATCGAGCGCAGAAGAGAAGCGCGACGTCAATCTGACCAGCGCGCTGGGCCCACTGTCGATATGCATGCGCCAGGGGAACCAGGCGACTTGCCGTATCACGGTAGGTTACCCTGCGTTCACTCGTGAGCTGCGGCAGGTCCATGGGCCCAATACCAGAACTTCAAGCGACGTGCCCGAGAAGTACGATGGCAGGATACATCCGTCAGAGTTCCTCAGCGTCTACACCATCGCGGTGCAGGTTGCCGGGGGCGCGACGAGAAGATCCTCGCCAACTACTTCCCGCTGGTGCCCAAACCCAACGTCAGATCTTGGCTCATGCACTTGCCGGACAACTCCAACTCTTCGTGGGCGGACCTGTGGCATCAGTTTTTCGGCGCCTTCACAGGTGGCCACAAACCCCATGGCCAGGAGAGTGACCTTCATCTGCTCGCCCAAAAGGAAGGAGAACCCCTGCGCAAGTATATACAGAGATTCAGTCAGGTGCAGCGCAACATCCCAGACGTCCACCCTGCCGTGGTTATCAGCGCGTTCCATCAGAACGTGCGTAACTGCAGGATGAGGGAGGAGATGGCGATGTGCAAAATCAGAGATGTCAGCTAGCTATATGCTCTGGCCGACAAGTGTGCACGAGCTGAAGAGGGGAGGAGACTCCCCGGAGAGAACGCAGGAGCAGAAGGATCTGACAGTGAGGACGCCCCTCCGGCAAAGAGGAACCGGAGGCGGAATAATAGAAAGAGGAAGGCTAAGGATGTGCTAGTTGTTGAGCAGTCCGGCAGCGGAGGCGGTTCCGAGAAGGCTAGAGCTGGTGACTCCGGCGAGGCTGTGGTAGCCGCCGACAAGCAGGATGGCTCCGACAAGCAGTATTGCAAGATCCACCGCACCAAGGGCCATGACCTCCAAGCCTGCAAGAAAGTTGAGCAGATGGCGGAGCTACAGAAATTTGAATACGAGCGCCGCGACAAGGAGAAGGCCCGGGAAGGTGGCGGAGGATCCGGCAACAAGCGTCCCACCCGGGGAGGGCGCCGCGGCAAGGTCAAGCAGCGGCAAGGAGACAGGCCTCCCCGTGGCCGCGACAAGGACGAAGACGAAGATGAGGATGATGAGATGGAGGAGGATGAGACTGACGAGCAAGAGTTTCAGAAGGCAACGGAGGTTTTGTGCGTTGAGGGTGGTGCTTCTCTGCACACCTCGCACCGCCAACTCAAACAGTGGGTGCGGGAGGTGAACGCAGCAGAACCGTCCGTTGAGTCGCACAAGCCCCTGAAGTGGTCCAGCACGCCCATCATCTTCGACGTTGAGGATCACCCTAATCGCATCACTGTGGTCGGGTGCTTGCCGATGTTGGTTTCGCCAACAATCCGCAACCTCAAGGTCACGAAGATGCTGGTTGACGGCGGGGCCAGCCTAAATCTGATCTCCTCTGCAGTGCTCAAGAAGCTCCAGATCCCCGACAGCGAGCTCGAAGAGACTGGCACCTTTCAAGGAATAAACCCGGGAAGGAGCAAGCCGAAGGGGAAGATTACGCTGCCAGTGACATTTGGCAGCGAGCTGAATTTCAGGACAGAGAGAGTCACATTTGATGTTGCTGATTTCCCATTGCCCTATAATGGGATACTTGGCCGTCCAGCGCTTGCCAAGTTCATGGCAGCCTCTCACTACGCTTACAATGTGCTCAAGATGCCCGGTCCGATAAGTGTCATTTCTATCCAAGGCGACAAGAAGGATGCACTCATTTGTACCGACAAGATCTACCGGGAAGCAGCAGCCGCAGCACAGCGCAAACCACTTGCCGCTGAAGCTCCCGGAGGGAAGAAGGAGAAGACCAAGTCCGGCAAGAGTAGTTCTGATGCCTACTCCGGCAAGCGCACCTCTTCGGAGTGCTGCGCTACCGTCGAGGACGCACCATCGAGCTCCACCGGCAAGTGCAAGAAGGCAAAGACAGCTTCACCGGAGACCAAGAAAGTGGCCGCCAAGGAGGACGGCACTGGTGGTACCTTCACCATCAGTGCCACGCTTGATCCTAAATAGGAAAGCGCGCTCGTTGCTTTCCTACGGGCGAATGTCGATGTGTTCGCATGGCAACCATCTGTCATCCCCGGTGTTCCCAGGAAAGTAATTGAGCACCACCTTGCCGTCTGCCCTCACGCGCGGCCCGTCAAGCAGAGAGTTAGGAAGCAAGCAGTGGAGAGACAAGAGTTCATTGCAGAAGAGATCAAGAAGTTGGAAGCAGCAGGCCTGGTCCGAGGAGTACTCCATCCAACATGGTTAGCCAATCCGAGAGTCGTGCGCCAAAGCAAGCGGAAATGGAGGCTTTGTATTGACTTCACCGATGTTAATAAAGCTTGTCCCAAGGATCCATTTCCCTTGCCGCGCATTGACCAGATTGTCGACTCCACGGCAGGATGTGACCTGCTTTCATTCCTTGATGCATATTCAGGATATCATCAGATCTTCATGGCTGAAGAGGATGAAGAGAAAACCGCATTCATTACTCCATGTGGCACATACTGCTTTGTACGGATGCCTTTTGGACTAAAGAATGCTGGTTCAACATTTGCAAGAGTAGTCAGTCATGCTTTTGAGCCACAACTGCACAGAAATGTAGAAGCTTACATGGATGACATAGTGGTCAAGAGCAAGGACAAGGAAACTCTGATCCAAGATTTGGACGAGACTTTTGCAAATCTGCGCAAGATCAATCTCAAGATGAACCCCGAGAAGTGCGTGTTTGGAGTACCTTTCGGCAAGCTTCTCGGGTTCTTTGTGTCACAGAGGGGGATTGAAGCTAATCCCGACAAGATCAAGGCCATCGAGCAAATCGAAGCACCGAAGCGAGTCAAGGACGTACGAAGGCTTGCCGGCTGTGTTGCTGCTCTCAGCAGGTTCATTTCCAAGTCTGCTGAACGCAGCGCCGCTTTTTCAAAATCTTGAAAAGGCGGGTCCAATGAAATGGACTCCGGAAGCGGAGGCTGCGTTGCAAGACTTGAAGAAATATTTGTCCTCCACTCCAACACTTGTCGCACCTAAGCCACAAGAGAAGTTGTTGCTATATCTGGCGGCAACCAATCAAGTGGTTAGTGCTGCGTTAGTAGCGGAGAGGAGGCGGATGATGAGCCACGTGCATGCAAGCAAGTCCAAACAAGCGGGGGCTTCCCCGACAAGCTCTGGCCCGACAAGCCCTGATCCGACAAGTTCAGGTTCCGGCAAGGATGGATCTGCGCAGCCACAAGAAGAGAAACAGAAGAAGATGGTGCAGCGCCCAGTTTACTTTGTCAGTTCCCTTCTCTGAGGGGCTAGATCAAGGTACTACGGTGTCGCGAAGTTGCTTTTCGGCCTCCTAATGGCCTCGAGGAAGCTGCGCCATTACTTTCAAGCACATGAGATCACAGTGGTCACTCGCTTTCCGTTGAAGAGGATATTGCAAAATCCAGAAGCAACAGGCAGGATTGTCGAGTGGGCACTGGAATTGTCAAGCTTTGGCCTCAAGTTTGAAAGTACTTCAACTATTCAGAGCCGAGCATTGGCAGAGTTCATAGCAGAATGGACGCCAACACCTGATGAAGAAACTCCGGAGAGGAGCATCCCCGTCAAGGAAGCAAGCAAAGAATGGATCATGTACTTTGATGGTGCCTTCTCGCTGCAAGGCGCGGTCTTGGCGTATTACTTGTCGCCCCTAATCGGAGAGCACCTCAAGTACGTGGTCCAAATGCACTTTCCCAAGGAGCAAGCAACCAACAATACTGCAGAGTATGAAGGCTTGCTTGCCGGACTCAGGATCGCGGCAGAACTTGGGATCAATAAGCTTATTGTCAGGGGTGACTCGCAGCTTGTCATCTGCCAAGTTAACAAAGATTATCAGAGTTCGTTGATGGAAGCATACATTGATGAAGTAAGGAAGCTGGAAGAACATTTTGAAGGCCTGCAGATGGAACATGTTCCAAGAGCTCAGAATGACATTGCAGACGGCCTGTCAAAGTGTGCCGCACTCAAGTTACCTGTGGAACCAGGAATTTTTGTGCTCAAGCTGACTCAACCATCTGTAACACCATCAACTGGACCGGACAAGAAGAGGAAGTTGGTTACTGGCGACTACTTTCCAGCAGAGCTCCCTGAAGCCGCCATCAAGAAGGCCCCTAGGATCAACATAAAGAGTGCTGAGGAGCAGTCTGCTCCGACAAGCCCCAGGGCTTGTTTCGTTGAAGCAGACGCTCCCGGCAAGCTGTGTCCCGACACGCTTGCCGGGGAGCATCATGCTCCGGCAGGATCCCAGATTCTTGCCGTAGAAGCGGATGTTCCTACAGCAGCATTTGCGCCTTTAGTCCTTGTCGTCGAGCCACAAGCTCCGGCATGGGCACAACAGATCGTCCATTTCCTTCAGACAGGAGAACTTCCCGAGGAACAAGAAGAAGCAGAGAGAGTAGCCCGGCAATCAAGTATGTACCAGTTTGTCGATGACATACTGTACAGAAGATGATTCAACGGAGTGAAATTGAAGTGCATTTCCCGGGAAGATGGATAGGAGCTGTTGGCGGAGATACACGGAGGCATATGTGGTCACCACATTGGCGCAAGAGCACTTGCCGGCAAGGCTTTCCGGCAAGGTTTCTTCTGGCCGACAGCCCTCCAGGATGCAACTGCATAAGTAACCAAGTGTGAAGCGTGCCAGCTCCACTCCAAGCAGATACATCAACCAGCTTAAGCTCTCCAAACAATCCCTTTATCCTGGCCATTCTCGGTCTGGGGGCTCGACATTCTCGGCCCCTTTCCCCTCGTATACGGATCGCCTCCAGTGCTTGCTTATGATGAGCTAGAGCAAGAGCAGCTGCGGCAAGATGACACGCTGCTCCTCGAGGTAGATCATCTTTAGGCTATGGTACGAGCTGCTCGCTACCGGCAAGCTTTGCGCTGCTACCATAGACGCAAAGTTAACGCCAGAAGCTTCGAGAGGGAGAGGATGCAGGTGTGGGCCGGGCATCGTTCAAAGAAGTATGGCCTTGCCGGAACATAGGCGACAGAAAATCTAAGTTGCCAAAGTTTGAGCATAATCAAGTTTTAAATTTTTAAGTTATATTCCTTACGTCCATGCCTTGTATGAAAAACCTGTGCGCGGAGGAATCGACTCGTGGCTAAGTTGCGCCCTTGATTTGTTTCGAGTCTGCTCAACAATACAAGCGCGCTGCAACTAGCCCCGACAAGATTTCTTGCCGGAGGCAGCACCGCCAGCAGGTTGCTGATGTTCCGCACTCAGCAAGTGTGCTTGCGCCGGCAGGTTCCCTCAAAGCGTAGGGTAAAAACATACAAGGGATGTAACAGAGTAAAGGATATAACATAGCAAGCGTTGCCCAAGACAAAGTTATATTGCGAAAGTAACTCGTTACGGCACTGACTAAGTTGTTATCATAACTAAAATAACAGCGACAAGGAAGAAGAAGAAGGGCATGCCGGCACCTGGACCCCGGCAAGCCAGTGTTGCCGGGGGCCGCGAATACCAAGATTCATCCGCGGCAAGCCAGATTTGCCGGGGGCTACAATATCAGATAAGTCTTTCGTCCCTCATCATGCATCCTCTTATGGACTGGGGAACGCGAAGCCGCGTCCTTGAATGACCGTGCCTTGTATGAAAAACCTGTGCGCGGAGGAATCGACTCGTGGCTAAGTTGCACCCTTAATTTGTTTTCAAGTCCGCTCAACAATACAAGTGCGCTGCAACTAGCCCCGACAAGGTTTCTTGCGGTGGCAACACCGCCAAGATGGGCTGCTGATGTTCCGCACTCGACAAGTGTGCTTCGCCGCAAGTTCCCTCAAAGCGTAGGGTAAAAACATACAAGGCATAGAATCAAGTAAAGGATATAACATAGCAAGCTTCCCCTTTTCATTAAAAAACATCCCACTCGGGTACAGTCCATAGAGGATGAAAAACATGAAAGAGAGGATTACAAGTTTTAAATGCAGCTAAGGCCCGAAGGCTTACAAATTAAAAAGATAAGATGCCCGTAATCACTTTCCTGTCCCCCTTTTCAGGAGGTAGGTCAAGGAGGCGAAAAGGGCAAAAGAGGCGCCTAGGTGAGCTACGGGTGCCAGAAGACACCAAGAGAACATCCCGGGGGCCGTCCGGAGGCTGGATGGTGTTGGCGGCGCCGGAAGCGGGGCTCGAAGATGGGGCGGCAGGACGTCAGCACGCTGTCGAGGGCACTACGCCCTCGTACTCCGACTTGACGGCCTTGTTGCCAGCACTCTTCCCCTTCCGCAGCCTCCCTACGCCAGCCGCCTGAGGAGACAACCCCGGGGAGTTCAAGGTGCCGGCGACACGGATGATGGGGTCGCCGGTGATGCGCGAAGCGGCGCCCGACACCTAGTCGGACCCGCCACTCCGCCGCCCGCTACCCTCGTCGTCGCTGTCGCTCTCCTCCTCGTCACTCTCGCTCGAGGGGGAGTCTTCGCTATTGGAGGAGCTGTCCACGCAGCACCTCGCCCGAATGCCGGAGTCCCCGAAGACCTTGACGGAGGGGAGGTTGCCCTCCATTAACTTAAAATGGAGGGTAAACCCCGCCATCAGGCTGTGGATACGGGCGAACGTCTTCCACCCTCGATCAAGATACATCACATTAGGGGCTGGGAATACAACGTGGACTCGCGTGCCGTTGATCCCACAGCCCCTCATGTGCAGTCTCAATGTCTCGGGCGGGTCCAACTCCATTGCGTTCGCAAACGGAGCTGGAAGCCGGAGACGACGACGAGGCGCCCGGCGCTGCCTGACGAAGAACTCGCAAGGGTCGTCCCCTGTATGGACCGCCGCGAGGGGAGGAACCGCCGGTGGAGGCGGAGATGCTGCGCCGCCCCGTCCGCCTCTTCCCCGAGCGCCTCGACCTCGTCCTCGACCTCGTCCGCGACCTCGCCCCCTCCCTCTTCCCCTTGTGGCTGGCTCTGCCACCACGGGCGCGGGAGAGGGAGGGATGCGCTGCCTGGCGGCGACCCTCGCCGCCACCGATGAAGGGCCAGGGTTCCCTTCCTCCATGGCGAATGAGAGAAAGGGGAGCAGAAGCTGAAGAAAGGAGAAGATGAGAGAGTGCGGGCTTCTGCGCTCCCCTCCCACTCTTCTTAAAGGAGCGAGGTGGGGGCTCGACCGCCCCGCTCGACGAATCAGGGCACGGGAAGAGCACGGGATGCAGAACCAAGGCGACAGGTGAGGCGACCTCGCCCCGCCCCGTGATCACGGGGGGGGGGGGGTGGACGCCTTGAAAATCGCGCATGCCACCCACGTCTCCCATGACGCCGCGATTGATGCGTGCCGTTACGAGAGTACGGGGTGGATACGGAGTGGATTTTGTGTGGACCCAGGCCGCGTGTGCCCGTGCCCTGTTTTGGGCCTGGCCCAACAGCGCTCGGCACCATGTATGGCCCAGGCCCGGGGGCTCCTGTCGGTGTACTAAAGTGGGGGTACCTTAGTACCCCGAACTTGGGCATGGGCAGTCGCAGCGCCCCGCGGCAGGGCTTGCCGGACGCCCGCCAAGATCCTCCGCCATTCCCATTACTGCCATTCAAGAACAAAGTGTTAACTAAGAAGGACAAGACCCCGGCAAGAGGAGCTTGCCGGGAAGGACAAGGCCCCAGCAAGAGGAGCTTGCCGGGAAGGACAAAGGCCCCGGCAAGAGGAGCTTGCCGGGAAGGCCAACCAAGGCACTTCAAGAAACTTGCCGCAACGCCCCGCGCGTCCCGGCAAGGCCCGGCGAGCGGCAAGCTTGCTGGTGCGACAAGATAAGGGCCGCGGCAAGGCTGCCACTCTACACCCGAGCTCCAGCGCATCCGACGACGTGTCGCCCCAGGACCATCCCAGGAGCACGTGGCGAGGCGCTGTGCAGCCATGCGGTGCAAGGTGGCAAGCGAAGCTGACAAGGAGGCCATCGTGGCGATCGGCGGCGCCCCTAACGGTCGCTTCCTTGCACTGTTGGGGCGACCGGACGGGCATTAAATGCCCTTGTCCCCTGCCGTCAGAGTTAGGTAGGGGGCACTGTTGGTAGTAGTTGTACCAACCTGCGTTTTTACCTTTTTACCCCTCTTTCTCTGCGCCACACCGGTGACCCTTTAGACTATAAAGGGAGGCCCATGCGCCGCGTAGAAGGGGTTCGGTTCATTCGACTCATACAACACGACACCACACCCACGCTCTCAAGCAAGAACAAATACAAACACAAAGCAGCAGTAGGAGTTTTATCTCTCCGGAGAGCTCCGAAGCTGGGTAAAATCCCCCGCGTGCTCTCGCCTCGATCCGCTCTGCGTGCGCCCTCCGCTCCCTTGCCGGACCGAGAAGGGGCCCCTGCCCCATAGGTGCTCGTCCCCCACGACATTCTTCAACGCCTCAATTTCCTAGAGGGCCTTGTGGGCTTCGGCCTTAGCGGCTTTGGCACTCTCAAGAGCCGACGCAAGCTCGGACTCTCGAGTCTTCGAGTCATGCTCCAAACTCTCGTGCTTTTCCACGAGAGCCTGGAGCTCTTGCTGTACCTCCGCCAACCGCGCCTCCTGCTTCTCTCGCTCGGCTCGTTCCGCGGCCGCGTTGCGTTCGGCCGCTGACATCGCCTCCTTCAGGGTTGCCACCTCGTTCGTAGCCCCTAGAGTATCCATGTTATCCTCGTTATTTCTCTTGCAACCAAATCCTTTTATGTAAGATACAACTTTAATACGGTGTCACTCACCTTCGCTGTCCTCGAGCTGCTTATTGGCACGGCCGAGCTCGCTCTCGGACCGCTCGAGGCTCTGCTTCAAGGTATTGACCTCCGTAGTCAGTGCGGCAGAGGTCAGCAGTGCAGCATGCAATCTCATATTGACATATTTTTTCAGACTCCTGCGTATATCTTTTTAGATCCTCAGTCCGGCTTTTGTTTCCGAACACCGAACCGAGCATCAGGGGCTACTGTCTATGCGGTATTATATCTTAAAATTCTCACCTCAAAGCCTGTTAGAAGGCTGCTGCAGGCTTCGGTCAGCCCGCTCTTGGCGAGCTGAACCTTCTGAATCACCGCACTCATGACCGTGCGGTGTTCTTCTTCGATGGAAGCGCTATTGAGCGTCTCCAGCAAGTTATCCGGCGCCTCCGGTTGGACGGAGGCCGCCGGTGTCACAGTCTTGCCCTTCTTATGAAGGGGCCGCCCGTCGGACTCCGGAACCACTGCAGGTTCCGGTGCGGAGTCCGGTGCAAAGTCCGGGAGGTTGCCCTGCGGCACCTCCGGGGCCTCCTCCTCCTGGTGGGTCCCTTCCCGAGATCCCACCTCGGTGTCGTCAGCGTCATGGGGGTGGAGGCGGTCGGAAGAGAATCCATATCCGACGTACCCAAGGACCCGCTCGACGAAGCGAGAAGATCGTCCTTGGGCGGACTACAGGGTTGTATGCGGCATTAGAAAGACACCATGCGACAAAAAGAAAAATATAAATCATCTAGGAGTCCGGATACTTATGATCTCGCCAGGGTCTTGGCCCATGAGGGCCACTCCTCGTCGCCATCGCCGACGTTGGCGGAATAGTCCGGGGGAAGGGTCCTTCCCTTCTTGGACCCTTCGGCCTCCCTCGTTGGGGAGGCCTTCCTCTTCTTCTCTCCCCCCGCTGGGGGAGAGGCCTCTTTCTTCTCCTCCTCATCCTCGTGGGAGGAGTCCGCCTCGGAGTCATCGAACGATGAGTCCGATACCACCTGACGCCGGGAACTCCTTCGGGTTCCCGTGGCCTTCTTCTTGGCCTTCTTCTCCGGCACCACATAAAGTGCCGGGACCAACAGCCCCGTCAAACGGGTGTCCGCTGGGTCTTCTGGAAGGGGAGTCGGATAGTTAACCTGTCCGGACGTCTTCTGCCAGGCCTGTTAAAGGTATTGGGAGTTTAGATCCCGCATAGAGTCAAACTATGAAAAGCAAGTGTCCCATAAAGGATAACATAGCTTACCTCGCCAGCCGGACGTAGCGGATGCGGGAGCTTCTGCGCCCTTGAACAGCACCCTCCAGGCAGCTTCGTACGTAGTGTCGAAGAGCCCGCTCAAGGTCCGGTGCTGTGCCGGATCAAATTCCCACAAATTGAAGTCCCGTTGCTGCAAGGGGAGAATCCGGCGGACGAGCATGACCTGGATCACGTTGACAAGCTTTAGCTTCTTGTTCACCAGAGTCTGGAGACAGGACTGGAGTCCGATCAGCTCTTCCAAACTACGCCATAGCAAGCCCTTCTCTTTCCAGGAGGTGAGCTCCATGGGGATGCCAGATCTGAATTCGGGGGCCGCTGCCCATTTAGGGTCACGCTGCTCGGTGATGTAGAACCACCCCGATTGCCACCCTTTGATGGATTCCACGAAGGCACCCTCGAGCCAAGTGACGTTGGGCATTTTGCCCACCATGGCGCCTCCGCACTCCGTTTGGCTGCCCTTCACAATCTTCGGCTTCACATTGAAGGACTTTAGACACAAGCCGAAGTGGGGCTGGATGCAGAGGAAGGCCTCGCACACGACGATGAATGCCGAGATATTGAGGATGAAATTTGGGGCCAGATCGTGGAAATCCAGGCCGTAGTAGAACATGAGCCCCGGACAAAGGGGTGGAGTGGGAAGCCCAGTCCGCGGAGGAAATGGGGAAGGAATACCACAATCTCATGGAGCCTGGGGGTAGGGATGAGCTGCCCCTCGTCGGGGAGCCGATGCGCGATGTCGCTGGACAGATATCGAGCGCTACACAGCTTCTCGATGTGCCCCTCCGTAACGAAGGAGGCCATCCACTTGCCTCCCGCTCCGGACATGGCTGGAGAAGGTCGAGGTGAGATGTGCGGACTTGGTATTTGGAGCTCGAGTCTTGTGAGATGGATAAGCAAAGGAGGAAGAAGGCGTAGGTAAAAAAGGTGGATCCTTATCCCCTTATATATGGGTAGACGAAACTATACGTCCCCACCGGCCTGGTAAAACTCGCTTATCTCCCAAGCACCACAATCAATGGCGCGGTTGGGTTACCCACGTCCGTATTGATGGGAATCCCGGAATAAGGGGAACACGATCTCTGCTTCGACAAGACGTGCCAAGGAAACCGCTTCACTAAACGCGCTAAGGTGGTATAATAAAAATGATTCAAGTAAAGGCTTGGTTGTGGTGTGACGTCACGCCATAGAATACGTCAGCAGATTGAACTTGTGTCAATATTATTCTCTCTATGGTGGTATGTGGAATTTATTTTACAGAGCAGGACACTATCCAGGTGTTCACTATCTTCTATGAATTATTCGGAGGAGGAACCCGCCCTGCAATGCCGAAGACAATATGCGCGCCGGACTCGTCGTCATTGAAGCCTGGTTCGAGGGACTCTTGAGGAGTCTGGACTAGGGGGTGTCCGGATAGCCGAGCTATCATCATTGGCCGGACTCTAAGACTATGAAGATACAAGATTGAAGACTTCGTCCCGTGTCCGGATGGGACTTTCCTTGGCGTGGAAGGCAAGCTTGGTGATACGGATATGTAGATCTCCTACCATTGTAACCGACTCTGTGTAACCCTAGCCCTCTCCGGTGTCTATATAAACCGGAGGGTTTTAGTCCATAGGACGAACAACAATCATACCATAGGCTAGCTTCTAGGGTTTAGCCTCCTTGATCTCGTGGTAGATCCACTCTTGTACTACCCATATCATCAATATCAATCAAGCAGGAGTAGGATTTTACCTCCATCGTGAGGGCCCGAACCTGGGTAAAAACATCGTGTCCCTTGTCTCCTGTTACGATCCGCCTAGACACACAGTTCGGGACCCCCTACCCGAGATCCGCCGGTTTTGACACTGACAGGATCTATCGTAGTCCTTTCTATAAGTAAGAGTGTCGAACCGAACGAGGAGCAGATGGAAAAGACAAGCGGTTTTTAGTAAGGTTTTCTCTACAAGCACTGAAATTGTAGGTAACAAATAGTTTTGTGATAAGATAAATTGTAACGAGTAACAAGCAATGAAAGTAAATAAAGTGCAGCAAGTTGGCCCAATCCTTTTTGTAGCAAAGGACAAGCCTGGACAATTTCTTATAATGAGAAAAGAGCCCCTGAGGACACATGGGAATTATCGTCAAGCTAGTTTTCATCACGCTCATATGATTCGCGTTCGGTACTTTGATAATTTGATATGTGGGTGGACCGGTGCTTGGGTACTGCCCTTGCCATAACACCACTAGAGGAAACACAACATACACACATCAAAATATCGAACGAATACCAAATTCACATGACTACTAATAGCAAGACTTCACCCATGTCCTCAGGAACAAACGTAACTACTCACAAAGCATATTCATGTTCATAATCAGAGGAGTAATAATATGCATTAAGGATCTGAACATATGATCTTCCACCAAGTAAACCAATTAGCATCAACTACAAGGAGCAATCAACACTACTAGCAACCCACAGGTACCAATTTGTGGTTTTGATACAAGATTGGATACAAGAGATGAACTAGGGTTTCGAGAGGAGATGGTGCTGGTGAAGATGTTGATGGAGATTGACCCCCTCCCGATGAGAGGATCGTTGGTGATGATGATGATGGTGATGATCTCCCCCTCCCGGAGGGAAGTTTCCCCGGCAGAATAGCTCTACCGGAGCTCTAGATTGGTTCCGCCAAGGTTCCGCCTCGTGGCGGCGGAGTTTCGTCCCGTAAGCTTGCCTCTGATTTTTTTCTAGGGTAAAAGCCTTCATATAGCAGAAGATGGACACTGGAGGGCCACCAGGGAGCCCAGGAGACAGGGGGCGCGCCCAGTAGGGGTGGGCACGCCCCCACCCTCCTGGCCTGGGTGTGGGCCCCCTCTGGTAGTTTCTTCATTCAATAATTCTTACTAATTCAAAAAATAACTTCCATGGAGTTTCAGGATTTTTGGAGCAGTGCAGAATAGGTTTCCAATGTTTGCTCCTTTTCCGGCCAGAATTCCAGCTGCCGGCATTCCCCCTCTTCATGGTAAACCTTGTAAAATAAGAGAGAATAGCCATAAGTATTGAGATATAATGTGTAATAACAGCCCATAATGCAATAAATATTGATATAAAAGCATGATGCAAAATGGACGTATCAACTCCCCCAAGCTTAGACCTCGCTTGTCCTCAAGCGGAAGCCGAAATCAAAAAATATGTCCACATGTTTAGAGATAGAGGTGTCGATAAAAATAAAATATGGACATGAGGGCATCATGATCATTCTTATAACAGCAACATAAATAGATTTTGTCCTATGATTTCTTATGCTCAAGTAACAATCAATTCACAATGCCAAGTATGGTTCAGAAACTTCATCGGGAACTAACAAACTATAATCTCTGTCATTGAAGCAATTGTAATTTATCATAACATCAAAAAGAGTCAGGAATAGAGCTTTTCAGCATGTCCACATACTAAGCTATCATGTAGTCTTCTACAATTGCTAACACTCACGCAGTACTTGTGGTTATGGAGTTTTAACCGGACACTGAGAAAGATAGGGGCTTATTGTGTTGCCTCCCAATGTATTCACCTTTGGGTGATGTCAAAAATAATAATTCATGCTAACTTACATCCAATTGGATATATATATATATATCAAGATCTTTCAAACACGAGGAGCTCGCCAAAGGATAAAATGAAAAAGGGAAAGGTGAAGATCACCTTGACTCAAGCATAAAGTAAAAACATAAAGTAAAAGATAGGCCCTTCGCAGAAGGAAGTAGAGGTTGTCGTGTGCTTATAGTGTTGGATGCATGAAATCTTAATGCAAAAGAACGTCACTTTATATTGCCACTTGTATATGGACCTTTATTATGTAGTCCGTCGCTTTTATTGCTTCCGCAACAAGATCGTGTAAAGCTTATTTTCTCTACACTAATAAGTCATACATATTTAGAGAGCAATTTTTATTGCCTGCAACATGACAACTTACTTGAAGGATCTTACTCGATCCATAGGTAGGTATGGTGGACTCTCATGGCAAAAACTAGGTTTAAGGATATTTGGAAGCACAAGTAGTATCTCTACTTGGTGCAAGGAATTTGTCTAGCATGAGGGGGAAAGGCAAGCTCAACATGTTTGGAAGGTCAATGACAATATACTTTAACTGAGATGTGAGAAAACATAAACCATTACGTTGTCTTCCTTGTCCAACATCAACTATTTTAGTATGTCATACTTAATGAGTGCTTCACAATCATAAAAGATGTTCAAGATAGTATATTTTTAGGGATAATTAGATTTATGCCCCTAGTTGTGTCCCACTCGTCTGTTTTACCCCTAATTCCCAAAAGTCACCGGTTCAGTCCAAGTCACTTTGCTCCTCTTATGCTTTTGCCCTTTGACCGTTTGACCGTCGGTTTGAAAACTTCATAACTAATTCATACTGAATCAGAAAAATGCAAATAAGATAGCAAAATGTTCAGAAAAACACCACCTATATGTCAGTTTCATTTGCATTCATGAAAAAAGTGTTGGAAAGTGCACATCCGAGTTTTAGCTCTTTTGATATCACCATGAATAGTGAACTCAAAAAAATTCAAAAAAGATATGGTGGCGAAGAACAACAAATGTTCTAAGTGCTTGCCAAGTTTCATTAGGGAACGACATTCATGGAAGTCGCATATTTTTATGTGAAACCTCCCTTTCCTTATTACTTCCTATTAATTGCAACGATGACCAAAACTACGTTTGTCAACTCTCAACAACCTTTATGCCTCATACTTTCTATGTGTGAAGTCATTACTATCCATAAGATCAATATGAACTCTTTTATTCTTTTATTCTTTCTACGTTCTCAAGATCATAGCAAAAGCAAAGCCCTTGACTCAACACTAATCTTTATTATAGATAGCTCACGGACTCGATTACATAAAGAGATCACAAAGCAAAACTCAAAACTACTTTATACTCAAACTTCAATCTACTAGATCAAGATACTACTAAAAGGATCAAACTAAATAAAATGGTAAATTTAGTAGTGTGCTGGTGATACGATACCGGGGCACCTCCCCCAAGCTTGGCAGTTGCCAAGGGGAGTGCCCATATCCATGTGATTATGTCCTCGAAGGTGGTGAAGTATGAGTTGTTTATGATGTAGGCTTCTTCCTCAATTTACGCTTGAGGAGAGTATTTTTCTCCTTTAGATCATCGATCTCCTGCTCGAGACTTAATATTCTTTTACATAGTTCATGTTTATTTTCCTGCAAGAGACGAAAAGGGATAAAATCGATCTTTGGCTTCTTTGCTCTATCAGGGAGGCTTGACTTTTTAAACTCCACATGCATGTCCCCAGGTTGAGGTAACGGGGCTTCGTCTTCATCTAAACTCGTGTCCTCCTTTCCCTTAGGCTCATAGTCTTCCTCTTCCTCAGTGGTCCAGCCACCATGTTCCAAGTCCCCGTATACCCTAGGGTCTGCAAGAAAATCAGCCACATATCTTTCTCCCTCCGAATCCTGGGACGACATATTGCTCTAAATCTGTAACAGAAACAGCTCGAAACGAAAACAAAGGATATTTGCATGATATGGTGGTCAAAGCCTTCGGGACATTATATAATGAACTTTTACCGACCAAAATACGTAACATGCAAGAAAACGGAGTCCGGGAGGCACACGAGGTGGCCACGAGACAGGGGGTGCACCCAGGAAGGGTGGGCGCGCCCTCCACCCTCGTGGAGGCCTCGTGTCCTTCCCGAACTACTTCTTTCTTTCCAAAATTCATAAATATTCCAAAACGGATAAAAATTGCCATTAGAATTGTTTTAGAGTCGGTTTACTTACCGTACCACATACCTATTCCTTTTCGGAGTCTGGAACGTTCTGGAAAGTTTCCCTTATGTATTCCTCCGGGGTTACGGTTTCAATAATATTAGTTTGAACATTGATAGGATTACGTGAGATGTAATGTTTGATTCTTTGATCGTTCACCACCCTCGGACTTGTGCCTTCGAAGTTGTTGATTTTTATGGCACCGGAATGATAGACCTCCTCGATAACGTAAGGACCTTCCCATTTAGAGAGAAGTTTTCCTGCAAAAAATCTTAAACGAGAGTTGAATAATAACACATAATCACCTACGTTAAACTCACGCTTTTGTATCCTTTTGTCATGCTAGTGTTTGACTTTTTCTTTGAATGGCATTCTCATAGGCTTTAGTTCTCCATTCGTCAAGTGAGCTAATCTCAAATAACCTCTTCTCACCACCAAGTTTGAAGTCATAGTTGAGCTCTTTAATAGCCCAATATGCTTTATGTTCAAGTTCAAGAGGTAAGTGACATGCTTTTCCATAAACCATCTTATATGGAGACATACCCATAGAATTTTTATATGCAGTTCTATAGGCCCATAATGCATCATCAAGTTTCTTGGACCAATTCTTTCTAGATCTATTGACAGTCTTTTGCAAAATTAATTTGAGCTCTCTATTTCTCAACTCTACTTGGCCACTAGACTGCGGGTGTTAAGGAGATGCGATTCTATGATTAACATCATACTTAGCAAGCATCTTATAGAAAGCACCATGAATAAAATGTGAACCACCATCAGTCATAAGATATCTAGGGACTCCAAACCTCGGAAAAATAACTTCTTTAAGCATTTTAATAGAAGTGTTATGATCAGCACTACTAGTTGGAATAGCTTCTACCCACTTAGTAACGTAATCAACAACAACTAAAATATGTGTGTAACCATTAGAGGCAGGAAAAGGTCCCATATAATCAAAGCCCCAAACATCAAACGGTTCAATAACGAGAGAATAATTCATAGGCATTTCTTGACGTCTACTAATATTACCAATTCTTTGACATTCATCACAAGATAAGACAAACTTACGAGCATCTTTGAAGA
This sequence comes from Aegilops speltoides, assembly GCA_021437245.1. Classification (NCBI taxonomy): domain Eukaryota; kingdom Viridiplantae; phylum Streptophyta; class Magnoliopsida; order Poales; family Poaceae; genus Aegilops; species Aegilops speltoides. The sequence goes on from CM038143.1 coordinate 444,736,726, forward strand.
GAGTAGGCCAATAAAAACTAGATTGCAATACCTTATGTGCAGTTCTATCTCCAGCATGGTGTCCTCCATATGATTCAGAGTGACACTTGCGTAGGATCTGTTCCTGTTCATGCTCAGGTACACAACGTATAATAACACCATCTACTCCTTCTTTATACAGGTGTGGGTCATCCCAGAAGTAATGTCTTAAATCATAAAAGAACTTTTTCTTTTGCTGGTATGTGAAACTAGGTGGTATAAATTTAGCAACAATGTAATTAGCATAATCAGCATACCAAGGAGCAGTACGAGAAGCATTAATGACCGCTAATTGTTCATCAGGAAAGCTATCATCAATAGGCAGTGGGTCATCAAGAACATTCTCTAACCTAGACAAGTTGTCTGCAACGGAGTTCTCAGCTCCCTTTCTATCAATAATGGGATAATTAGATTTATGCCCCTAGTTGTGTCCCACTCGTCTGTTTTACCCCTAATTCCCAAAAGTCACCGGTTCTGTCCAAGTCACTTTGCTCCTCTTATGCTTTTGCCCTTTGACCGTTTGACCGTCAGTTTGAAAACTTCATAACTAATTCATACTAAATCAGAAAAATGCAAATAATATACCAAAATGTTCAGAAAAATATCACCTATATGTGAGTGTCAGTTGCATTCATGAAAATAGTGTTGGAAAGTGCCCAACCAAGTTTTAGCTCTTATGCTACCACCATGAATAGTAAAATCTAAATAAGTTCGAAAAAATTCAAAAAAAATTTGGTGGCAAAGAACGACAAATGTTTTAAGTGTCTGCCAAGTTTCATCAGGGAATAACATTCATGGAAGTCGTGGCAAAAAAATAATCTATTTTGGAGTGCTGATTGTTTTTTTTGCGGCGGCACCCATGAATGTTATTTCCTGATGAAACTTGGCAGACACTTAAAATATTTTTCATTCTTTGCCACCAAATTTTTTTTGAATTTTTTTGAACTTTTTTAGATTTTACTATTCATGGTGGTAGCAAAAGAGCTAAAACTCGGTTGGGCACTTTCCAACACTTTTTTCATGAATGCAAATGACACTCACATATAGGTGATGTTTTTCGGAACATTTTGGTATCTTATTTGCATTTTTCTGATTTAGTATGAATTAGTTATGAGGTTTTCAAACTGACGGTCAAACGGTCAAAGGGCAAAAGCATAAGAGGAGCAAAGTGACTTGGACAGAACCGGTAACTTTTGGGAATTAGGGGTAAAACAGACGAGTGGGACACAACTAGGGGCATAAATCTAATTATCCCATCAATAATATGCAAGTCAAATTCTTGGAGCAAGAGAACCCATCTAATGAGTCTAGGCTTAGCACCTTTCTTTTCCATAAGTTATTTAATAGCAGCATGATCAGTGTGAAACACAACTTCTAAGAACTCTTTTTCAGTAGTAGCATAATTTCTCTGGGCAGTATCAAGAGTCTTACTAGCATACTGGATAATATTCAATTTCTTATTGACTCTTTGCCCTAGAACAGCGCCTACAGCATAATCACTAGCATCACACATAATTTCAAAGGATAAATTCCAATCAGGTGGCTGAACAATAGGTGCAGTGCTCAAAGCTTTCTTAAGTATTTCAGATGCTTCTACACAATCATCATCAAAGACAAAAGGGATATCTTTTTGCAATAAATTAGTCAGAGGCCTAGAGATTTTAGAAAAGTCCTTAATGAACCTCCTATAAAGCAGGCATGACCAAGGAAACTTCTTATACCTTTTATTTCCGTGGGACATGGCATCTTTTCAATAGCATCAACTTTGGATTTATCAACTTCAATACCTCTCTCGGAAATCTTATGCCCCAAAACAATGCCTACATTAACCATAAAGTGGATCTTTTCCCAATTCAAGACGAGATTAGTGTCTTCGCTTCACTGCAAAACTCGATCAAGGTTGCTCAAGCAATCATCAAAAGAGGATCCATAAACGGAGAAATCATCCATGAATACCTCACAAATCTTTTCACAAAAGTTAGAGAATATAGCCATCGTACATCTTTGAAAGGTAGCAGGTGCATTACATAAACCAAAAGGCATACATCTATAAGCAAAAGTATCGAAAGGGCAAGTAGAAGTAGTTTTTGATTGATCCTTCGCTGACACAGGTATTTGAGAGAAACCAGAATAACCATCTAGAAAGCAGAAATGTGTGTGTTTGGATAGTCTTTCTAGCATTTGATCAATAAAAGGTAAAGGGTAATGATCTTTCTTAGTAGCTTTATTTAATTTACGGAAATCAATTACCATCCTATAACCTGTAATAATTCTTTGCGGGATCAATTCATCTTTATCATTAGGAATGACAATAATACCTCCCATTTTAGGAACACAATGGACAGGGCTTACCCAATCACTATCAGCAACGGGATAAATTATACCTGCCTCAAGGAGCTTTAGTATCTCCTTTCTTAACACTTCCTTCATCTTAGGATTCAATCGTCGTTGAGGATCTCTAACTGGTTTGGCATCGTCCTCCAAATTAATCTTGTATTGGCATAACGTGGGACTAATGCCCTTGAGATCATCCAGAGTATACCCAATAGCAGCACGGTGCTTCTTCAGAGTTTTCAATAATCTTTCTTCTTACTCTGAAAGGTTAGCACTAATAATAACAGGATATATTTTATTTTCATCAAGATAAGTATACTTAAGAATATCAGGTAATGGTTTGAGTTCAAACACGGGATCACCCTTGGGTGGAGGGGGATCCCCTAGAATTTCAACGGTTAGGTTGTGTTTCAAAATAGGTTCCTGTTGAAGGAACACTTCATCTATTTCCCTTCATTCCTTCATAAACATATCATTTTCAAGGTCTAGCAAATATTGTCCTAACGGGTCAGTAGGAGGCACGACAATAGAAGCAAGACCAATAATCTCATCCTTACTAGGTGATTCTCTATCACGAGGTTGTCTACGAAACTTAGCAAAATTAAACTCATGAGACACATCCTCTAAGCCAATTGTAACAGTATCCTTTTCACAATCAATCCTAGCATTAACAGTATTCAAGAAGGGTCTACCAAAAATAATGGGACAAAAATCATCTTGTGGGGAACTAAGAACAAGAAAATCAGCAGGATATTTAACCTTCCCACACAAGACTTCAACATCTCTAACAATCCCAATTGGTGAAATAGTATCACTATTGGCAAGCTTGATACTAACATCAATACCTTCCAATTCAATGGGTGCAATGTCATGCATATTTTCTTTATATAAGTCATAGGGTATTGCACTAGCACTAGCACCCATATCACATAAGCCATGATAAACAATGATCTCCTATCTTAACAGAAATAACAGGCATGCCTACAATAGGTCTATGTATCTTCGTATCTGGTCTAACAATATTGGCAGTCTCACCACAGAAATAAATAACATGCCCATCTAAATCATCATCCAAGAGATCTTTAACCATAGCAATACTAGGTTCAACTTTGATTTGCTCAGGAGGTGTATAAGTCCTAGTATTACTCTTACGAACAACATTTGAAGTTTTAGCATGATCCTTTATCCAAACAGGAAACGGAGGTTTCTCAACATAAGTAGTAGGAACAATAGGATCGCTATAAGTGACAGTCTTTTCTTCAATTGTAATAGGTGCAACTACTTTTACTTCAACGGGAGGATTATATTTAAATAACTTCTTCTTAGGGAGATCAACGTGAGTAGCAAAAGATTCACAAAAAGCGGCTAGTATCTCAGAGTCAAGTCCATACTTAGCACTAAATTCACGAAAAGCATTGGTATCCATAAAAGATTTAACACAATCAAACTTAGGTGTCATACCTGACTCCTTACCATCGTTGGAACCCCAATCTTCAGAGTTGCGTTTAATTCTTTCCAATAAGTCCCATTTGAATTCAATATTCTTCAGCATATAAGAACCAAAACAGTAAGTATCGAGCATGTTGCGATCATTGAGAGAAAGCCGAGCATAAATTTTTTGAATAATCATTTCTCTGGAGAGCTCATGATTGGGGCATGAATATAACATTGACTTAAGCCTCCCCCAAGCTTGAGCAATGCTTTCTCCTTCGCGAGGCCAGAAATTATATATGTAATTACGATCACGATGAACAAGATGCATAGGATAGAAGTTCTAGTGAAATTCCAACTTCAATCGTTTATAATTCCAAGATCCCGTATCATCACATAGCCTATACCATGTCAATGCATCTCCCTTCAAAGATAAAGGGAAGACCTTCCTTTTAACAACATCATCGGGAATACCTGCAAGCTTAAATAATCCACAAACTTCATCCACAAAGATAAGGTGTAAATCAGGATGCAATGTTCCATCTCCTGTAATGGGATTAGCTAGCAGTCTCTCTATCATACCCGAAGGAATCTCAAAGTAAATATTTTCAGTAGGTTAAGTAGGTTGAGGAGCAACTCTTTGCTCTTCTGGTCGGGGTGAAGATACCCCAAACAAGCCCCTCAAAGGATTAGTTTCCATAGTAACAAGTGACAGAAAATTTCAGCACACTATATAAATGTTTCCTTACCAAGTTCCACTCACCAAAAGCGCTACACTCCCCGGCAACGGCGCCAGAAAAGAGTCCTGATGACCCACAAGTATAGGGGATCTATCGTAGTCCTTTCAATAAGTAAGAGTGTCGAACCCAACGAGGAGCAGAAGGAAATGACAAGCGGTTTTCAATAAGGTTTTCTCTGCAAGCACTAAAATTGTAGGTAACAGATAGTATTGTGATAAGATAAATTGTAATGAGTAACAAGCAATGAAAGTAAATAAAGTGTAGCAAGGTGTCCCAATCCTTTTTGTAGCAAAGTACAAGCCAGGATAATTTCTTATAATGAGAAAAGATCTCCCGAGGACACATGGGAATTATCGTCAAGCTAGTTTTCATCACGCTCATATGATTCACTTTCGGTACTTTGATAATTTGATATGTGGGTGGACCGGTGCTTGGGTACTGCCCTTACTTGGACAAGAATCCCACTTATGATTAACCCCTATTGCAAGAATCCGCAACTACAAAAGAAGTATTAAGGTAAACCTAACCGAAGCATTAAACATATGGATCCAAATTAGCCCCTTACGAAGCAACACATAAACTAGGGTTTAAGCTTCTGTCACTCTAGCAACCCATAATCTACTTATTACTTCCCAATGCCTTCCTCTAGGCCCAAATAATGGTGAACTGTCATGTAGTCGACGTTCACATAACACCACTAGAGGAAAGACAACATACATCTCATCAAAATATCGAACGAATACCAAATTCACATGACTACTAATAGCAAGACTTCACCCATGTCCTCAGGAACAAACGTAACTACTCACACAGCATATTCGTGTTCATAATCAGAGGGGTAATAGTATGCATTAAAGATGTGAACATATGATCTTCCACCAAGTAAACCAATTAGCATCAACTACAAGGAGTAATCAACACTACTAGCAAACAACAGGTACCAATTTGTGGTTTTCATACAAGATTGGATACAAGAGATGAACTAGGGTTTTGAGAGGAGATGGTGCTGGTGAAGATGTTGATGGAGATTGACCCCCTCCCGATGAGAGGATCATCGGTGATGACGATGGTGATGATTTCCCCCTCCCGGAGGGAAGTTTCCCCGGCAGAATAGCTCTGCCAGAGCTCTAGATTGGTTCCGCCAAGGTTCCGCCTCGTGGCGACGAAGTTTCGTCCTGTAAGCTTTCCTCTGATATTTTACAGGGTAAAAGCCTTCATATAGCAGAAGATGGACACCGGAGGGCCACTAGGGGGCCCAGGAGACAGGGGGCGCGCCCAGTAGGGGTGGGCACGTCCCCCACCCTCCTGGCCTGGGTGTGGGCCCCCTCTGGTAGTTTCTTCGCTCAGTAATTCTTATTAATTCCAAAAATAACTACTGTGGAGTTTCAGGATTTTTGGAGCAGTGCAGAATAGGTTTCCAATGTTTGCTCCTTTTCGAGCCAGAATTCCAGCTGACGGCATTCCCCCTCTTCATGGTAAACCTTGTAAAATAAGAGAGAATAGCCATAAGTATTGAGATATAATGTTTAATAATAGCCCATAATGCAATAAATATTGATATAAAAGCATGATGCAAAATGGACATATCACGGACGAAGAGGAGGGAGTCCTAGTAAGAGTCCACTTGATGGAAGGGGAAGGAAGGAAGGGAGAGGGAGAGGGAGAGGGAAAGGGGGGCCGCGCCCCCTCCCCTAGTCCTATTCGGACTCCCCATGGGGGGAGCCTACCCTATGTGGGCTGTCCTCTCTCTCCCTTATGTCCCGTGATGGCCCATTGCTTCCCCGGGGGGGTTCAGGTAACCCCTCCGGCACTCCGTTTTTACCCGGTACCACTCGGAACTCTTCCGGTGTCCGAATAACATAGTCCAATATATCAATCTTTATTTCTCGACCATTTCGATACTCCTCGCCATGTCCGTGATCTCATCCAGGACTCCGAACGAACTTCGGTCATCAAAAGCACATAATTCTTAACACAAATCGTCATCGAACGTTAAGCGTGCGGACTCTACAGGTTCGAGAACTATGTAGTGTTGGGGAACGTAGCATGCAATTTCAAAAACAATTCCTACGATCACGCAAGATCTATCTAGGATATGCATAGCAACGAGAGGGGAGAGTGTGTCCATGTACCCTCGTAGACCGAAAGCGGAAGCGTTTCAATAACACGGTTGATGTAGTCGAACTTCTTCGCGATCCAACCGATCAAGCACCGAACGTACGGCACATCCGCGTTCAGCACACGTTCAGCTCGATGACATCCCTCCTGCTCTCGATCCAGTTGAGGACACGGGTGAGTTTCGTCGGCACGATGGCGAGGCAACGATGATGATGATGTTACCGGCGCAGGGCTCTGCCTAAGCACTACAATGGTATGATCGAGGTGTGTAACTGTGGAGGGGGGCACCGCACACGGTTAAGAGAAACTTGTGTCTTCTAGGGTGCCCCCTGCCCCCGTATATAAAGGAGCAAGGGGGAGGCCGGCCGGCCCTAGGGGCGCGCCCATGGAGAGGGAGTCCTACTAGGACTACTAGTCCTAGTAGGATTCCATCACAAGGAAGGGAGGGGGAAGGAAAGAGAGCGAGAGGGAGTAGGAAAGGGGGGTGCGCCCCTTCCCTTGTCCTATTAGGACTCAGGGGGCATGCGGCCAACCCTACTGCGGCCCTCCTCTCTCTCCACTAAGGCCCATAGTGGCCCATTAGCTCCCCCGGGGATTCCGGTAACACCTCCGGCGGTCCGGTTTTACCCAAAACTTCCTAGAACACTTCAGGTGTCCGAATAACATGGTCCAATATATCAATCTTTATGTATCAACCATTTCAAGACTTCCTGTCATGTCCGTGATCTCATCCGGGAATCCGAACAAACTTTGGTCACCAAAACACATAACTCATAATATATATAGTCATCGAACCTTAAGCGTGTGGACCCTACGGGTTCGAGAACTATGTAGACATGATCGAGACACATCTACGGTCAATAACCAATAGCGGAACTTGGATGCTCATATTGGCTCCTATATATTCTACGAAGATCTTTATCGGTCAAACCGCACAACAACATACGTTGTTCCCTTTGTCATCGGTATGTTACTTGCCTGAGATTCGATCGTCGATATCATCATACCTAGTTCAATCTCGTTACCGGCAAGTCTCTTTACTCATTCCGTAATGCTTCATCCCGCAACTAACTCATTAGTCACATTTCTTGCAAGGCTTATAGTGATGAGCACTACTGAGAGGGCCTAGAGATACCTCTCTGATACACGGAGTGACAAATCCTAATCTCGATCTATGTTAACCCAACAAACACCTTCGGAGACACATGTAGAGCATCTTTATAATCACCCAGTTACATTGTGACGTTTGATAGCACAAAAGGTGTGTCGTGGGAAATGAACACCTATGGGGCAGGGCCCCTTTCGGTCCGGCAAGGGAGCGGAGAGCGCACGAAGAGCGGATCGAGGCGGAGCACGCGAGCGATTTTTACCCAGCTTCGGAGCTCTCCGGAGAGATAATACTCCTACTGCTGCTTTGTGATTGTATTCTGTTCTTGCTTGAGAGCGTGAGGGTGGTGTAGTTTCGAATGAGTCGAACCCCCTCTACGTTGCGCATGGGCCTCCTTTTATAGGCACAAGGGGTCACCGACAGGTGGCAACGCAGTCAAGGGTACAAATGTAAAAAGAGGGGTTGGTACAACTGCTATCTATAGTGCACCCTACCTAACTCTGACGGCAGGGGACAAGAGCATTTAATGCCCGTCCGCATCATCTAAGCAGTGCAGAAAAGTGACCGTTAGGAGCGCCACCGCCTGCCACGATGGCCTTCTCGTCATCTCCACTTGCCACCTCGCACCGCTTGGCTGCACAGCTTCCCGCCACGTGCGTCTGGAATGGTCTCAGGGCGACACGTCGATGGGTGCGCTGGAGCGTGGGCACAGAGTGGTGGCTTCGCCGCGGCAAGCGCCTTGCCGCGGTCGTTGTCTCGTCGCACCCGATAGCTTGTCGCTCGTCGGGTCTTGCCGGGACGCGCGGCGCGTCGCGGCAAGTTCTTTGAAGTGCCTTGGTTGGCCTTCCCGTCAAGCTCCTCTTGGCGGGGCCTTGTCCTTCCCGGCAAGCTCCTCTTGCCGGAGTCTTGTCTTCTCAGTTAAAACACTTTGTTCTTGAATGGCATCAATAGGAACTACGGAGGATCTTGGCAGGCGCCCGGGAAGCCTTGCCGCGGGACGCTGCAACTGCCCGTGCACAAGTTCGGGATACTAAGGTACCCCTACTTTAGTACACCGGCAGAGCCCCGAACTGGGGCCACACACGGTGCCGAAGCTGTTGGGCTGGCCCAAAACAGGCACGGCACACGCGCCTGGGTCCATACCAAATCTAACTCTGATTCACCGCGCCCTCCGTAACAGCGCGCGCCAAACGCGCGGCCGTGGGAGAGATCGTGGTGATTCTTTAATCGAAAAAGGCGAACGTTCGCCTCCTCCTCTTTATAAGCGAAAACAGGGGCGTTCCCCACCTTCGCCACTTGCAGTTGCTTCCTCAGAAATCTCCGCCGTTCCCCTCCGCTTCTCAAAGCCGGAAGAGAGCAGCGCTCCGCCGCCCGTCGCCGCCGTCGCCGCCAATGTCCCCGCTCTCCCCCACCCTCTCCGCCATGGCTCCGAAGACCGGGAAGGGTGCAAAGTCAGCCGAGGCACTGCGGCTTGAGGCGCTGCGCAAGGAGCGAGCACTTCCCCCCCACCCCCCGAGCTCTCCGCAAAGGAGCTGCGGGAGTGGTTTTATCTCTTCTGGTCGACGGAGACGCGGGCGCATCCGCGCACGCAGGTACTTTCCGCCAAAGCTTCTACCTCGAAACGGTGTCCAAAAGGATACTACTTCTTTCCTTTGTTCTTCTATTGCGGGCTCTGCCCACCCTTTTCTGATTTCTTCTGCGATATCACGAATACCTACGGGTTTCATCTCCTTGACTTCACCCCCAACGCCGTTCTGACCATGGCGGTTTTCACACATCTCTGCGAGAACTTCGTTGGAATCCACCCAAATGTTGCCCTCTTTCGCCACTACTTCATGCCCCGGGCCGAGAAGGGAGAGCCCTTAGCTGGCGAGATCGCCTGGATCTCGAGAGTCGGCATGAAGGAGGTCTATCTGGAGGGGGAGCTCCTTAGCAAATCGGAGGAGTGGCGAGCGGAGTGGTGTTGGATTGTTGATGAGAACCCGCATCCATTCACCAACTTGCGCCAAGCCCGAGTAGTCTTGGCGGCGATCGAGCGCCTGGCGGCGGGCGATGCAGTTGAAGATCTCCACCACCCGGATCTTGCGGCTCAGGCTTGCCGGGCTCACTGTAGGGGCTGTTGGCGCGGATTTTCTTCGCCGCCGCATCGCCCCTCTGCAAGAGAGGGGGAGACCTGCCTGGTTGTTCGGGGGCCCGGCGGATATCAGGAGGCTGCGCCCAGGCCTCAATTTTAACTTTACTGTCATGGAGTTGGATGGGACGCTAAAGGAGCTGTTCAAGCACGACCCCAACCATCCCGAGTGGTTCAGGCTGCCGCAGGGCGTCGTCCCGTTGTGCAATAACTCCCAGCTCGACCGCATCCGTGCAATGATGCCGGAGTGCGACTCGCATGGGATTATCCCAACTTGGCAGGAGCCTGCCGACGACGTCGTGCAACAATTCTTCGACGACTTATTGGAGGTGGCGGTCCGCGCCGACGAGCAGAGGCTTCTCACCCGCGACACCACTGATGATGAGATGCGGCGCATCGCCACCAGGGCGGAGGAGGCGGCGGCAGCCGCCGCCGCGGGCGAGTTCGGGTTTACTTTGGAGGAGGCAGAGGCAGCCGAGGCGGCAAGCCTTGCCGACCGAGAGGATCTTGGCGGGGAGGTCGTTGGCGAGGGAGAGCCCGAAGCCGAAGCGAGCGAGCCTGCCGGGGGCGCAAGTGGCCAGCCATCTTCAAGCAACTTGCCGCAGACGGGGCCTTCAGTGCAGCCCCAGCTCAACTAAGAAGGCGCCCCAGAGACCGGAGACACAGCAGGGCGGCAGACGGGCTAACAGCCGCCACAAGAGCGGACACGCCCACCGCGCCAAGCACCGCTGCCACGGGAGCATCTCACACCGCACCGGCAACTGGGGCGGGGTCTTCTCGGGCTGCCGCTTCCGATCCTGCCGCAGTTCCCGCCAAAGCATCCAAGGGAGCCTACTCCTCCGCCTTGTCGCGCTGAAAGGGTGCCAGACTTTGATCTCTCCGCGCTCAGCTCCAACGAGGAGGATGAAGAGGAGGACGAGTAAGTCTTTTCTTTTTGTAGTACTTATGGTTCTTCAATTCTTGCAGTTTCTTGTCTTGTTTCTGATCTGCTTTCTTCTGAACCTTGTTCCTTTCCAGGACTCTGGCCCAGAGAGCGGCAAAGAGGGCCAAGGCCCCCGTGGTTGTCATCGAGGACGATCCTGCTGTGGCAACAGAGGACGCATCCGAGACCACCTTGTCGGACCCGGCAATCTCTCCCTGAAGCAGCCCCCAACGCAAGTATTTGTTCACTTCCTGTTATGAGGCGCGCATGGGTGCTCTTTCCTTGTTAATGTCTTGATTATTGGTTTGCTTGTGTAGGAGCAGAACAGGCTCACCAGGAACAACCAGAAGCTGACCCTGAGGTGCTATCTGCTTCGACTACGCCGCCAAGGGGTGATTCTCCGGCAAGGGAGCGCTCTCCGGCAAGGGAGAGGTCCCCGGCAAGGGAGGAGTCTCCGGCAAGGGGCAGCACCAGCGACCCTCCGGTGGTGGAGCCCATGACCGTGGATCCCAGTACTGGTAATTTCCCTTGCTTGAAACTTCCCTTGGATCTTTCTTCTTCTGATCTTCTTTTTTGGATATTTGCTTGACTTTTTCTCCCTCTTCCTGTCTTCAGATCCTCCCTCCACTGAACCGATGGAGACCGAGGCCACCGGCGAGGAGAACATGCACGACAATGTTGACGAAGCCGCTGTCACCGAGGAAGAGGCCGGCGCTGATGATCCTGCCGACGAAGATGCCGCCAAGGCTGCTGGTGCTGGAGCTGGCGAGGGGTCCGGCGATCGCACTGACGACCCGGGGGCCGCAGGAGCGCAAGGCGCTACACCGACTGCCGACCCCTCCGCCACTGACGCAGCGCCAGGCCCCAAAGAGCCCCAGCCCGGCGTCTACTTGAAGGCCGGCGAAGATGTCTTCATCAGGCTCCTGCGCCGAGCCGAGCTCAGGCGCCGAGGGAGAAGCTTTGATGGGGAGGTGCTCGCCTCATTGGCCGACAAAGGGTTGACGCGCCAAGAAGCAGCAGCGGCGAGTCCGAGGAGGAGCAGCTGCTCCGGAAGCTGGTGTCACTCTACCGCGCCCGACAAGCAAAACTGGAGTCCCGGGAAGCCCTTGTCGCGCAGGCGGGAGTGGACATAGAGAAGCACGCGGAGGAGCTCCAGAGCCGCAACAAAGAGGCCCTCCGGTCCATTGCAGAGGAGAGGGCGCAGCTTGTCGAGGCGCGGAAGGCTTTCATCCTCGAGAAAGCAGAAGCCGAAGAGCAACAGCGGATTGCCGCCGAGGAGCTATCCGCGCGGGAAGGCGAGCTGACACAGAAGAAGGTCAACTTGGACAGCTATGAGGAGGAGCTCGCTACACGTGAGGAGACACTTGGCGGGGCTCTCAAGGAAGCGAAAGATGCCGCAGCAGCTGCCGAGGCCGCCAAGAAGGAGCTGGAGGTGAGGGTAATGGAGCTAGAAGCCACCCTCAAGTCAAAGAACGAAGAGCTTGCCGCGCTCCAGCGCGAGCGCGAGAAGGACGCCCTTGCCCATGGTGAGCTACAGGGTCGTCTCTCTGAGAAGGGCAGGGAGCTGAACGCCGCCAAGGATGCCAATGCCGATCTCGAGCTGAAGCTGGCTACGCTGTCGGAGACGCTGGACGGCGCCAAGAAGCGGGAGGAGGACTTGAAGCAGGAGATCAAGGACAATGAGGCGCTGCTGACGAGGGCCGCCGAAACCCAGAACACCTTCAGGGCTACTGTAGAGCTCTGGACGGAGGGCCTCGTCAACATCGTCGCAGTGATAGGCGAGGAGCTGCGCAGCAGGAGCTGGAGGGCTTCGGGTACTCCTCCGACGAAAACCTTCAGCCCAGCGCCAAGCTCACTCTGTTCTTCAAGGGCGTGGAGACGGCTCTCCAGCAACTCCGGGAAAGGATCCCAAGGCAGCTGGCTGACGAGTCGCGCGCAATCTGCGCCAGAGTCTTGGAGAAGGTGTTGGTGAAGGTGCTCTTCCGCAATCTGGGCCTCAACCTCACCAACGTCCTCAAGAAGCTGCCGGCGGGTGCTGATCTCGAAGAGCTCAAGGCCCTTGTCGCACCCATTGTGGACAAGGTGAATGAAGTCAGGAGGATCGACGGCGAGCGCATGGATTAGGCCGCCCTTTTTCTCCTTTCCTTGCCGCTGCCATTTATGTTATGAGAACAATTTAGTCAGTGCCATGACAAGTCACTTTTGTAATATAACTCTATTCTGGGCAATGTTTTCTATGTTATTTCCTTTACTTGATTCCTTCCTTTTATGTTTTTACCCTTACGCTTTTAGGGAACTTGCCGTATGAGCACCCTTGCCATGAAGCGCTGAGTGCGGCTGTCGAACATCGTCTTTGGCGGTGCTGCTTCCGGCAAGAAACCTTGTCGGAACTAGTCGCAGCACACTTAAGTTGTTGAGCGGACTCGAAACAAAGTAAGGGCGCAACTAGCTGCGAGTTGGTTCCTCCGCGCACAGGTTTTCCATAGAAAGCACAGTCGTTCAAGGAAGATAACTTTAAAAATTTTAAAATTGATTACGCTCAAACTTTGGCAACTTAGCTTTTCTGTCGTCTGCGTCCCGGCAAGGCTATACTCTTTTGAACGACGCCTGGTCCACACCGTTATCTTCTCCTCCCCCTCCCCTCGGTGAACTTGTGGGCGAAGGAACCTTCTCTTCGGGAAAAAGAAAGAAGAGAAAATAAAGATATGGAGCCTTAAGGCTCGTTATTGCTTACCGGGGGCAAGTGCTGCACAAAGTGTCAGATAATACATGCAAAAAATAAAAAGGCATGAAATTTGACAAGATGTGTGAAGCACATGAGCTTTATTTATGCACGGGATCAGCGCCCGTCTTTGTACAAAGGGTTACATGCAACAGCGGCAAGGCTTGTACAAAAGGTGGTTGCCGGAACAGGTTCCGGCAACCGCGCCTTATGGGTAAAACTAACGAAGATGCTCAATGTTCCAGGAGTTGCTCACCGGAAAGCCATCTTCGGTCTCAAGGCGGACAGCGCTAGGCCTAGTGACTCGCTTCACCCGATAAGGGCCTTCCCACTTCGGCGTCAACTTGTTGGAATTCTTGGCGGATTGAACGCGCCGAAGAACAAGGTCGCCTTCCTCGAGACTTCTGGCATTGACTTTGCGGCTATGGTAGCGGCGCAAAGCTTGCTGATATCGAGCAGCTCGTACAGCAGCCTGAAGACGATCTTCCTCGAGGAGCAGCGTGTCATCTTGTCGCAGCTGCTCTTGCTCAAGCTCATCGTAAGCGAGCACTCGAGGCGATCCGTATACGAGTTCCATGGGGAGAACTACCTCTTCTCCATAGACTAGAGCAAAAGGTGTCTGGCCAGTGGCTCGATTCGGCGTCGTCCTGATCGACCAAAGAACCACTGGCAGCTCCTCGATCCAATTCCTTCCGCACTTGTGCAGCCTGTCGAAAGTTCTTGTCTTGAGCCCGCGCAGCACTTCAGCGTTTGCCCTCTCCGCTTGGCCGCTGCTTCTTGGGTGAGCAACAGAAGCGAAGCAGACCTTGGCGCCAAGATCTTAGACGTACTGCATGAAGGTGCGGCTCGTGAATTGTGTGCCATTGTCGGTGATGATCCTGTTAGGGACTCCGAAACGGCAAACAATTGACCTGAAGAACTTGACTCTCGACCGTCTTGTCACCTTCCTCACTGCTTCCACTTCCGCCACTTCGTGAACTTGTCGATTGCCACGCATAAGTACTCAAAGCCCCGACAGCTCGGGAAAGGGGCCGAGGATGTCGAGCCCCTGCATCAAAATGGCGGGGATAAAGGGATCGTCTAGAGAACTTGAGCTGGTTGATGTATCTGCTTGGAGTGGAACTGGCACGCTTCACACTTGGTTACTTGTGCAGTTGCATCCTGGAGGGCTGTTGGCCAAAAGAAACCTTGCCGGAAAGCTTTGCCGGCAAGTGCTCTCGTGCCAATGTGATGACCACATATGCCTCCATGTATCTCTGCCAACAGCTTCTTTCCATCTTCCCGGGGAATGCACTTCAATTTCACTCTGTTTAATCTCCTTCTGTACAATATGTCGTCGACAAACTAGTACATACTTGATTGCCGGGCTACTCTTTCCGCTTCTTCTTGCTCTTCGGGAAGTTCTCCTGTCTGAAGGAAACGGACAATCTGCTGTGCCCATGCTGGAGCTTGTGGCTCGACAACAAGGACTAAAGGAACAAATGTTGCTGCGGGAACATCCACTTCCACGGCAAGAACCTGAGGCGCTACCGGAGCTTGGTGTTCCCCGGCAAGCTTGCCGGAGCAAAACTTGTCGGGAGCGTCTGCTTCCACGGAACAAACCCTAGGGCTTGTCGGAGCAGACTGCCCCTCAGCACTCTTTGTGTTGATCTTGGGGACCTTCTTGGCGGCGGCTTCGGGGAGCTCTACCGGAAAGTAGTCACCAGAAACCAACTTCCTCTTCTTGTTCTGCCCAGTTGATGGTGTTACAGATGGTTGAGTTAGCTTGAGCACAAAAATTCCTGGTTCCACGGGTAACTTGAGTGCGGCGCACTTTGACAGACCATCGGCCATGTCGTTCTGGGCTCTCGGAACATGTTCCATCTGCGGGCCGTCAAAATGCTCTTCCAACTTTCTCACTTCATCAATGTAGGCTTCCATCAACGGACTCTGATAATCTTTGTTAACTTGGCGGACGACAAGCTGCGAGTCACCCCTAACAATAAGCTTCTTGATCCCAAGGTCTGCCGCGATCCTGAGTCCGGCAAGCAAACCATCATACTCCGCAGTATTGTTTGTCGCTTGCTCCTTGGGAAAGTGCATCTGGACCACGTACTTGAGGTGCTCTCCGGTGGGTGCGACAAGTAGTACGCCCGCACCGGCGCCTTGCAGCGAGAAGGCACCATCAAAGTACATGATCCATTCCTTGCTTGCTTCCTTGACGGGGATGCTCATCTCTGGAGTTTCTTCATCAGGTGTTGGTGTCCATTCTGCTATGAATTCTGCCAATGCTCGGCTCTGAATAGTTGAGGTACTCTCATACTTGAGGCCAAAGCTTGACAATTCCAGTGCCCACTCAACAATTCTGCCTGTTGCTTCTGGATTCTGCAATATCCTCTTCAACGGAAAGTGAGTGACAACCGTAATCTCATGTGCTTGAAAGTAATGGCGCAGCTTTCTCGAGGCCATGAGAAGGCCGAAAAGCAATTTCTGCACACCAGAGTACCTTGATCTAGCCCCCTGCAGAAGGGAACTGACAAAGTAAACTGGGCGTTGCACCATTTTCTTCTGCTTCTCTTCTTGTGGCTGCGCAGATCCATCCTTGTCGGCACCAGAGCTTGTCGGGAAGCCCCCTGCTTGTCGCTGGATGTGCTTGCCGCGGCCGCTGGCTCATCATCTGCCTCCCTCTCCGCTACTAACGCAGCACTAACCACTTGATTGGTTGCCGCTAGATATAGCAGCAACTTCTCTTGCGGTTTAGGTGCGACAAGTATTGGAGTGGAGGACAGGTATCTCTTTAAGTCCTGCAGCGCAGCCTCCGCCTCTGGAGTCCATTTCATTGGACCTGCCTTTTTCAAAATTTTGAAAAATGGCAGGGCGCGCTCGGCAGACTTAGAGATGAACCTGCTGAGAGCAGCCACGCAGCCGGCAAGTCTTCGCACATCCTTGACGCGCTTCGGTGCTTCGATCTGCTCAATGGCCTTGATCTTGTCGGGGTTGGCTTCGATCCCCCGCTGAGATACAAAGAACTCGAGAAGCTTGCCAGAAGGGACTCCAAACACGCACTTCTCGGGGTTGAGTTTGAGATTGATCTTGCGCAGATTTGTAAAGGTCTCGTCCAAATCTTGGATCAGAGTTGTTCTGTCTTTGCTCTTGACCACTATGTCATCCATGTAGGCTTCTACATTTCTGTGCAACTGTGGCTCAAAAGCTTCGTGGACTACCCTTGCAAATGTTGAACCAGCATTCTTTAATCCGAAAGGCATCTGCACAAAGCAGTACGTGCCACATGGAGTAATGAATGTGGTTTTCTCCTCATCCTCTTCTGCCATAAATATCTGATGATATCCTGAATATGCATCAAGAAATGAAAGCAAATCACATCCTACCGTGGAGTCGATAATCTGGTCAATGCGCGGCAAGGGAAATGGATCTTTGGGACAAGCTTTATTAACATCAGTGAAGTCAATACAAAGCCTCCATTTCCCGTTCGCTTTGCGCACGACTACACGATTGGCCAGCCACGTTGGATGGAGCACTCTTCTGACCAGGCCTGCTACTTCCAACTTCCTGATCTCTTCAGCAATGAATTCTTGGCGCTCCACTGCTTGCTTCCTAACTTTCTGCTTGACGGGCCGCGCGTGAGGATAGACGGCAAGGTGGTGCTCAATTACTTTCCTGGGAACACCGGGGATGTCAGATGGTTGCCATGCAAACACATCGACATTCGCCCGCAGGAAAGCAACGAGCGTGCTTTCCTATTTAGGATCAAGCGTGGCACTGATGGTGAAGGTACCACCAGTGCCGTCCTCCTTGGTGGCCACTTTCTTGGTCTCTGGCTGAGCTGCCTTCGCCTTCTTACACTTGCCGGTGGAGCTCTATTGTGCTTCCTCGACGGTAGCGCAGCACTCCGAAGAGGTGCGCTTGCCGGAGTGGGCATCAGAGCTCTTGCCGGACTTGGTATTCTTCTTCCCCCCGGGAGCTTCATCGGCAAGTGGCTTGTGATCTGCTACGGCTGCTGCTTCCCGGTAGATCTTGTCAGTGTAGATAAGGGCATCTTTCTTGTCGCCAGGGATAGAGATGACACTTATCGGTCCTGGCATCTTGAGCACGTTGTAGGCATAGTGAGAGGCTGCCATGAACTTGGCGAGCGCTGGACGGCCGAGTATCCCATTGTAGGGCAATGGGAAATCAGCAACGTCAAAGGTGACCCTCTCAGTCCTAAAGTTTAGCTCGCTGCCAAATGTTACTGGCAACGTGATCTTCCCCTTCGGCTTGCTCCTTCCCGGATTGATTCCTTGGAAGGTACCAGTCTCTTCGAGTTCGCTGTCGGGGATCTGGAGCTTATTGAGCACCGCGGAGGAAATCAGATTCAAGCCAGCCCCGCCGTCAACCAGCATCTTTGTGACCTTGAGGTTGCGGATAGTTGGTGAAACCAACATCGGCAAGCACCCGACCGCAGTTATGCGATCAGGGTGATCCTCAACGTCAAAGATGATGGCCGTGCTGGACCACTTTAGAGGCTTGCGTGACTCAACTAGTGGTTCTGCTGCATTCACTTCCCGCACCCATTGTTTGAGCTGGCGGTGCGAAGTATGTAGAGAAGCACCACCATCAACGCACAGAACCTCTGTTGTTTTCTGAAACTCCTGCTCATCGGCCTCATCCTCATCCATCTCTTCATCTTCGTCTTTGTCTTCATCCTTGTCGCGGCCGCGGGGAGGCCTGTCTCCTTGCCGCTGCTTGGCCTTGCCGCGGCGCCCTCCCCGGCCGGGACGTTTCTTGCCGGATCCTCCACCACCTTCTTGGGCCTTCTCCTTGTCGCGTCGCTCGTATTCAGCTTTCTGCAGTTCAAAAAGTTGCTCAACTTTCTTGCAGGTCTGGAGATCATGGCCCTTGGTGCGATGGATCTTGCAGTACTGCTTGCCGGAGCCGTCCTGCTTGTCAGCGGCCACCATAGCCTCGTTGGAGTTACCAGCTTTGGCCTTCTCGGCGCCTCCTCCATTGCCGGACTGCTCGACAACTAGCACATCTTTAGCTTTCCTCTTCCTGTTGTTCCGCCTCCGGTTTTTCCTTGCCGGAGCGGCATCCTCACTGTCATACCCTTCCGCTCCTGCATTCTCTCCGGGGAGTTTCCTCCCCTCTTCAGCACGTGCGCATCTGTCGGCCATGGCATATAGCTCGCTGACATCTCTGATCTTGCACATCGCCATCTCCTCCCTCATCCTGCGATTACGCATGTTCTGATGGAACGCGCTGATAACCGCGGCAGGGTGGACGTCTGGGATGTTGCGCTGCACTTGGCTGAATCTCTGAATATACTTGCACAGGGGCTCTCCTTCCTTCTGGGCGAGCAGATGAAGATCGCTTTCCTGGCCATGGGGCTTGTGGCCGCCTGTGAAGGCGTCGACAAACTGATGACACAGGTCCGCCCATGAGGAGATGGAGTCGTCCGGCAAGTGCATGAGCCAGGATCTGACATTGGGCTTGAGCACTAGTGGGAAGGAGTTGGCAAGGATCTTCTCGTCGCGCCCCCCGGCAGCTTGCACCGCGATGGTGTAGATGCTGAGGAACTCCGACGGATGCAACCTGCCATCATACTTCTCCGACGCGTCGCTTGAAGTTCTTGGTCTCGCCATCGGACTTGCCGCAGCTCAAGAGTAAACGCAGGACAACTTACCGCGTACGGCAAGTCGCATGGTTCCCCTGGCGCATGCATGTTGACAGTGGGCCCAGCGCGCTGTTCTGATTGACGTCGCGCTTCTCTTCGATGCTCGATGCGTGTACGAGCGTCTTCTTGCTGTCGTTCTTGAAGAACTTGGCGTTGATCGCGACGGGCTCGTGGATCTGACGACGCCGTGGAGTCGGTGTCGAGGTTGACCCGGCGAGTCGGCGATCTTGGCCTTCGGGGCGGGGAGTGCACGGTGGTTGCACCCCCACCAGTCTTGTCGCCACCGGCTTGCGCCTGGGCGTCTTGCCGCAGCTTCGATGTGCTCGGTTGCCGGGGAGTGTCGCCGTTGGCGAAGCCGATGAGGCTCTGGATGGTGGCCCTCCAATCGTCCATCTTGTCTGGCGCTGGAGGGTAATCTAGAAGCAGTTGGGCCCAGGCCAATGCTTCTTCTGGAGTCTTGGGTGGCGGCGGCGAACAGCGCGAGGAGCGAGATATGCTCGCACTTCTAACAATGTTAGAAGGAGCAGCATCTCGTCCAAGCGACCGCGCCACGCTCGTGCTAGCATGTTGACGTGCATGCTGATCTTGAGCGTCCCGAGATCCACCAGCTTGGCCTTGACCCAACGAACGTATGGTACTGCGTGTGCCATGACGTTGTCGGTCCCGCGCCTCCTGAGATGGGCGCGGTGCGTGTACGGACACCGAGGTCTGTGCAGCCTTGTCCTTGGACCTGGCAGCATCGTGAGCTCCCTCGTCAGCGCCCATTCCTCTGCCGGTGTCTACTCCACTGCCCGCTTGCTCCGGTAGCGGTGGAATCGACGCAGACGGTCCAGCCACCTTCGAAGCCTTCTTCTTCGGTGGCATGTTGAAGATGATGATGAAGAAAACGAAGATCTGGCGCGCGTGAACGCCGGATCAGGTTCACGCAACCTCGAAGCCCCCCTACCTGGCGCGCCAAAGATGTCGTGGGAAACGAACCCCTATGGGGCAGGTCCCCTTTCGGTCCGGCAAGGGAGCGAAGAGCGCACGAAGAGCGGATCGAGGCGGAGCACGCGAGCGATTTTTACCCAGCTTCAGAGCTCTCCAGAGAGATAATACTCCTACTGCTGCTTTGTGATTGTATTCTGTTCTTGCTTGAGAGCGTGAGGGTGGTGTAGTTTCGAATGAGTCGAACCCCCTCTACGTTGCGCATGGGACTCCTTTTATAGGCACAAGGGGTCACCGACAGGTGGCAACGCAGTCAAGGGTACAAATGTAAAAGGAGGGGTTGGTACAACTGCTATCTACAATGCACACTACCTAACTCTGACGGCAAGGGACAAGAGCATTTAATGCCCGTCTGCATCGTCTAAACAGTGCAGAAAAGAGACCGTTAGGAGCGCCACCGCCTGCCACGATGGCCTTCTCGTCATCTCCACCTGCCACCTCGCACCGCTTGGCTGCACAGCTTCCCGCCACGTGCGTCTGGAATGGTCTCAGGGCGACACGTCGATGGGTGCGCTGGAGCGTGGTCACAGAGCGGTGGCTTCGCCGCGGCAAGCGCCTTGCCGCGGTCGTTGTCTCGTCGCACCCGATAGCTTGTCGCTCGTCGGGTCTTGCCGGGACGCGCGGCGCGTCGCGGCAAGTTCTTTGAAGTGCCTTGGTTGGCCTTCCCGGCAAGCTCCACTTGCCGGGGCCTTGTCCTTCCCGGCAAGCTCCTCTTGCGGAGTCTTTTCTTCTCAGTAAAAACACTTTGTTCTTGAATGGCATCAATAGGAACTACGGAGGATCTTGGCGGGCGCCCGGCAAGCCTTGCCGCGGGACGCTGCCACTGCCCGTGCACAAGTTCGGGATACTAACGTACCCCTACTTTAGTACACCGACAAGGTGTTCCTCCAGTATTCGGGAGTTGCATAATCTCATAGTGAGAGGAACAGGTATAAGTCATGAAGAAAGCAATAACAATAAAACTTAACGATCATTATGTTGAGCTAAGGGATGGGTCTTGTCCATCACATCATTCTCTATTGATGTGATCCCGTTCATCAAATGACAACACATGTCCATGGCTAGGAAACTTAACCATCTTTGATCAACGAGCTAGTCAAGTAGAGGCATACTAGGGACAACGATGTTTTGTCTATGTATTCACACATGTATCAAGTTTCCGGTAAATACAATTCTAGCATGAATAATAAACATTTATCATGAAATAAGAAATATAAATAACAACTTTATTATTGCCTCTAGGGCATATTTCCTTCATGTATACATGATTGAGATTCTTTGATCAATAACCAATAGCGAAACCTGGATGCTCACATTGGATCCTACTGTTGGGAACGTAGTAATTTCAAAAAAATTCCTACGATCACGCAAGATCTATCTAGGTGGTGCATATCAATGAGAGGGGAGAGTGTGTCCACGTACCCTCGTAGACCGAAAGCGCAAGTGTTAAGTAACGCGGTTGATGTAATCGAACGTCTTTGCGATCCAACCGATCAAGTACTGAATGCACGACACCTCCGCGATCTGCACATGTTCAGCTCGATGACGTCCCTCGAACTCTAGATCCAGCTGAGGCCGAGGGAGAGTTTCATCAGCACGACAGCTTGGTGACGGTGATGATGAAGTTACCGGCGCACGGCTTCGCCTAAGCACTACGAGGTGGAGAACTATGGAGGGGGGCACCGCACACGGCTAAAGATCAACCTGTGTGTCTATGGGGTGCCCCCTCCCTGTATATAAAGGAGGAGACAAGGGGGCCTGCCAGCATCAAGGGGCGTGCCCAAGGGGGGCAATCCTACTCCAAGTAGGAGTTGGATCCCCCCTTTCCTAGTCCAACTAGGAGAAGAAGGAAGGAGAGGGGAAAGAGAAGGAAGGAGGGGGCGCCGCCCCTCCCCTAGTACAGTTAGGACTAGGCCCATGGGGGGCACGCGGCCAGCCCTTGGCTGCCCCTCTCTCTCTCCCCTAGGCCCATTACTTCTCCGGTGGTTCCGATAACTCTTCCGGCACTTCGATATTTATCCGGTGAACCCCGGAACTCATCCGGTGTCCGAATAACATCGTCAAATATATCAATATTTATGTCTCGACCATTTTGAGACTCCTCGTCATGTCGTGATCTTATCCAGGACTCCGAAGAACCTTCGGTACATTAAATCACATAAACTCATAATACCAATCGTCATCGAATGTTAAGCGTGCGGACCCTACAGGTTCGAGAACTTTGTAGACATGACCGAGACATCTCCAGTCAATAGCCAATAGAGGAACCTGGATGCTCATATTGGTTCCTACATATTCTACGAAGATCTTTATCGGTCAAACCGCATAACGACATATGTTGTTCCTTTTGTCATCGGTATGTTACTTTCCCGAGATTCGATCGTCGGTATCATCATACCTAGTTCAATCTCATTACCGGCAAGTCTCTTTACTCGTTCCGTAATACTTCATCCCTCAACTAACTCATTAGTCACAATGCTTGCAAGGATTATAGTGATGAGTATTACCGAGAGGGCCCAGAGATACCTCTCCGAAACACGGAGTAACAAATCCTAATCTTGATCTATGCCAACCCAACAAACACCTTAGGAGACACCTATAGAGCACCTTTACAATCACCCATTTACGTTGTGACATTTGGTAGCACACAAAGTGTTCCTCCGGTATTCGGGAGTTGCATAATCTCATAGTCTGAGGAACTTGTATAAATCATGAAGAAAGCAGTAGCAACGAAATTGTAACAATCGCAATGCTAAGCTAACGGATGGGTCATGTCCATCACATCATTCTCCTAATGACGTGACCCCATTCATCAAATAACAACACATGTCTATGGTTAGGAAACATAACCATCTTTGATTAACGAGCTAGTTAAGTAGAGGCATACTAGGGACAATATGTTTTGTCTATGAATTCGCACATGTACTAAGTTTCTGGTTAATACAATTCTAGCATGAATGATATATTTATCATGAAATAAGGAAATAAATAGTAACTTTATTATTGCCTCTAGGGCATATTTCCTTTCAGTCTCTCACTTGCACTAGAGTCAATAATCTAGATTACATAGTAATGATTCTAACACCCATGGAGCTTTGGTGTTGATCATGTTTTGCTCATGGAGGAGGCTTAGTCAACGGGTCTGCAACCACTACAAGAAATATGTCAACTTATGACCACCACTATTGGTCACTGAAAGGTCACAAATTTCCATTTATGACCTTTTTGTGACCAAAAACAGAAGGTCAAAAGCTGGCCGTCGTAAACTGACTATAGCGACCTTTCTTCTGGAATGGTCAAAAATGTTTACGACCAAAATATTCCTACTGTGGCGTTTTGGTCACTAGCAACCTCCCCAAGACACGTAGGCATCCAGCGTGGCAAGCTGATGTGGCACAAGATTCAGCCCGGTCCAATTCGGTTTTCTACATGGGCCGAGCCCATTAATTCAACCTTTCTATATTTTTTTCGCTGCTAATTTTGATGAACTACACGGGCCAAGCCCTACAATTCGGCCTTTTTATTTTCTGGGCCAAGGCCTTTTTGTACCAGCAGTTTTAGTTTTCTTTCTTTTTATAAAATGGGTCCATTAGTCAAACAAGTCCCACTTGTCAGGTTCTGATAAATGGGTCCCAGCTATTAGGCTCAGATTCTTCATATTTCAATTTGACATCATATTTGAATTTCATAGTAAGAAAACAACCAGTATTTAAATAGGCAAGCAGAAAACACACATAATAATTCAAATAACAATAGCCAGATTCACTACAAGCTCTACAAATGACACGTAATACAAGCTCAACATATACAATGCTTTACAAGCTCTACAAATGCAAAGCTCTACAGTACTTTACAAGCTCTCCAAGTTATGTTACAAGCTCTACAAGTATTTTCTTCTTCAACATGAAGCTCCTTCGATAGAGATCAAATGCCGGACTCACTGGACGGCCATAGTCAGGACTGGGCTAACAGAATGACTGCATGCCCTCCATGATCGCCCTGTTACATGAATCAGCTATGAAGAATTAGAAAAACTGGAGTAAAATGGAGTAAAGGACAATTCATTATAGAATGATAAACACACAAAGCTCTATCCATAGTACCAGCAATGAATAACAAGAACAACTCCAGATTATTAGCTGATTCATTATAGAATAATATAGAACAAGCTCCTAGTTTGGAGTGAACAGTGGATAAAATCATGCAGCAGTAATGGAACAATCATGCACACAGTATAATAAAATGGATAGAACAATAAAATGGATATAACAATAACAAGAACAACTCCAGATTACACACAAAGCTCTATCCATAGTCCCAGCAATGGATAAAATCATGCACACAGTATAATTCTGACTATAATATAACCAGAGAACTAAAGATTCTACATACTTTGAACTCATCAACTAATAAGTGAGAATGATCTAATTGTATGCAAACAATCTTTCTTTATTTGTTTATATTACTAAAATAGACATCTTCCTTTATGTGAAGTCTGCTTCCTTCTTTAGTTAGTAGTAATCATTCCATGCAAATCAACCGTGTGTGTATGCTTGAGCATGGTCTGGAGATTACATGCATAGAGGAACAGAATCCTAAACAAAATAGCATCAAATAGCGGTGGGTGCTCAACCTATTTACCATACACTAGCAACACTTAAACCATAGCATGTGCATATACTTGTGTCACATTAGGGGGTTCCGAATGTACACAGTATATTCTAATAAAAAGGATTGGGAGCAGAGGGAGAGGGAGGTGAATATGGACATGCTACCTGCTGCTGCGGTGGTGCCTCTTGGTGGTCGTGCTTGAGCTCCTCCTGATGCTGCGTGAATCCAAGTGGCTCTCAAGCAAAATCTCCAGCGAAACTACAATGCAACGTATAGTAAGTAACAGCAATGTCTGCGATGTCTGCAATGAACTTTTGAGCAGCTACAACAACCAGCCTTGTTCCGCAGACCACAAAATTAGGAAATAGATTTAAAAACATGTCATTCATGTGGACCAATAATCACTGAGTTGGAGGAAACTAGGTTTCTCTCAGTCGGAACTACAACGTGCTAAAATAACCCTAAGTGGTTCCATTCATGTGGAAGAATACAGCTCAGGTGCTAAACCTGAAAACAATATGATGTGCAGAAACTAGATTTAATTTAGTATTATAGGAACTTGAATTTTGTTCACAGGTTAATCCAACCCAAGTAAAAATAGGCTAAATAGACCAGAGACCAGACATCCATTACATGTAAGGAAACAGCAGGTATATAAGCATTTAGGCCGGTCACTGATCTGCCATGAGAGGTTCAATCTTTGCACCTCGTGGTCAAATATCAACAGCGCATGATAAACATTATAAACAAGGCGGGGAAGGCAGAGGGGGGAGCAGGGGAACAACCTTCTGTGGCGCATTGTCATGGTCGGGCCGGACGACGCCGTCGTGGTCGAGCTTGAGGTCGGACTCGACATCTCCTCATCAAGCTCGTCGGGCTCGTGGGTGGGGTCACGCATGTCCTGGTCGTCCTCCTCCTTGTCCTTGTCATCGTCGTCGATGTCGTCCATGGAGGTCGCCTGCCGGTTCAAATCCAACCCAAAAAAGGGGATCAGACAAGGAAGTAGAGAGAGGATCGGGGCCGAGGAAGGGGAAGGGGAAGTCAAGTGGGAGAAGGGGTTACCTTGAGTACGTCGGCCATGGTGTGCCTAGCAGGGCGCGGATCCAGCTCAACGACGGCGCGGATCCGGAAGGCCCTCGGTGGCCGTGGCGGATCTGGCCGCGGACGGACCTCGTCGGCTCGATCTGGCGCCATGGGAGAGATGGATAGGTACGGATCCATCTTGTCAGTGGTCGGAGAGCTGCGCGGAGAACGCGGAGGTGAGGGCGGAGGCGGCGGTGGCGATGAGGTGGTCGCGGAGCGGGTGGTCGGTGGGGAAGGCGAGGAGCGAGGCGATGAGGAGTAGGCGCGCGGGCGCGAACGACGGGAGGAGCGCCTTGAGGTGGGAGGGGAGGGGAGGTCGAGGCGGGATCGGCCGTCGTAGGGGCGGTGGCGGCGGCAGTCCAATGGGGGGAGAGTGAAGAGGGGTTAGGGCTTGGGATGCGGGTCGTGGAGGGAGGAGTGGTGTGCGGGGGAGAGGGGGAGAGGGGGAGGAGTGGTGTGCGGTGGGTGAGTGGTGGCATTCACCACTGACAGGTGGGCCCACGAGGAACTAGGCCCACATGTCAATGTCCTTAACGGCACGTGGTGTAGGTGAAGGGAGCTGCTTCCGGCTGGGTGTGGGTGGGGAGAGGGTGAGGGATGTGGGCCGTTGGATCTGGCAGTATCCAACGGTCTCTACTGCTTGATCCGCGTGACATGCCCATAGACCAATCAGAACGAAGTGCAGGCTTTGATGACGTTATGACCATCTAAAATGGTCGTAATCAATTTTCCATTTTTTGAATGCCCAAAACGAGTTTTTTGTGTGAAGGATCTACCATATATTAGTTGCAAACTTGGATCAAACTTGGTGAAAAACACAAATTTCTGCCGATTCAGCTGGAAGCGGGTCAAACTTGAACTGCAGCTACCTCGTAATTTGCTCTTTATTTTTTTCAAAAATCATTTCTAGATACATAAGTATCTATTTAATCAGAGAAACATCGAAAGTTTTCCAATATTCAACCCTTAGCTAGGAACAGTCAAGCCCGCCGTTTTGACCGCATTTTGAAACGGGCATACAAAATTCAAAAAAATTCAAAAAATTAAAAAACCTTCGCATTGTGTCATCATATGTGACCAAGTTTCCAGGAAAATAATAAACTTGTAATACGGCAATTATTTTAAAAAAGTGTTCTTAGAAATGAGCTATCATGTGTGAAGATTCGTGGCTTTCAAGCCAAATGATCAATCTTATGGCCACATTCATGGCATAGTTTGTCCAAATGATCTCATATTATGTACAAGGGTGCATCCTGGAATTCCAAACAATGTTGCCTAAGGGAGTTTTCACTTTCATTGCACAAAAGAGCCATTTTCCATTTTTTGAGTGCCCCAAGTGAGGTTTTTTTGTGAAGGACCTACCAAATAATTCTTGCAAAATTGGACCAAATCATTTTTATAAAATACTAGGCCATATTTAATGCACAATTGACCAAATGGTTGGGTGTAAAAAGTTTTGATCCACCTCTGGTGAAAAAGACAAATTCCCGCCGATTTAGTTGGAAGCGGGTCAAATTTGAACTGCAGCTACCTCATAGCTTGCTCTTTATTTTTTCCAAAAATCATTTCTAGATACATAAGTATCTATTTAATCAGAGAAACATCAAAAGTTTTCCAAGATTCAAACACTAGCTAGGAACGGTCAGGCCCGCCGTTTTGACCGCATTTTGAAACGGGCATAAAAAATTCAAAAAAAATCAAAAAATGGAAAACCTTCGCATTGTGTCATTATATGTGACCAAGTTTCCAAGGAAAATAATAAACTTGTAATACAGTAATTATTTTAAAAAAGTGTTCTCCGAAATGAGCTATCAAGTGTGAAGATTCATGGCTTTCAAGCCAAATGATCAATCTTATGGCCACATTCATGGCATAGTTTGTTCAAATGATCTAATATTGTGCACAAGGGTGCATCTTGGAATTCCAAACAATGTTGCCTAAGGAAGTTTTCATTTTCTTTGCACGGAAAATTCATTTTCATTTTCCGAGTGCCCGAAATGAGGATTTTTGTGAAGGAACTACCAAATAATTGTTGCACAAATGGACCAAATCAATTTTATAAAATACTAGGCCATATATAATGCACAATTGACAAAATGGTTGGGTGAAAAAAGTTTTGATCCACCTCTGATGAAAAAGACAAATTTCTGCCGATTCAGCTGGAAGCGGGTCAAATTTGACTGTAGCTGCCTCATAGTTTGCTATTTATTTTTCCAAAAATCATTTCTAGGTACATAAGTATCTATTTAATCATAGAAACACCAAAAAAATCCCAAGATTCAACCACTAGCTAGGAACGGTCAAGCCCGCCGTTTTGACCGCATTTTGAAACGGGAATAAAAAATTCAAAAAAAATCAAAAAATTGGAAAACCTTCGCATTGTGTCATTATATGTGACCAAGTTTCCAGGAAAAATAATAAACTTGTAATACGGTAATTATTTTAAAAAAGTGTTCTCAGAAATGAGCTATCAAGTGTGAAGATTCATGGATTTCAAGCCAAATGATCAATCTCATGGCCACATTCATGGCATAGTTTGTTCAAATGATCTCATATTGTGCACAAGGGTGCATATTGGAATTCCAAACAATGTTGCCTAAGGAAGTTTTCATTTTCTTTGCATGGAAAATTCATTTTTCATTTTCCGAGTGCCCGAAAGGAGGTTTTTTTGTGAAGGAACTACCAAATAATTGTTGCACAAATGGACCAAA
The DNA here is from genome assembly GCA_021437245.1 of Aegilops speltoides. NCBI lineage: Eukaryota > Viridiplantae > Streptophyta > Magnoliopsida > Poales > Poaceae > Aegilops > Aegilops speltoides. The sequence continues at coordinate 444,765,292 of CM038143.1, forward strand.
TCAATTTTATAAAATACTAGGCCATATTTAATGCACAATTGACAAAATGGTCTGGTGTAAAAAAATTTGATCCACCTCTCGTGAAAAAGACAAATTTCTGCCGATTCAGCTGGAAGCGGGTCAAATTTAAACTGTAGCTGCCTCATAGTTTGCTATTTATTTTTTCCAAAAATCATTTCTAGGTACATAAGTATCTATTTAATCATAGAAACACCAAAAAAATTCCAAGATTCAACCACTAGCTAGGAACGGTCAAGCTCGCCGTTTTGACCGCATTTTGAAACGGGCATAAAAAATTCAAAAAAAATCAAAAAATTGGAAAACCTTCGCATTGTGTCATTATATGTGACCAAGTTTCCAGGAAAAATAATAAACTTGTAATACGGTAATTATTTTAAAAAAGTGTTCTCAGAAATGAGCTATCAAGTGTGAAGATTCATGGCTTTCAAGCCAAATGATCAATCTTATGGCCACATTCATGGCATAGTTTGTTCAAATGATCTCATATTGTGCACAAGGGTGCATATTGGAATAGCAAACAATGTTGCCTAAATAAGTTTTCATTTTCGTTGGACGAAAAAACCATTTTCCATTTTTCGAGTGCCCGAAAGGAGGTTTTTTTGTGAAGGAACTACCAAATAATTGTTGCAAAATTGGACCAAATAATTTTTATAAAATACTAGGCCATATTTAATGCACAATTGACAAAATGGTCTGGTGTAAATTTTTTTGATCCACCTCTCGTGAAAAAGACAAATTTCTGCCGATTCAGCTGGAAGCGGGTCAAATTTGAACTGCAGCTGCCTCATAGCTTGCTATTTATTTTTTCCAAAAATCATTTCTAGTTACACAAGGACCTATTTAATCATAAATACATGGTTTGGTGGTGATACGTCGAGGTTTGGGCGGTGGCCGAGGGCCCCAACTCTAGAGCGCCAGAACTCGCATCCCGCCAAGCGTGGTCACCATGGACCGTGGCGTTGCCATGTGTTCAGGCAGCCTAGGCATGTCTAGTGGGTTGGGCACTCCCAGGTTGGTGCTAGGAAGAAAATTACAACATAAGATTCTCACGAGGAGACTAATCGATGCTCAAACATGAATTAGCAGCCAAGTGTTTGATTAGCGACGGAAATGTACATGGCTAATGGGCGTGAGTTTTAGCCGAGGATGATCGAGCCACTAAGAAGACCGTTTGCACAAATTTTCATCTCAAAAGAGGAGCCTAGGTGGTACTTGCTTTGCAAACCACCACACCGACATAAATCTGAATGTTGAAGCTCGGCTCAAAATAATGAATGGATTGAGCTGTCATTTGGTGGAGGATGGTTATTTGTGCATAGGAAAGCACTTGTAGAAAATGGATACTATTTGGACATGCCAAAGTGGTACTTCCTTCACAAACTGTTACTCTGAATGTAATAGGAAAATGAATATTTTGAACTAGGCAAGGAAGGTTTTTACATATTTGACGAAGATATGACCCAAAGAATTTATGAGATTTTTTGGGAATTTTGGGAATGAAAGAAATATAGGTTGCTTCACAACCTAGGGCAAAACTGCCACATGGACATGACACATAGGCAAAATCGATGAGGTGGCGCCTAGTCATAGCAACCCACCACAATTTAGAAGGCTATGACCATCTATATTGGTCGTTAACAACTAGAAATAAGGCAGCGGACTAGTGCTGTTAGCTTTATGACCATTTCATGTAAGGAAATTATGACCTTCGACCAAAATGGTCGCAATGGTTTAGGGTTTGGAGCCCTCGAACAGCTTTTGACCAATTGGTCTCAAATGGTCATAAATCTATGACCAATTCTTCCAGGGTCACTGACAGAAGGTCATAAGTTGACATATTTCTTGTAGTGAACATTCAGATCCGTATGTATCTTGGAAATCTCTATGTCCCCTTCTGACACTTGATGACGGATGGAATTGAAGCGTCTCTTGATGTGCTTGGTTCTCTTGTGAAATTTGGATTCCTTTGCCAAGGCAATTGCACCAGTATTGTCACAAAAGATTTTCATTGGACCCGATGCACTAGGTATGACACCTAGATCGGATATGAACTCCTTCATTTGCTGCTTTCGAAGCAGCAATGTACTCCGCTTCACACGTAGATCCCGCCACGACGCCCTGCTTGGAACTGCACCAACTGACAGCTCCTCCATTCAATAAAAATACGTATCCGGTTTGCGACTTAGAGTCATTCAGATGAGTGTCAAAGCTTGCATCGACGTAACCATTTACGACGAGCTCTTTTTCACCTCCATAAACAAGAAACATATCCTTAGTCCTTTTCAGGTATTTCAGGATGTTCTTGACCGCTGTCTAGTGCTCTACTCCAGGATTACTTTGGTACCTCCCTGCTATGCTTATAGCAAGGCACACATCAGGTCTGGTACACAACATTGCATACATGATAGAACCTATGGCTGAAGCATAGGGAATGACTTTCATTTTCTCTCTATCTTCTGCAGTGGTCGGGCATTGAGTCTGACTCAACTTCATACCTTGTAACACAAGCAAGAACCCTTTCTTTGACTGATCCATTTTGAACTTCTTCAAAACTTTATCAAGGTATGTGCTTTTTGAAAGTCCAATTAAGTGTCTTGATCTATCTATATAGATCTTGATGCCCAATATGTAAGCAGCTTCACCGAGCTCTTTCATGGAAAAACTCTTATTCAGGTATCCCTTTATGCTATCCCGAAATTCTATATCATTTCCAATCAACAATATGTCATCCACATATATTATTAGAAATGCTACAGATCTCCCACTCACTTTCTTGTAAATACAGGCTTCTCCAAAAGTCAGTATAAAACCATATGCTTTGACCACACTATCAAAGAGTTTATTCCAACTTCGAGAGGCTTGCACCAGTCCATAAATGGATCGCTGGAGCTTGCACACTTAGCTAGCACCCTTTGGATCGATAAAACCTTCTGGTTGCATCATATACAACTCTTCTTCTAGAAATCCATTCAGGAATGCAGTTTTGACATCCATCTGCCAAATTTCATAATCATAAAATGCGGCAATTGCTAACATGATTCGAACGGACTTAAGCATCACTATGGTTGAGAATGTCTCATCATACTCAACTCCTTGAACTTGTCGAAAACCTTTCGCAACAAGTCGAGCTTTGCAAACAGTAACATTACCGTCTGCATCAGTCTTCTTCTTAAAGATCAATTTATTTTCTATGGCTTGTCGATCATCGGGCAAGTCCACCAAAGTCCACACTTTATTCTCATACATGGATCTCATATCAGATTCCATGGCCTCAAGCCATTTCGCGGAATCTGGGCTCATCATCGCTTCCTCATAGTTTGTAGGTTCACCATGATCTAGTAACATGACTTCCAGAACAGGATTATCGTATGTAACGCCCTCGATGCGGCTATATCTCCCACGTGTCGAAGCACGACTTAGAGGCATAACCGCATTGAAAGGAATGTCGCAAGTGAGGTAATCTTCACACAACCCATGTAATACATAAGGGAAAGAGATACATAGTTGGCTTACAATCGCCACTTCACACAATTACATGAATAAAGCATTACATCATCCAGATACAATCAAGGTCCGACTACGGAACCAAAATAAAAGAAGAACCCCAAATGCGACAAAGGCCCTCGATCGACCCCAACTGGGCTCCACTACTGATCAACTAGAACGAAACAACACAAAGGGCAAGATCTTCAACGAGCTCCTCCTTGAGCTTGGTTGCGTCACCTGCAAACTGGTGTTGGAAGTATCTGGTGAGCCACGGGGACTCAGCAATCTCGCACCCGCGAGATCAAGACTATTTAAGCTTATGGGTAAGGTAAAGGCATGAGGTGGAGCTGCAGCAAGCGACTAGCATATATGGTGGCTAACAATCGCGAAAGAGAGCGAGAAGAGAAGGCAAAGCACGGTCGATAAAAGTATGATCAAGAAGTGATCCTATAGCAACCTACGTCAAGCATAACTCCAACACCGTGTTCACTTCCCGGACTCCGCCGGAAAGAGACCATCACGGTTACACACTCGGTTGATGTATTTTAATTAAGGTCAACTTCAGGTTTTCTACAACCGGACATTAACAAATTCCCATCTGCCACATAACCGCGGGCACGGCTTTGAAAGATAATACCTGCAGGTGTCCCAACTTAGCCCATGACAAGCTCTCGCGATCAACGAAGAATAGACCTTCACCGGGACACTCCGATCGACTCGGTATCCCGTACATCAAGACATTTCGACAATGGTAAAACAAGACCAGCAAAGCCGCCCGATCGCCGACAATCCCGATAGGAGCTGCACATATCTCGTTCTCGAGGCAACACGGATGAGACATCCTCGAGTAAAACCAAACCTCGAGTTTCCCGAGGGGCCCCATGATCTACTCGGTTCGAACCAGCACTTAGACAAGCAACGCCCGGGGCTGAAATAAAGATGACCCTTGGGCTCCGGAAACCCAAGGGAAAAAAAGGCTAGGTGAGGCAAATGGTAAAAGGCAATGTTGGGCCTTGCTGGACAAGTTTTATTCAAAGCAAACTGTCAGGGGGGTCCCATAAATCACCCGACCGCGTTAGGGACGCAAAATCCGGGAACATAACAACGGTATGACGGAAACTAGGGCGGCAAGAGTGGAACAAAACACCAGGCATAAGGCCGAGCCTTCCACCCTTTACCAAATATATAGATGCATTAATTAAATAAGATATATTGTGATATCCCAACAAGTAAACATGTTCCAACAAGGAACAACATCTTCATGTTCCAACAAGGAACAAACTTCATCTTCACCTGCAACTAACAACGCTATAAGAGGGGCTGAGCAAAGCGGTAACATAGCCAAACAACGGTTTGCTAGGAAAGGTGTCAAAGGTTAGAGGTTCATGGCATTTTGGGAGGCTGACAAGCAAATGGCAGGCATCATAGCATTGGCATAGCAAAAGAGCGAGCAAACTAGCATAGCAAAGATAGTAGTGATTTCGAGGGTATGATCATCTTGCCTGAAATCCCGCAAGGAAGAAGAACGAGTCCATGAAGAAGACAAACGGACGAAGTCGAACGGATCCTCACAACTCCGAACGGAACGAAGCTAACGAAAGAAGCAACCGGAAAGAAACAAACAACATAGTAAACAACCAACACATACACATGGCATGATGCACAAACAAGTATGATGCATGTCCGGTTTAAATAGCATGGCATGGCAAAGTGCAACAAACAATACTACAAGTTAAGTGGAGCTCAATATGCAACGAGTTGCATATTGACAAAACCACATCGAACTATTTAGTTCTCTCTTGTTTAAGCTACCCAACAATATTAAATGTTGATTAACATGGCAAGGGTGAAGCATAACAAAATACCTAACTAGGCAAGTTTAAATGAGGCGGAAGAACAAACAACAATTCCGGAAAATCCCCATGTTATTTAGCAATTTAATGCAACAACAATTTTAAGCATTTAAATTGTTGTTATCATGATGCGGATGACATGCACAAGTTTTATGCAATATTTATGAAAATGTTGACATGAGCATGTAATGAAGCATTTGTCGCCATGGCGGAACAAAAAGGGTGCCACGGCGGCGAAACGAAAAGGGTGCCACGGCAGCGAAACGAAATGGTGCCACGGCAACATATCCGAAATTGATGCCACGGCAACATATCCGAAATTGATGCCACGGCAACATATCGGTTCCGATAACTCGATTGAGATGTCGGTGCAAAAGAAAGCGTGCGGAGCGAGTCATGCAAGATGGTGGGGTGATCCCGGCTTGCCGGGTTCCCACGGGACGACGGCATGGCCAACAAGGCGGAACGTGCATGAAGCAAACGGGCCCGGTGCAAACAAGGACAACTCATACAACATGCATTCATTCACGGGCGGTCGCCATCTCGTTATACCTTGAAGCGTGCATTTGAATGGTCGAGTTCGTAGAGGAAGTAGAGGAAGTAGTCGTTCTCGGCGTCGAGGAAGTAGTTGTTCTTGCAGCGGTCGTAGTGGAAGGAGTTGTACTCGTGTCGTAGTGGGAAGTAGTGGTGCGCGCGGCGGTAGTGGAAGTAGACGTTCACGTTCACGTTACACGTCTTCGTGACGATCGTCGTACATGGTGTCGGTACTTGGCGATTCCAGGATGTAGAGGTACTTGCGTGTCCCATGTAGTCGTACACTTGGTGGTCTTGCCGAACCAAGTGGTACTTGCGAAATCCACATCGAATGTAGTCATGCACGTCGTTGCCGGACTTGACAAAAATCACACCGGCAGTAGGAGAAGCGGAGGCGAGCTTGCGGACGAGGCGGCCATGGCATCAGCGGGGCCAGCGGGAGGTGCGGCAGCAAGCACAAAGCAAGAGCTTCTGGCGAGGCAGCGGCACCATGGTGGGCTCGTGGTGGAGGCAGGGAAGGAGGCTGCTTGAGGAAGGAGGTCGAGGAGGAGCGAGGCCGGCAAGGGAGGTCGAGGAGGAGCGGACAGGAGGAGATGGAGGCGCGACGGGCTCCGGCCTGGTTCTTCTTGCCGGGCGAGGAGGGGAGACGGCCGCAGGGGCGGAGGTGGTGGTCGCGGAGGAGGGAGGAGGCAGCGGTGGCCTCCTGCGGGGCGGGTGCTCGAGGAGCCTCTCCTCGGCCTTCCGGGCGACAGGCCTTGGCGAGGCCAGGAGGCGAAGGCCGGGCGGCGCGGGCCCGTGGCCGACGGGCGGTGGGCGGAGGGTCGCGGAGGGCGCGGGCGGCGGCGCTGGGATCGGAGGAGCTTGAGGCGCGAGCTGCTTGGTATGAGAGGAGATGGGGCTCGAGGGGCTGGCGATGTCGTCTTGTGATGGGATCAGGAAGGACGAGGGGGAGATCGAGGAGAGGGGCGAAAGGGATCGAGCCGAGGCTCTCCTGGCGGCGCTGCGGGAGGGATCGAGAGGAAGAGATGTGGATCGGGCCAGGGAGCTAGGGTTAGCGGCTTAGATGGGCCGGCTCGGTTGGGCGCCGGCTGGGCCTAAAGAGGCCGGCCTGGTATCTCTCTCTCCCTCACACACATGATAGAAGAGAGAAAAAAAATAAGAGAGAAAGAAGAAAAGGTTTAGAGGAAGAATTTGGGCATGCGGGTAATTTTCCGGACTCGCAAAAATATGCTCGTTCAAGAAAATAGAAAGAGGCAAGATTGAAGATTTAAATTCAAACACATTTGAATTTAATTCAAATGGGTTTGAACTAGGACTAGGATTCCGCAGTGTCCAAAAATGTTCGGATTTTTTGGTGGAGCTCTGGAAAATGATGAAATAATTTATGGGCAAGCTGGAGACCAAACTTGAAGCAGAAGAGGAACGAAATTATTTTGCAAGTGTGTTGTGGTAAATTCCAAATAAATGGAATATTTTATAGCTCTCTAAATATCGAGAGGATATGTTTTAAAGAGAATCACCACGTGAATTCCCTCGATTTAAATGGATCAAAGATCCATGCAATTTATTTAGTTGAGGTTTTTTAAAAATTAAATGACATGATGGCATGATGACATGATGCAATGCAAAAGATGGCATGATGAATGGACAAACAAAACAAAATCACACAACGAATCTCGGAAACCCTGGAAGGCATCTGAAGCTCCGGTCTTGGGGCGTTACAACACTCCACCACTATGAGAGGATCTCGTCCCGAGATCTAGAATGGCACCGGAGGGAAACGAAAGAGGAAGAGAAAGGTAAAACTAAGTTGCTTCTTTGACAAATGAGTGAAACGACGAACCTTGAGAGGTTCAACAAATTGAAAGAAAGAATACAATGGAAAGAACAAGATTGCAACCACTCCATTAGCAAAGAGGGACAGGGAACATTCGAGAACCTTGCAGGTTGCAAAGACATGAATCAAGAGTTTCACGATCGAAAAGAATGTGACCACCTCGGTATAATGAGATAGCCAAAGAACAAGAATGACAGAATTTGGACAGCACTCCGGTAGAAAAGAGAAGAAAACTTGATGAGATGAAAAGCTACTTGAAGAGATGACACAACACTCCGGTTAAATGGTTAAGCAAGAAAAAGAACATGATCCTGACAAAACAAGATGATGATTGAAGAGCACAGCATCACAATGCCTCCGGAACGAAAGAATAGAAGGTAGACCACTGGGATAAAGGGACGGAGAAGAAAATGACAACTTCTACCACAGTTGAGTTTGGAAGGCATCCTTGCAAGAAGGTTAGAATAGAGTTGTTGGAAGACCAACAACAAAAGAATAAGTTTGTAGTGGGCTTATGGAAACATCTCAAAATTATGAGGTGAGCTTCTGCCACCAACGGAAACAAATGATTGGATTGATATCAACAAGGAGACGAGAAACTTATTTCACCGGGAGGACAAATGAAGAACTTGGGTCATTTATAAGCACCATAAATAGCAACAATCCTTAGGGAAAGCTTTAGGTGAAATATAACCCAAGATAACTCCAATGAAGAGACTGATGGATTTAAATATCTCATTCTTGACAACATGAATAACCAAGGGAAATTGTCAAGAGTGACATAACACCACCTCAAGAGATAAGGTAGAAAGAATTGCCCTTCGGAATGCAAGATGAAGAATACTTGAACTCCTCAAAACAAAACATGTGTTGAGCACCATGTTTATTTTGAAGTATGGCTTGACGGATCTTAACTTCAAGAGGAATCTTGAAGAACAATTGAAGAATGAAAAGAATCCTTGATGAACCACCATGTAGAGCCTCCATGAAGAACTCCGGTAATAGAAGGATGATGAAAAGAGAGAGAAGTTGAAAACACAAAGTGAAGCCTTGCAACGATTTAGATGGAGCTTCGTGATAAATTAGAGCTTGGAACTCCGGGAAAAGAGAAGATGAAGCAAATGAAACCGAGAATTTGATATAATGAACCACGATGGAAAGAAGAAACTAGATCACTTGGATGAAACAAGAACAAGAATTATGTTATGCGTATCCTTCACCAATTAAATTGATGACAATCAACGGATTTGACATACTACTTATTCTCGTAGAAAGGATTAAAAGAGATATATGAAAAACTTGAGAAGGTCTTCAACGAACCACCGGTAGGATTGGAACAACAAATGAATTGATATGATGAACAAGGAAGAGAGATCTTGCACGAACCACCGTAAGAATTGAAAATGATCGAAATAAAGGCACAATTCACCGGGAAGAATTGGAAAACGAATGAAGATACTTGAGGGAATTTAAATACAAATGAACGAATAGATCACTAGCCGATTAATGATCACTTGAACGAAGCACCGGTAAAATTTGGAGAATGATAGCTGAAAGCTGAGAATGAATAAATCTTAGATGATGGGCTCCGGATGAACAAACTGAAAAAGGCTCCTGAATTGCTCTGGATGGATAAAAAGAATTCTCACAATCAAACAATTATGAGAGGATGACCTCGAATTAGAACCACAATTCTCTGAGAGAACAAATAAGATATGGAGGTAAAACTCTTCTTCGGTCTTCAAATGACGACGAGAAACACCACCAAGAATTATTGAGGCACACCGGAAGAATCAAAAGCGAAGAGGTTGAGCCAACTATGAAAAGAATTTGAAAGATCTTGGAGAAAAGCATTTGACTGATAACAACTCATTCTTACGTCAAACTCTGAAAAGAATTTGAGAATGGCTCCGGAATAATTAGAAGAGTCAGGTAAGATCCTGGGAAAAACCCTGTGGGTTAGGGCCCACTCAAAAGAACACCGTTGAAAAGATTTTAAAGAGAGATGTTGCACCGGTTTAATTAAATTACTTGAATGAGATACCAATCTCGAATAGCTTGAACAAATGCAGAGTGGAAACACGAATCTTCGAGATGTCTTGAGCACTCCGGAATAACAAATAGCGAGAAGAAGAATGATAATGAGGTGCACCGGTATGAGAAGACATTGAAATGAGGAAAAAGGTATGATCAACAAAACTTGACTTGAATCCACCAGAGAAGAGAAAGGAATGAGGAATGACGAACTAGAAACTGTTGAGCATCTTCATGGGAAATCACCGGATAAGAACATTGCTTGAAAAGAATGAAGAGACTTCACATGAATAAATGGACACTTGATAAAGAAATCTGTGTCCTTGAAGAAAAAGGGTGGGTGGGCGGGAAAACAAAGGCAATTTGGAGACGCATGAAACAAACACCGTTGAGAAGAAATGATAATTGGTCTTGCTGATGGGGAGAATGATGGGATCATCTCGAAGAGAAGCGCACCGGTTGGAAAAGAATTAACATGACAACCTCAATGATCAAAAAGGATTAGTATTCACATAGCAATATGAGAACACCGTTTAGGAAAGGTATGGATTCAACATCTGACTTCGAAGCAACTCGAATACCACAACTCAAAACAAAAACAAAGGACTGGCTTGCGAATAAGCGGAACAAACATATGATAGAGATTTCGTCCGAAGTTTTCGTGGTGGGGCCTACACGGCTCAATCGTGCAGCACCATCATGTACAAGGCAAGTGCACATGACATACTGAAGCGTCCCAGTCGGCATAGCCAAGGACTCTTTAAGACACAACGAGACCATCAGTAAAACCAACCGTGAATAGGCGGACCACTAGACGTCGAACCCCAATTTCATATCATACATCCGTCGGAAAGATATCCTAAGAGCTACTTGAATTCCCACCTATGAAACTCCCGAATTTTCTGGTTATGCAATCTGGTGTTGCGGATACTGAGAGCAATATATCTCACTCAAACTAACAATCCCTACATCCAGCTGTATCCATCCGTCAACACATAACCAAGAAACCTTCGGAAATCGTCTACCTCAACCTTCGAAAAGCATCCGTTATACGAGTCATGGCAATACTCCCGTACTCACCTCAGTACTGGGTTAGCGGGGTTATCTCACCAACAACTGCATAAAAGAGATTTTCGATGTCGGCGTACTAAACTCGGGTATTCCAGAACTGCAACGATAAAATTATGACGACAACACCTCGAAGCTCAACTCCCCGGGACACTGCCACAACCCCTAAATGACAGGAGGCACCAAGAACAATGTTCTCGTCATAAGAATATCGGAACGATCCCAAGATACCCGCGTGATCCTAAAAAATTTTAGTGAAATTTGAGAAGAGAAGAGTCAAAACTCTCGTCGGGATACCTCACCGAAAGGTCGAGGGACTGGGAGTAAAAAGAATTCCTAAACTCTCCGATATATATAATCCTAAATGACTCAAAACATTTTTTCTAGACACAACTCGCCACTAAAAGCGATCAAGCGGTGGGGCTCCTAAGGTCGGGAAGGCTCGATTACCAACTTGTATCGCCCTCGATGCGGCTATATCTCCCACGTGTCGAAGCACGACTTAGAGGCATAACCGCATTGAAAGCAATGTCGCAAGTGAGGTAATCTTCACACAACCCATGTAATACATAAGGAAAGAGATACATAGTTGGCTTACAATCGCCACTTCACACAATTACATGAATAAAGCATTACATCATCCAGATACAATCAAGGTCCGACTACGGAACCAAAATAAAAGAAGAACCCCAAATGCGACAAAGGCCTCGATCGACCCCAACCTGGGCTCCACTCTTGATCAACTAGAGCGAAACAACACAAAGGGCAAGATCTTCAACGAGCTCCTCCTTGAGCTTGGTTCGTCACCTGCAAACCGGTGTTGAAGTATCCGTGAGCCACGGGACTCAACAATCTCGCACCCGCGAGATCAAGACTATTTAAGCTTATGGGTAAGGTAAAGGCATGAGGTGGAGCTGCAGCAAGCGACTAGCATATATGGTGGCTAACAATCGCGAAAGAGAGCGAGAAGAGAAGGCAAAGCACGGTCGATAAAAGTATGATCAAGAAGTGATCCTATAGCAACCTCGTCAAGCATAACTCCAACACAGTGTTCACTTCCGGACTCCGCGGAAAGAGACCATCACGGTTACACACTCGGTTGATGTATTTTAATTAAGGTCAACTTCAGGTTTTCTACAACCGACATTAACAAATTCCCATCTGCCACATAACCGCGGCACGGCTTTGAAAGATAATACCTGCAGGGTGTCCCAACAGCCCATGACAAGCTCTCGCGATCAACGAAGAATAGACCTTCACCCAGACACTCCGATCGGACTCGGTATCCCGGTACATCAAGACATTTCGACAATGGTAAAACAAGACCAGCAAAGCCGCCCGATGCGCCGACAATCCCGATAGGAGCTGCACATATCTCGTTCTCAGGGCAACACCGGATGAGACATCCTACGAGTAAAACCAAACCTCGAGTTTCCCCGAGGGGGCCCCGCAGTCTACTCGGTTCGAACCAGCACTTAGACAAGCACTGGCCCGGGGGGGGCTGAAATAAAGATGACCCTTGGGCTCCGGAAACCCAAGGGAAAAAAGGCTAGGTGAGGCAAATGGTAAAAGGCAATGTTGGGCCTTGCTGGACAAGTTTTATTCAAAGCGAACTGTCGGGGGTCCCATAAATCACCCGACAGCGTTAGGGACGCAAAATCCGGGAACATAACACCGGTATGACGGAAACTAGGGCGGCAAGAGTGGAACAAAACACTGCATAAGGCCGAGCCTTCCACCCTTTACCAAATATATAGATGCATTAATTAAATAAGATATATTGTGATATCCCAACAAGTAAACATGTTCCAACAAGGAACAACATCTTCATGTTCCAACAAGGAACAAACTTCATCTTCACCTGCAACTAACAACGCTATAAGAGGGGCTGAGCAAAGCGGTAACATAGCCAAACAACGGTTTGCTAGGAAAGGTGTCAAAGGTTAGAGGTTCATGGCATTTTGGGAGGCTGACAAGCAAATGGCAGGCATCGTAGCATTGGCATAGCAAAAGAGCGAGCAAACTAGCATAGCAAAGATAGTAGTGATTTCGAGGGTATGATCATCTTGCCTGAAATCCCGCAAGGAAGAAGAACGAGTCCATGAAGAAGACAAACGGACGAAGTCGAACGGATCCTCACAACTCCGGAACGGAACCGAAGCTAACGAAAGAAGCAACCCGGAAAGAAACAAACAACATAGTAAACAACCAACACATACACATGGCATGATGCACAAACAAGTATGATGCATGTCCGGTTTAAATAGCATGGCATGGCAAAGTGCAACAAACAATACTACAAGTTAAGTGGAGCTCAATATGCAACGAGTTGCATATTGACAAAACACCACATCGAACTATTTAGTTCTCTCTTGTTTAAGCTACCCAACAATATTAAATGTTGATTAACATGGCAAGGGGTGAAGCATAACAAAACTACCTAACTAGGCAAGTTTAAATGAGGCCGGAAGAACAAACAACAATTCCGGAAAATCCCCATGTTATTTAGCAATTTAATGCAACAACAATTTTAAGCATTTAAATTGTTGTTATCATGATGCGGATGACATGCACAAGTTTTATGCAATATTTATGAAAATGTTGACATGAGCATGTAATGAAGCATTTGTCGCCATGGCGGAACAAAAAGGGTGCCACGGCGGCGAAACGAAAAGGGTGCCACGGCAGCGAAACGAAATGGTGCCACGGCAACATATCCGAAATTGATGCCACGGCAACATATCCGAAATTGATGCCACGGCAACATATCGGTTCCGATAACTCGATTGAGATGTCGGTGCAAAAGAAAGCGTGCGGAGCGAGTCATGCAAGATGGTGGGGTGATCCCGGCTTGCCGGGTTCCCACGGGACGACGGCATGGCCAACAAGGCGGAACGTGCATGAAGCAAACGGGCCCGGTGCAAACAAGGACAACTCATACAACATGCATTCATTCACGGGCGGTCGTCATCTCGTTATACCTTCGAAGCGTGCATTTCGGAGCGGGTCGAGTTCGTAGAGGAAGTAGAGGAAGTAGTCGTTCTCGGGCGTCGAGGGAAGTAGTTGTTCTTGCAGCGGTCGTAGTGGAAGGAGTTGTACTCGTGTCGTAGTGGGAAGTAGTGGTACGCGGCGGCGGCGGTAGTGGAAGTAGACGTTCACGTTCACGTTACACGGGTCTTCGGTGACGGTCGTCGTACATGGTGTCGGTACTTGGCGATTCCAGGATGTAGAGGTACTTGACGTGTCCCATGTAGTCGTACACTTGGTGGTCTTGCCGAACCGAAGTGGTACTTGCCGAAATCCACATCGAATGTAGTCATGCACGTCGTTGCCGGACTTGACAAAAATCACACCGGCAGTAGGAGAAGCGGAGGCGAGCTTGCGGACGAGGCGGCCATGGCATCAGCGGGGCCAGCGGGAGGTGCGGCAGCAAGCACAGCAGCAGCTACAGCGAGGCAGCGGCACCATGGTGGGCTCGTGGTGGAGGCAGGGAAGGAGGCTGCGCGAGGAAGGAGGTCGAGGAGGAGCGAGGCCGGCAACAGGGAGGTCGAGGAGGAGCGGACAGGAGGAGGTGGAGGCGCGACGGGGCTCCGGCCTGGTTGCTGCTGCCGGCGGCGAGGAGGGAGACGGCCGCAGGGGATGGAGGTGGTGGTCGCGGAGGAGGGAGGAGGCAGCGGCGGCCTCCTGCGGGACGGGTGCTCGAGGAGCTCCTCTCCTCGAGCGCTCGGGCGACAGGCCTTGGCGAGGCCAGGGAGGCGAGCGTCGGGGCGGCGCGGGCCCGTGGCCGACGGCGGCGGTGGCGGAGGGTCGCGCGGAGGGCGCGGGGCGGCGACGCGGGGATCGGAGGAGCTTGAGTGCGGCGAGCTGCGGGCGCAGAGGAGATGGGGGCTCGAGGGGCCTGGCGATGTGCGTGCGCGCGATGGGATCAGGAAGGACGAGGGGGAGATCGAGGAGAGGGGCGAAAGGGATCGAGCCGAGGCTCTCCTGGCGGCGCTGCGGGAGGGATCGAGAGGAAGAGATGTGGATCGGGCCAGGGAGCTAGGGTTAGCGGCTTAGATGGGCCGGCTCGGTTGGGCGCCGGCTGGGCCTAAAGAGGCCGGCCTGGTATCTCTCTCTCCCTCACACACATGACAGAAGAGAGAAAAAAAATAAGAGAGAAAGAAGAAAAGGTTTAGAGGAAGAATTTGGGCATGCGGGTAATTTTCCCGGACTCGCAAAAATATGCTCGTTCCAAGAAAATAGAAAGAGGCAAGATTGAAAGATTTAAATTCAAACACATTTGAATTTAATTCAAATGGGTTTGAACTAGGACTAGGATTCCGCAGTGTCCAAAAATGTTCGGATTTTTGGTGGAGCTCTGGAAAATGATGAAATAATTTATGGGCAAGCTGGAGACCAAACTTGAAGCAGAAGAGGAACGAAATTATTTTGCAAGTGTGTTGTGGTAAATTCCAAATAAATGGAATATTTTATAGCTCTCTAAATATCGAGAGGATATGTTTTAAAGAGAATCACCACGTGAATTCCCTCGATTTAAATGGATCAAAGATCCATGCAATTTATTTAGTTGAGGTTTTTTGAAAATTAAATGACATGATGGCATGATGACATGATGCAATGCAAAAGATGGCATGATGAATGGACAAACAAAACAAAATCACACAACGAATCTCGGAAACCCTGGAAGGCATCTGAAGCTCCGGTCTTGGGGCGTTACATCGTACCACTTTGGTGCGGATCTTTCTCTGGAAGACCTACGAGGTTCGGTAGTAACTTGATCTGAAGTTTCATGATCATCATCATTAACTTCCTCACTAACTTGTGTAGGAATCAATGGAACTGATTTCTGTGATGAACTACTTTCCAATAAGGGAGAAGGTACAATTACCTCATCAAGTTCTACTTTCCTCCCACTCACTTCTTTCGAGAGAAACTCCTTCTCTAGAAAGGATCCGTTCTTAGCAACAAAGATTTTGCCTTCGGATATGTGATAGAAGGTGTACCCAACAGTTTTCTTTGGGTATCCTATGAAGACGCACTTTTCCGATTTGGGTTTGAGCTTATCAGGTTGAAGCTTTTTCACATAAGCATCGCAGCCCCAAACTTTAAGAAACGACAACTTTTGTTTCTTGCCAAACCACAGTTCATAAGGCGTCATCTCAACGGATTTTGATGGTGCCCTTTTTAAAGTGAATGCAACCGTCTCTAAAGCATAAACCCCAAAATGATAGCGGTAAATCAGTAAGAGACATCATAGATCGCACCATATATAATATAGTATGGTTACGACGTTCGGACACATCATTTCACTGTGGTGTTCCAGGTGGCGTTAGTTGTGAAACTATCCCATGTTGTTTCAAATGAAGACCAAACTTGTAACTCAAATATTCTCCTCCACGATCAGATCGTAGAAACTTTATTTTCTTGTTACGACGATTTTCCACTTCACTCTGAAATTCTTTGAACTTTTCAAATGTTTTAGACTTATGATTCATTAAGTAGATATAACCATATCTGCTCAAATCATCCGTGAAGGTAAGAAAATAACAATACCCGCCAGGAGCCTCAACACTCATTGGACCGCATACATCAGTATGTATTATTTCCAATAATTCAGTAGCTCGTTCCATTGTTCCGAAGAACGGAGTTTTAGTCATCTTGCCCTTAAGGCACGGTTCGCAAGAACCAAGTGATTCATAATCAAGTGATTCCAAAAGTCCATCAGCATGGAGTTTCTTCATGCGATTGACACCAATATGAACCATACGGCAGTGCCACAAATAAGTTGCACTATCATTATCAACTTTGCATCTTTTGGCTTCAATATTATGAATATGTGTATCATCACTATCGAGATTCAACAAAAATAGACCACTCAACAAGGGTGCATGACCATAAAAGATATTACTCATATAAATAGAACAACCATTATTCTTTGATTTAAATGAATAACCGTTTTGCATCAAACAAGATCCAGATATAATGTTCATGCTCAACGTCCAAATAACAATTATTCAGGTCTAAAACTAATTCCGATGGTAGATGTAGAGGTAGCGTGCCGACGGCGATCACATCGACCTTGGAAACATTTCCCACGCGCATCGTCACCTAGTCCTTATTCAATCTTTGTTTAATCCGTAGCCCCTGTTTCGAGTTGCAAATATGAGCAACAGAACCAGTATCAAATACCCAGGCGCTACTACGAGCATTAGTAAGGTACACGTCAATAACATGTATATCAAATATACCTTTCACTTTTCCATCCTTATTATCCGCCAAATACTTGGGGCAGTTCCGCTTCCAGTGACCAGTCCCTTTGCAATAGAAGCACTCAGTTTCAGGCTTAGGTCCAGATTTGGGTTTCTTCTCTTGAGCAGCAACCTTTTTGCCGTTCTTCTTGAAGTTCCCCTTCTTCCCTTTACCCTTTTTCTTGAAACTAGTGATCTTGTTGACCATCAACACTTGTTGCTCCTTTTTGATTTCTACCTCCGCCGCCTTTAGCATCACAAAGAGCTCGGGAATATTCTTGTTCATCCCTTGCATATTATAGTTCATCACGAAGCCTTTATAGCTTGGTGGCAGTGATTGAAGAACTCTATCAATGACACTATCATCAGGAAGATTAACTCCCAGTTGAGTCAAGTGGTTATGGTACCCAGACATTCTTAGTATGTGTTCACTGATAGAACTATTCTCCTCCATTTTGCAGCTGTAGAACTTGTTGGAGACTTCATATCTCTCAACTCAGGCATTTGCTTGAAATATTAACTTCAACTCTTGGAACATCTCATATGCTCCATGACGTTCAAAACATCTTTGAAGTCTCGATTCTAAGCCGTAGAGCATGGCACACTGAACTATCGAGTAGTCATCAACACGCATCTGCCAGGCATTCACAATGTCTATAGTTGCGGGCGCGGGTGGTACACCTAACGGTGCTTCCAGGACGTAATTCTTCTATGCAGCAATGAGGATAATCCTCAAGTTACGGACCCTGTCCGTGTAGTTGCTGTCATCATCTTTTAACTTAGCTTTCTCTAGGAACGCATTAAAATTCAAAGGAATGGTAGCATGGGACATTAATCTACAATAACATAGACATGCAAAATAACTATCAGGACTAAGTTCATGATAAATTAAAGTTCAATTAATCATATTACTTAAGAACTCCCACTTAGATAGACATCCCTCTAGTCATCTAAGTGATCACGTGATCCAAATCAACTAAACCATGTCCGATCATCATGTGAGATGGAGTAGTTTTCAATGGTGAACATCACTATGTTGATAATATCTACTATATGATTCACATTCGACCTTTCGGTCTCAGTGTTCCAAGGCCATATCTGCATATGCTAGGCTCGTCAAGTTTAAGCCGTATTCTGCGTGTGCAATCTAGCTTGCACCCGTTATATGTGAATGTAGAGCTTATCACAACCAATCATCACGTGGTGTCTCGGTACGGCGAACTGTAGCAATGGTGCATACTCGAGGAGAACACTTGTACCCTGAAATTTAGTAAGGGATCATCTTATAATGCCACCGCCGTACTAAGCAAAATAAGATGCATAAAATATAAAAATCACATGCAATCAAAATATGTGACATGATATGGCCATCATCATCTTGTGCTCATGATCTCCATCACCGAAGCATCATCACCGACGCGACACCTTGATCTCCATCATAGCATCATTGTCGTCTCGCCAACTATTGTTACAATGACTATCACTACTGCCTAGTGATAAAGTAAAACAATTACATGGCGATTGCATTGCATATAATAAAGCGACAACCATATGGCTCCTGCCAGTTGCCGATAACTTTGTTACAAAACATGATCATCTCATACAACAATTTATATCACATCATGCCTTGACCATATCACATCACAACAAGCCCTGCAAAAACAAGTTAGACGTCCTCTACTTTGTTGTTGCAAGTTTTACGTGGCTGCGACGGGATTCTAGCACGAACCGTTCTTACCTACGCATCAAAACCACAATGATTTTTCGTCAAGTGTGTTGCTTTAACCTTCAACAAGGACCGTTCGTAGTCAAACTCGATTCAACTAAAGTTGGAGAAACAGAAACCCAACCACCTTTGTGCAAAAGCACGTCGGTAGAACAAGTCTCATGAACGCGGTCATGTAATGTCGGCCCCGGCCACTTCATGTAACAATACCGCTGAATCAAAGTAAGACGTTGGTGGTAAGCAGTATGACTATTTCGCCCACAACTCTTTGTGTTCTACTCGTGCATATAACACCTATGCGTAGACCTGACTCGGATGCCACTGTTGGGAACGCAGTAATTTTAAAAAAATTCCTACGATCACGCAAGATCTATCTAGGTGAAGCATATCAACAAGAGGGGAGAGTGTATCCACGTACCCTCGTATACCGAAAGTGGAAGCGTTAAGTAACACGGTTGATGTAGTCGAACGTCTTCGCGATCCAACCGATCAAGTACCGAACGCACGGCACCTCCACGATCTGCACATGTTCAGCTCGATGACGTCCCTTGAACTCTAGATCCAGCTGAGGCCGAGGGAGATTTTCATAAGAACGACGGCGTGGTGACGGTGATGATGAAGTTACGGGCGCAGGGCTTCGTCTAAGCACTACGATGATATGACCGAGGTGGAAAACTGTGGAGGGGGGCACCGCACACGGCTAAAGATCAACTTGTGTGTCTATGGCATGCCCCCTCTCTCGTATATAAAGGAGGAGAGGAGGGGGCCGGCCAGCCTCAAGGGGCGCACCCAATGGGGGCAATCCTACTCCAAGTAGGAGTTGGATCCCCCCTTTCCTAGTCCAACTAGGAGAAGAAGGAAGGAGAGGGGAAAGAGAAGGAAGAAGGGGGCGCCGCCCCTCCCCTAGTCCAATTCATACTAGGCCCATGGGGGGGCAGCCCTTGGCTGCCCCTGTCTCTCTCTCCCCTATGCCCAATAAGGCCCATTACTTCTTCGATGGTTCCGATAACTCTTCTGGCACTCCGATATTTATCCGGTGACCCCGGCACTCATCCGGTGTCCGAATAACATCGTCCAATATATCAATCTTTATGTCTCGACCATTTCAAGACTCCTCATCATTTCCGTGATCTTATCCTAGACTCTGAACAACCTTCGGTACATAAAATCACATAAACTCATAATACCAATCGTCATCGAACGTTGAGCGTGCAGACCCTACGAGTTCAAGAACTATGTAGACATGAACGAGACTCATCTCCGGTAATAACCAATAGCGGAACCTGGATGCTCATATTGGTTCCTACATATTCTACGAAGATCTTTATCGGTCAAACCGCATAACAACATACGCTGTTCCTTTTATCATCGGTATGTTACTTGCTCGAGATTCGATCCTCGGTATCATCATACCTAGTTCAATCTCGTTACCGGCAAGTCTCTTTACTCGTTATGTAATACTTCATCCCGCAACTAAATCATTAGTCACAATGCTTGTAAGGCTTATAGTGATGAGTATTACCGAGAGGGCCCAGAGATACCTCTCTGAAACATGGAGTGACAAATCCTAATCTTGATCTATGCCAACCCAACAAACACCTTTGGAGACACATGCAGAGCACCTTTATAATCACCCATTTATGTTGTGATGTTTGGTAGCACACAAAGTGTTCCTCCGGTATTCGGGAGTTGCATAATCTCATAGTCTGAGGAACTTGTATAAGTCATGAAGAAAGCAGTAGCAATGAAACTGTAATGATCACAATGCTAAGCTAACGGATGGGTCATGTCCATCACATCATTCTCCTAATGATGAGATCCCGTTAATCAAATGACAACACATGTCTATGGTTAGGAAACACAACCATCTTTGATTAACGAGCTAGTCAAGTAGAGGCATACAAGGGACAATATGTTTTGTCTATGTATTGACGCATGTACTAAGTTTCCGGTTAATACAAATCTAGCATGAATAATAAATATTTATCATGAAATAAGTAAATAAATAATAACTTTATTATTGCCTCTAGGCCATATTTCCTTCACCTACATATTCTACGAAGATCTTTATCGGTCAAACCGCACTACAACATACGTTGTTCCCTGTCATCGTTATTTTACTTGCCCGAGATTCGATCGTCGGTATCATCATACCTAGTTCAATCTCGTTACCGGCAAGTATCTTTACTTGTACCGTAATGCTTCATCCCGCAACTAACTCATTAGTCACATTGCTTGCAAGGCTTATAGTGATGAGCATTACCGAGAGGGCCCAGAGATACCTCTCTGATACACGGAGTGACAAATCCTAATCTTGGTCTATGCCAACCCAACAAACACCTTTGGAGACACCTGTACAACATCTTTATAATCGCCCATTTACGTTGTGACGTTTGATAGCACACAAGGTGTTCCTCTGGCATTCGCGAGTTGCATAATCTCATAGTCTGAGGAACATGTATAAGTCATGAAGAAAGCAGTAGCAATGAAACTGTAATGATCATAATGCTAAGCTAACGGATGGGTCTTGTCCTTCACATCATTCTCTAATGATGTGATCTCATTCATCAAATGACATCACATGTCTATGGCTAGGAAACATAACCATCTTTGATTAACGAGCTAGTCAAGTAGAGGTATACTAGGGACATAATGTTTTGTCTATGTATTCACACATGTACTAAGTTTCCGGTTAATACAATTCTAGCATGAATAATAAACATTTATCATGATATAAGGAAATATAAATAACAACTTTATTATTGCCTCTAGGGCATATTTCGTTCAGTTGGGATTCTATCCACCCCAACAGAAGGCACAACACCTCAGTTTTGCACATCATTCCATTTTCCTCCTCTTTGCCTAGTGCATTTTGTTTAGATATTTTCATTATGGGATGCTGGAACATTCGAATGTAGCACAACAACAAAATTTTCAAGAATATCATCCCAAGCATCATTTCCTGGAAAAGTGCTTCTAAAACAGGATCTCAAGATCATGGGCTATCGTATCAATGGCAGTCTTACAGAAGCTCTGCAAGTTTGGGTGGAACAACATCTCTAAGATAGAGTAGTTTTCATTCATGATACCTATATTTGGCATTGTGTGATTTCATTATACTTTTGGTTTTATATTTTTGCAATTTTATACTTCATTTTAAATAAATTACCATAGACGATTGCCCTATGGTTTTGGGTAAAAAAGGTATTATGAAAAACAAATCGATAAGCCACCGCAGTTAGGACCACTATGGCTCCAATAAAGCTCTCACACTACTCACCATACAACCCCAAAGTTCATTTCAGTCGGTTTCAGGTTTTCGCCCAATGTTGAGCGACATTGGCCTTCTAGACTATTTCCTTTGGAGTTAGATTCCACATACGAGTAGTATGTGAAGCAACCCCGGCCACAATAGCGGTCTAGGTTTCCTCCCCCACTACCATCCTCCTCTGCCGGTAGATCTTCGGCCTCTTCCTCCTTCATGGGCTTCATAGGTGAGGGCATGTAGGATCTCCCCAATCTGACGACGGGAGCCATAGTTTCTCTTTCTTGGGGCATTAGGTAGCTATGTATGGGTTAGGAGGTGGAGAGACAATGGGTGTTTTTGTTGGTGTGGAATAAAGTCTTCCTTCCACACCCTCGTTTGATTATGCTTCTTCGTATCCTCGGGATGCATGTGGAAGATGATATGTCCTTAGATTTGGTCCTTTGGGTCACAAGAAAGATGATATTTGTTCATATTAATGGAGCATGAGTCCCTTGTTTTTTTATTCCATCGAGGTCCATCCCTATCATTTTCCATCTAAATAGACCAAGTTATGAAAACAAGGAGTAGTAAAGCGTTTTCTTGTAGTAAATAAACTCAGTAGAATCCCTCTATATTCCAAGGTATCTCGGCCTGGAGGCTCCTAATGCATCGAGGTTATTTTTTGTTCATGGCCTCACATTTCGGGAACTAGATTGGTTGTGGGCTGCCGTTGGGCCTATCACGTGCGAACCTCGCGCTCCTAAGGTGAACCTAACTGTTTCACACCGTTTTTTGGAAAGGTTATATAACCTTCTTGGACAGTTGTTTCGACCAATTTTACCGTTTTCCTTTTTTTAAAATTTTCTATTTTCCAATTCATGAAATTTTTCTAAAAACATGTGGAACATTTTAAAATCAAAGAATAATTTTTTAAATTGTGAAAAATCCCAATTCAATTTTTGGAATATTTTATAAATTCATGAATATTTTTAAATTCGGGACACTTCTTTTGAAATCTATGATTTCTTTTAATTTCTGAATATTTTAATGGTAATGCACATTTTAAATTCCCAGAAACATTTCTGAAATTCACTAATATTTTTTCAAATTCTTAAATTTGTGATTTTTCCAAATTTGTGAACATTTTATGAATTTGCGAACTTTTTTCTAACATTTTTATTTGTTTGAACTTTTTATATATTCTTTCTTTTTTCTCCGGTTCTCCTTCCTCTCTGTTTTTTCATTCACTTCTCTAGATGAGCGGAGGCCCAACTAGTCTGACTAGCTAGTTAGTCGAAGCGAGTGTGCTGGGGCGAGCGCATTTGGTTGCCTTTCGACGTGTTTCATGCTAAATAGGACCTCTTACGTGCGTGGGCCATTTTGCTGCAAGGGAGGGGCGAATTCTTTTCTACTTCGTGCATTTGTGAGGGGGTAGTGCCGGCTTGCTGCTTCGACAGCGAGCGGTTAGGTCGTTGTTTTCTCCGTCTTCCCCGCCGGGGCACCTCGGGCGGTGGATTCACGGTGGAAGATCAATATTGTGTTAGAGCTGGTGGAGAGCTAGAATTGAACGATCAGGCGCTCGAGATCCAAGACAACAAGTCGAAGAGCCTTTGTAGCCAGACGTATTGGTAGTAGATCTAGCCCCAAGGTTGGGAGGGGACTAGGTTGAGAGATTGAAGTCTTTTGGGGGACGAAAACCAATGCAGCAAGAGTGATTCCGACATGAGTGAATTGGGTTGCGTGGATGCGTGCATTGTACATGGGCCTTAGGCCATGCATGTACGTGCCAGCAAAGTAGGAAAATTAGAGAAAAAGAATGCCCATTTTGGTGTATATGGTGTGATGATCAGTTTGGTTTATGTATGATGAAAATTGACGATACATCGAAACACCAAACAACTAGCGATGGAAACACCGAACCAAACATCATAAATGGAAAATCTTTATGGCCCCTTGAACCAAACGGACCGATCTGAAATCATCGGAGTGCCTTTGTGAAGGGCCGCTCCATCCACGACAATTTCATGCTTGTCCAAGGTACGACAAGAAAGCTGCATGCGTTGAAAGACCGGCTGTCATGCTCAAGCTCGATATATCAAAGGCCTTCGACTCGGTGCAGTGGGCGTTCATTGTGGAAGTAATGCAGTGCATGGGATTTAGTCAGAGGTGGATGGACTGGATTTGTGGACTTCTAGCAACATCTTCAACACGAATAATGGTGAGTGGAGTGTCGGGCGAGCCTATCTACAATTGCCAAGGTCTGTGGCAAGGCGATCCGGTATCTCCAATGATCTTCATCCTCACCATGGAACCTCTGCAGGGAACGCTTGACCTTGCTGTAGAGCGAGGCACCCTAACCCCGCTAGCACAGAGAGGACTTAGGTAGAGAGTTTCTATGTTTGCAGATGACGTCATGATCTTTCTGAAGCCCGAGGAAGGAGATCTCACTGCATGCGCATCAATTCTAAGACTCTTTGGAGAGGCTTCGGGCCTCAAGGCCAATATCCAGAAGTGTGCAGCTATACCGATCCGGTGCAACTCAGAAACGATGGCACAAGTGACTCAAATTCTTGGATGCCCGTGGGCTCATTCCCTTGCAAGTATTTGGGACTCCCGATCACCATACGAAAGCAAACGGCCGCACAGCTCACGGGCCTAGTGGATCAGTTGTCGCGGTGCCTCCGAGGTTGGAAGGCCGCAAATATGCCCAAGAGCGGACGAATGGTTCTGGTTCAATCCGTACTATGTGCGATACCTATACACGCGATGATGGCGCTCGACATATCACAGAAGACTATCGCGGCCATGAACAAAATCTGTAGAGGATTCCTTTGGTGCGCCAAGGATCAAGAGACTGGAGGGCAATGCCGAGTGGCTTGGGAGGCCGTATGCTCGCCAAGGTGGGCGGCTGGGCCGGGCATCACAAATCTAAAGTGGCTCAACATTGCCATGCAGGCAAGATGGCCCTGACTCAAACGTGTGGATCTGACTAGGCCTTGGGCGGAGTTCGATATTGTAGTACCAAAAAGATCGACGCAACTTTTTCAGGCAGCCACCCATGCAATGGTAGGAAATGGTGAAAACGCCTTATTCTGGGAGGATAGATGGTTGGATGGCTTCAGGTTGGAGGAATTGGCACCAACAATCTATAGTTCAGTATGGAAAAGGATCCGTGACAATTGCACGTTCAGCCAAGGTGTAATGAACGGAACTTGGGCGCTAGACGTCGGGCCGGAGGTTACTACACAGATGCTACATGAATACCTGCGGCTTTGGGAAAGGCTAGCACTGGTGCAGCTAAACCCAGAGGTGGTAGACACGATTCGGTGGACTTGGGAGGACAGTAGATCCTACTCCACAAGATCAGCATATAAGGCGAAATTCTGGGCAAAGGAAACAGTGCCAACGACGAAGTTCACATGGAAGTCCAAAGCACCACTTCGATGTTGCTTCTTTGCTTGGCTTGCCTTGCGGAACCGATGTTGGACATCCGACAGGTTGGTAGGACGAGGGTTGGATCACTAGGAAACTTGCCCATTCTGTGACCAAGAAGAAGAAAGCATAAATCATATCCTGCTTCAATGTGTCTTTGCAAGAGAAGTGTGGGCGCGCTTCTGCGCCGCTCGGGGCAAACCAGATTGGGCCCCGACTTCTACATCAAACATGGGAGCATGGTGCATGAGTAACACAGACGGTGCTGCGGGAGGCAAGGATGCTCGGGCCATGTTGATATTGGTGATGTGGGAGCTTTGGAAGCATAGGAACGGGATCGTTTTTTATGGAGATGCTCCTTCGAGCACATTTGTAATTAAGAGGATTGCCGTAGAATGTAGGGTGTGGAAGGCGGCAGGCCTGTTTAGAGCAGACATGGATAGAGTCATATCGGCCATAGAGGTGGGGCATGACACGAGTAGTTAGCTTGAGCAATCCGAGTGTAGTTGGGTTATGTAACACTATGGAACACCAACGTGGAGGGGTCTTCTAATGCCCATCCTCTTCTTTAATATATAGTACGCATACTCGTGCGCATTCGAGAAAAAAAACATCATAAATGGATACGTAAGAAAAGGGGATTTAACTCAAGACCGAGGAACAGCGCGGGAAAGCGCGCATCACACCCTGTAGTGTAGATGGATCAATGAGCGAACATAGGTAGAGAGGGCCGAGGGCGGACTACACTTGTCCTGTATACCAATCTACATGTGTCTGATATGTTTCTTTCTGGTTCAGTTGGTTGTATGATGGTTGGAAGGGGAGATGTTTCCCACCTACTGCTACTGCTATCGCTTGCAAGCTCGTTGCACTGCCTCCTCCGCTTCTAGTAACTCAAGCACGTACGGAAAGATTTGGTTAAACTGTGGGCTACCTTTCTCTAGTCTGCGCAAACAAGGCAGGAAACCGAGAGCAGTCGACGGCAAACGAACAAACACTCTGAATTTTCTGCAGCACAACACCCTCCGACACCTCATCCCTTTCTGCTGCACTCTTTACCCGAAGCCACCAACCATGATTATTTTACTCACTCTACGCGCACGCACGCGCACTGGATCAGAGTGAGCGACATCATCAGAAATTTTCTTGTTGAGAAGAACGGCCATCAAGGCAAGAAGTATGGACGAGAGCAACACATTAGTTATTTTGCCCACCATGAATTCAAAACCTTGCAAGACTATGGCCAGGTGAAACGTTTCCACACGGCTAATGTGCAGAGCATATATATACGCGAGGGCGCCAAACACATTTCCCAACTCACCACGCACCGCGCCATTTGTTAATCACGAGGCCTAAATCCACCTCTTGGTTAATTATATCAGCTGTCACAAGTTTTTTACGTAGCGCGCATGGCCACGGCAATGTATGCCGGCGTGCTGCAGCTGCACCCCGGCGCCATCGCGGTGACGGTCGTGGCATTGGCCTCGGCGTACATGGTGTGGTTCTGGGCGCTGTCGAGGCGGCTGTCGGGCCCCCCGATGTGGCCGCTGGTGGGCAGCCTCCCCAGCGTCGTGGTGAACCGGAAGCGGGTCCACGACTGGATCGCCGACAACCTGCGCGCCACGGGCGAGGCGGCGACGTACCAGACGTGCATCCTGCCGTTGCCGTTCCTGGCGCGGCGGCAGGGGCTGGTGACGGTGACGTGCAACCCGCGGAACCTGGAGCACATCCTGCGCGCGCGCTTCGACAACTACCCCAAGGGCCCCATGTGGCAGGCGGCGTTCCACGACCTCCTCGGCCAGGGCATCTTCAACTCCGACGGCGAGACGTGGCTGCTCCAGCGCAAGACGGCGGCGCTCGAGTTCACCACCCGGACGCTGCGCCAGGCCATGGCGCGCTGGGCCAACCGCTCCATCAAGGACCGCCTGTGGCGTATCCTCGCGGACCATTGCGACGCCGCCGCCAGCGTCGATCTCCAGGACCTCCTCCTGCGCCTCACCTTCGACAACATCTGCGGGCTCACCTTCGGCAAGGACCCCGAGACGTTGTCGCCGGGCTTGACGGAGAACCCCTTCGCCAACGCCTTCGACGAGGCCACCTTGGCGACCATGCAGAGGTTTCTGTTCCCCAGCTTCTTGTGGCGGATCAAGAAGGCGCTGGGCATCGGCAGCGAGCAGAGCCTCCGCAAGAGCCTCGCGGTGGTGGACCAGTTCATGACGGAGACCATCGCGGCGCGCAAGGCGACGCCGTCGGACGACCTGCTGTCCCGGTTCATGAAGAAGCGCGACAGCAACGGCAAGGCGTTCCCGGAGGACGTGCTGCAGTGGATCGCGCTCAACTTCCTGCTGGCGGGCCGCGACACGTCGTCCGTCGCGCTCAGCTGGTTCTTCTGGACGGTCATGCAGAGGCCGGACGTAGAGCGCAAGGTGCTCCTCGAGATCGCATCCGTGCTCAGGGAGACGCGCGGCGACGACACGGGGAGGTGGGCGGAGGAGCCGCTGGACTTCGACGAGCTGGACCGCCTCGTGTACCTCAAGGCGGCATTGTCGGAGACGCTTCGCCTGTACCCGTCGGTGCCGCAGGACTCCAAGTACGTGGTGGCCGACGACGTGCTCCCCGACGGCACCGTGGTGCCGGCCGGCTCGGCGATCACCTACTCCATCTACTCGGTCGGGAGGATGGAGAGCATATGGGGGAAGGACTGCGTGGAGTTCCGGCCGGAGCGGTGGCTGTCGGCGGACGGCAGCCGCTTCGAGCCCGTCAAGGACGCGTACCGCTTCGTGGCGTTCAACGGCGGGCCGAGGACGTGCCTCGGCAAGGACCTCGCCTACCTGCAGATGAAGTCCATCGCGTCGGCGGTGCTGCTGCGCCACTCGGTGGAGCTCGTGCCGGGGCACCAGGTGGAGCAGAAGATGTCGCTCACCCTGTTCATGAAGAACGGGCTCCGCGTGAACGTCAAGCCAAGGGACCTCGCCGGCTACGTCGCGCCGCCGCCGGAGGAGGCGCCGCCACTGGGGTCAGTCGTGATCCCAACCACCACTGCCGCCGCTGCATAGTCTTGCGTCTGCCTACGTACATTGGTTTCTGAATTCTGATGCTTGTTCATTCTGCCCGCTGAATTTGTTCCTCTTCATACGGCTGTGTGCGTACTTTTTGTGTTTTGGGGTTGTGTACTTTTGGTGAGGTATTGGTGGATCGTCAAATGAAATGAAGTTTATACGTTGCATTCATATATTTTGAAGTGAAGGTAAAACATTATTTTCTTCCGGTGCATTGTCGAGTTACACGAGCAATAACATGTTTTTCATACGACCGCGAAAGGAGCGGGTTCCACACTATCATGATGATAACGGAACAAAATTATCCAGTATCTGATGCAAAGAAAAAAAAAAGCTAAAGAAAGAAAGAATAACGCGGTTAGGCGTTTTCTGATTGTGGACTGGTTAATCCAACTTAATCAAATTGCTTTCACAAATGGTCACAATATTCGGGAGGGGGTTCTCGTTCTCCATGAAGTTAAGGCCAAAAGTAGGCGGGGCGTTTTTCTTAAGCTTGACTTCCAGACGGCATATGACCAATTCGAATGGCATTTCTTTCACTGCATTCTAGAGGGGGGATGCTTCGACTATAGATGGATCAGTTGGATCATGCAGTTGGTCTTTAGCGAAAGTACGACTATCAACATTTATGGGGAGGCATGCCCCTATTTCAAATCCTCATGAGCGGAGATGCCTCAATCCTGTTGTTTAACCATGCGGCACATGCAAGAGAGGCTAGCCACATCGAGGTCTATTGGGTCATTTGATCGATGTGGTGATACAAACCTCCAGTATGCGAATGATACCATGATGATTGTCGACGGATTGGAACTAGACATCGTCAACCTCGAATCCCTCATCCTTGGAGGCGATGTCAATGCTAAAGGTCAACTTCACAAAGAGTGAG
Organism: Aegilops speltoides; assembly: GCA_021437245.1. Taxonomy (NCBI): domain Eukaryota; kingdom Viridiplantae; phylum Streptophyta; class Magnoliopsida; order Poales; family Poaceae; genus Aegilops; species Aegilops speltoides. The sequence continues at coordinate 444,794,723 of CM038143.1, forward strand.
GTTGTGGTGATGGGATATCTACTTGAGGAGTAGGAGCGAAGTACCAATAATCCGAACCACCAACTATTGTCCTTTCCTATTACCCACCTATGTTTCCTCGTGAGCGACACGAGGAACCTTATTGTTAGGGCATTATATGCCCTGTTTGTTTTGGTGATTGATGACAATACTTTTGCGGACTAATCGTGTGCATTAAGCTTTTCAGGTTATCTATTATAAGGGCACTTTGCGATTGTTACCCCTCAAGGACTTCACTTTAGACGGTTTATTTTTCCCTCCTTTCTTTTCGGTGGAATTGAGTCGTATGGATAACCGTACTATCAGGAGGGGATCCGTTTTGGAAGAGTGTGGGTGGAATCATCGTTCACTTTCCCTGCACCTTCGCCTTCGTCCTGCCTCCTTGGAGTTTCCGCGCTGTGCAAAACAAGGGGTGGTGAGTGCTAAGCGGTAGTACCGCGGTAAGGGCGGTAGTACCGCTTGCTAGTGCCGCTGGTACTACCGCCCCTGCCGTGGTCTCGACTTTTCGTGTCGGGTTTCCGTAAAGGACCACGCAGGGGAGCGGTAGTAAGGACGGCAGTAGGGCGCGGTAGTACCGCTCATTGGCGGTAGTACCACTCATTGGCGGTAGTACCGCTCCTATGTCCGCTCCAGCTGCCACTCTACTCGCTCCGACTGCCACTCTGCTCGCTGCCCTCCTCTATTTTCCAGCGGTTGTAGGGAGCGGCAGTACCGCCTATTGGCGGTAGTACCGCTCAGGTGGCGGTAGTACCGCCCTAGTGCATCTACTTCTCCTTCCTCAGCCCTGGTTGCCCTTTGCCTGCTTGTGGGAGCGGTAGTACCGCTCCGGCAGCGGTAGTACCGCCCAGATGCGGGCTGCGGGCTGCATAACGGTTGGATGTGTCCCCCCACTATATAAAGGGGTCTTCTTCTCCAAAAAGACTCACCTCTTTTCCCCAAACCTCCACTGTTGCTCCACAAGCTCATTTCCGCCCCATCTCTCTCCCTACCCAATCAAACTTGTTGATTTTCTAGGGATTGGTTGAGAAGGCCCAGATCTACACTTCCACCAAGAGTATTTCGATTCCCCCCACCCATCCCTTGCAGATCTTGTTACTCTTGGGTGTTTGAGCACCCTAGACGGTTGAAGTCACCTCGGAGCCGTATTCCATTGTGGTGAAGCTCCATGGTTTCGTTGGGAGCCTCCAATTAGGTTGTGGAGAGAGCCCCAACCTTGTTTGTAAAGGTCCGGTTGTTGGGGAACGTAGTAATTTTAAAAAAATTCCTACGCACACGCAAGATCATGGTGATGGCATAGCAACGAGAGGGGAGAGTATTGTCCACGTACCCTCGTAGACCGTAAGCGGAAGCGTTATGACAACGCGGTTGATGTAGTCGTACGTCTTCACGATCCGACCGATCCAAGTACCGAACGTACGGCACCTCCGAGTTCAGCACACGTTCAGCTCGATGACGATCCCCGGACTCCGATCCAGCAAAGTGTCGGGGATGAGTTTCGTCAGTACGATGGCGTGGTGACGATGATGATGCTCTACCGGCGCAGGGCTTTGCCTAAACTCCGCGATGATATGACCGAGGTGGAATATGGTGGAGGGGGGCACCGCACACGGCTAAGGAACGATCCGTAGATCAACTTGTGTGTCTATGGGGTGCCCCCTGCCCCCGTATATAAAGGAGTGGAGGAGGGGAGGGTCGGCCCTTCTCTATGGCGCGCCCTAGGGGAGTCCTACTCCCACCGGGAGTAGGATTCCCCCTTTCCTAGTCCAACTAGGAGTCCTTCCAAGTAGTAGGAGTAGGAGACAAGGAAGGGGAAGAGGGAAGGGAAGGAAGGAGGGGGTGCGGCCCCTCCCCCTAGTCCAATTCGGATTAGGCCTTGGGGGGCGCGCAGCTTGCCCTAGGCAGTCCCTTCCCGTATGGCCCAATAAGTCCCAATACTTCTCCCGGTGAATTCCCGTAACTCTCCGGTACTCCGAAAATACCCGAATCACTCGGAACCTTTCCGAAGTCCGAATATAGTCGTCCAATATATCAATCTTTACGTCTCGACCATTTCGAGACTCCTCGTCATGTCCCCGATCTCATCGGGGACTCCGAACTCCTTCGATACATCAAAACTCATAAACTCATAATATAACTGTCATTGAAACCTTAAGCGTGCGGACCCTACGGGTTCGAGAACTATGTAGACATAACCTAGAACTATTCTTGGTCAATAACCAATAGCGGAACCTGGATGCCCATATTGTCTCCTACATATTCTACGAAGATCTTTATCTGTCAAACCGCATAACAACATACTTTGTTCCCTTTGTCATCGGTATGTTACTTGCCCGTGATTCGATCGTCGGTATCCAATACCTAGTTCAATATCGTTACCGGCAAGTCTCTTTACTCGTTACGTAATGCATCATTCCGTAACTAACTCATTAGCTACATTGCTTGCAAGGCTTATAGTGATGTGCATTACCGAGAGGGCCCAGAGATACCTCTCCGATAATCGGAGTGACAAAACCTAATCTCGAAATCGCCAACCCAACATGTACCTTCGGAGACACCTGTAGTACTCCTTTATAATCACCCGATTCGTTGTGGCGTTTGGTAGCACCAAAGTGTTCCTCCGTAAACGGAGTTGCATAATCTCATAGTTACGTGAACATGTATAAGTCATGAAGAAAGCAATACCAATATACTAAACGATCAAGTGCTAGGCTAATGGAATGGGTCATGTCAATCACATCATTCTCCTAATGATGTGATCCCATTAATCAAATGACAACTCTTTTGTCCATGGCTAGGAAACATAACCATCTTTGATTAATGAGCTAGTCAAGTAGAGGCATACTAGTGACGTTATGTTTGTCTATGTATTCACACATGTATCATGTTTCCGGTTAATACAATTCTAGCATGAATAATAAACATTTATCATGATATAAGGAAATAAATAATAACTTTATTATTGCCTCTAGGGCATATTTCCTTCACCGGTCGCCGCCTCCAAGGGCACCAATAGTGGAATCACGGCATCTCGCATCGTGTGAGGGCGTGAGGAGAATACGGTGGCCCTGGTGGCTTCTTGGGGAGCATTGTGCCTCCACATCGCTCCAACGGAGACGTACTTCCCCTCAAAAGGAAGGAACTTCGGTAACACATCCTCGTCTTCACCGGCTCCACTCTTGGTTATCTCGTGCCTTTACTTCTGCAAGTTTATTTGTGTTATATCCCTTGCTTGTTTGTGTGATTGTTGTTGTTGCATCATATAGGTTGCTCACCTAGTTGCATATCTAGACAACCTACTTTGACGCAAAGTTTAAATTGGTAAAGAAAAGCTAAAAATTGTTAGTTGCCTATTCACCCCCCCTCTAGTCAACTATATCGATCCTTTTGATTGGTATCAGAGCCTCGTCTCTTTATTAACGACTTTGTCGTCCGAAGAGTATGGTTGATGTCGTAGATGGTGGGGAGGAGCACTCTGGTGTGAATCTGATCTCGTCTACGGCCGATGGGGGAACCGCGGTCTCTCGTGAGGAAATCAATGTGGCTTTGGACACATTGAAAACCTCCATGACGACCGAGGTTGAAAGCATGTTTAACAAATTCATTGAAGGGCTTAAACTATCCACCGCACCGATGAAAGTGGGTGATCCCACTAACAAGGTGACGGATGCTAACTCCAACAAGGGGGAAGCTACTAGTGAAAAGGCTCCTTCTTCTAGTGGTAAAATGGCACCGGCATCTTTGACCATGTGGAACCTCTGCTTGTTTATGGTGGACCGATTCCTTCCACTCATTTGAATCATGCCGGTCCTGCCCCTAAGATTGTGAAAAATGAGGACTTTGATTCTTGGGTTTATAGTTTTAAGCTTCATTTGAACCATGTTAATACTAACCTTTGGAGAATCATTGAAGAAGGTTTCTATCTGCATGACCAAAGCAACTTCATCCCTAGAGAAGCCGCGGACAATCAATTCAATGAGAATGCTCTCTTCATCATCCAAGATGCTATTCCACCCAAAGATCTTGCTCACCTCCGGCCATTCACCGTGGCCAAGGATGCATGGCGCCACGTTGTGTCCCTCTACCGGGGAAGCGCAAGCATTCAACGCTCCAACTATGAAGTGGTGCAAGATGAAGCCGATGAGTTTGCAATGAAAGAAGATGAAGAACCTCATGAGCTTTATCGGATATTGACTACTCTCGTGGTCTCACTCCGAGATCATGGGAGAAAGGATACATATGAAAATTGGATCAAGTGCAAATTCCTCAAGGCCATGATGCCTTACCACAAGGCCATGTCCTCCGTCATTTGTCGAAGGCCGGACTTCCACACCTTGTCCTCAAGTGAAGTGTTGGATGAGCTCGTGGCTATGAGCATCTTGGACAAGACCGCCCACAATGCGGTGTTACACTCTCAAAGAGCAAAGAAGCCCAACCTTGCCTTGAAGGCCAAGGTTAGTGTGGAAGAAGAGGAAGAAGAGGAAGAAGAGGAGAGCAACCCCAAAGATACAAAGTATGCTTATCATGAGCACATGGCTCTTGCTTCAAGGCAATTTTGGAGCAACAAGAACACGAGGCCCAACTTCAACAAGAACAACTCAAGAGGTGCGAAGGTCAAGCAACGAGTGAGGACTTGCTATAATTGTCGCAATGTGAGCCACTTTGTTGCGAATGTCCTTATGATAAGAGGGAAGATAATGGTGGCAAGCTCATCCGAAAGGACAAGGCCGGGTCTTTCCCCAACAAGAGTAACTTCACCAAGAAGACTCCTCCCAAGGGGTTGGTGGCCCAAGAAGAGTACCATGAGGATGATGATGATGATGAAGATGGTGAGTCGGTTGTCTCTCTTCACGGGTGTCTCTCTTCGACTCACCCAATGAGAACATCATCGCCAAGTGCCTTATGGCCAAAGCCACCAACAAGGTAACCCCCAACATCAAAACTACCATCATTACTAATCCTTCTTTGACGGATTGCATTGATGAAAAATGAGGGTTCTAATGGGGAGGAAAATGAGTTTGAGTCTTTTATGAGTAAGCTTAAGGGTAAATACAAGAAGCATTTTGTTCCTCTCTTGGAACAACTTGGTGAAGCCAATGACATGATTGAGGCTCACGAAGAACCATCTCTAAGATGAAGGGGCATAGTCGTGACTATGCCGGTAAGATATCGGATCTCTCTAACGCTCTTGAGGAAGAGCGTAGTCATTGTTTGGCTCTTGAGGAGTCATACCACGATGATCGTGCTAAACTAAAGAAAGATCTTGATCATGCTCTTGTTGTATCTCGTGTGCTAAATTCCGAGAAGGCCAAACTTGGGGTTGATCTTGCTAGACTCAAGGAGGAGTTTGATGTACTTGACAAGGCTAAAAAGGCCTTGAAGGGTATTCATGCTAGTCTCAAGGAGTCTCATGATCAACTTCAAGTGAAGCTAACCAAGGAGAAAGCCACCTTTCCTCATATGGTTTTAATTGATAATGCAAATGCTACTAACCCTTGTTGTGAGCATGTGCTTCTTGTTGAGGAGAATGCCAAGTTGAAGGAGCAACTTGAGAAAGGCCTTGTGTCGTGCATACAAGGAGAGAAGAACCTCAACGACCTTTTGAGCAATCAAAAGGAAGTTGTGGCCAAGGAAGGGATTGGGTTCACACCCGTGTCCAAGAACAAGAAGAAGAATGACAAGACCAAACGACCTCCTCCTCTCAAGCAAACCTTTGTGAAGGAGGGAGAGGGTGCTTCCAAGGAGAAGAAGAACAATGTGAAGGGTGGTGGTGTCAAGAAGGGCAATGCCACCTCTTCCAACAAAGCTGGTGACTTTAACCCTTCTTATGTGTTGTGTCGTGCTAGTGATGGGCATGTTTATGCCAAATTTGTTGGTTCTCCTTATGAGTACATTGAATGGTCTATTTGGGTTCCTAATACCCATGTCACTAACATCAAGAGACCCAATACAAAATGGGTACTGATACATCTCCAACGTATCTATAATTTTTGATTGTTCCATGCTATTATATTACCCCTTTTGGATGTTTATGGGTACATATTTATATCATTTTTGGGACTAACCTACTAACCGGAGGCCCAACCCGTATTGCTGTTTTTTTCCTATTTCAGTATTTCAAAGAAAAGGAATATCAAACGGAGTCCAAACGGAATGAAACCTTCGGGAGCGTGATTTTTGGAACGAACATGATCCAGAGGACTTAGAGTGCAAGTCAAGAAACAATCAAGGCGGCCAGGAGATAGGAGGGCGCACCCACCCCTCCTGGGCATGCCCCCTATCTCCTGGGCCCCACGAGCGGCCACCGACGTACTTCTTCCTCCTATATATACCTCGTGCTCGAAAACATCCAGGAGCCAACGAAAAACAATTTCCACCGCCAGAACCTTCAGATCTGTGAGATCCCATCTTGGAGCCTTCACCGCGCTCATGGAGGGGGAATCGACCATGGAGGGCTTCTACATCAACACCATAGCCCCTCCGATGAGTTGTGAGTAGTTTACCACAGACCTTCGGGTCCATAGTTGTTAGCTAGATGGCCTCTTCTCTCTTTTTGGATCTCAATACAATGTTCTCCCCCTCTCTTGTGGAGATCTATTCGATGTAAACTCTTTTTGCGGTGTGTTTGTCGAGATCTGATGAATTGTGGGTTTATGATCAAGTTTATCTATGAGAAATATTTGAATCTTCTCTGAATTCTTTTATGTATGATTGAGTTATCTTTGCAAGTCTCTTCGAATTATCAGTTTGGTTTGGCCTACTAGATTGATCTTTCATGCCATGGGAGAAGTGCTTAGCTTTGGGCTCAATCTTGCGGTGTCCTTACCTAGTGACAAAAAGGGTTACAAGGCACATACTATATTGTTGCCATCGAGGATAAAAAGATGGGGTTTATATCATATTGCTTGAGTTTATCCCTCTACATCATGTCATCTTTCTTAATGCGTTACTCTGTTCTTATGAACTCAATACTCTAGATGCATGCTGGATAGCGGTCGATGTATGGAGTAATAGTAGTAGATGCAGACAGGAGTCGGTCTACTTGTCACGGACGTGATGCCTATATACATGATCATGCCTAGATAATCTCATAATTATTCGCTTTTCTATCAATTGCTCGACAGTAATTTGTTCACCCACCGTAATACTTATGTTATCTTGAGAGAAGCCACTAGTGAAACCTATGGCCCCCGGGTCTATCTTTTATCATATAAGATTTCAATCTACTTTTATTTGCATCTTTACTTTTTGCATCTATATTACAAAATACCAAAAAATATATTTATCTTATCATACTCTCTATCAGATCTCACTTTCGCAAGTTGCCGTGAAGGGATTGACAACCCCTTCATTGCATTGGTTGCGAGTTGTTTGTTTGTTTGTGTAGGTGCGTGGGACTTTTGAGGATCCTCCTACTGGATTGATACCTTGGTTCTCAAAAACTGAGGGAAATACTTATGCTACTATTGCTGCATCACCCTTTCCTCTTCAAGGAAAACCAGCATAAGCTCAAGGCGTAGCAAGAAGGATTTACGCTGCTGTGTTGGGAGGTATTCGCTCAAGTCAAGACATACCAAGTACCCATCACAAACTCATCTCCCTCGCATTTACATTATTTGCCATTTGCCTCTCATTTTCCTCTCCCCCACTTCACCCTTGCCATTTTATTCGCCCTCTCTTTCCCAATCTTCTCCTCTCTTTTTCGCTTGCCTTTTTCTGTTTGCTTGTGTGTTGGATTACTTGTTGCCATGGCGCAAGATAATACCAAATTGTGTGATTTCTCCAATACCAATAATAATTATTTCCTTAGTACTTCGATTGCTCCTCTTAATGATGTTGAGTCTTGTGAAATCAATACTGCTTTGCTGAATCTTGTAATGAAAGATCAATTCTCCGGCCTTCCTAGTGAAGATGCTGCTACTCATCTAAACAACTTTGTTGATTTGTGTGATATGCAAAAGAAGAAAGACACAGATAATGATATTGTTAAATTGAAGTTATTTCTGTTTTCACTTAGAGATCGTACTAAAGTTTGGTTTTTGTCTTTGCCTAAAAATAGTATTGATTCTTGGAACAAGTGCAAAGATGCTTTTATCTCTAAGTATTTTCCTCCCGCTAAGATTATCAATCTTAGGAACGATATTATGAATTTTAAACAACTTGATCATGAGCATGTTGCCCAATATTGGGAAAGAATAAAATTGATGATTCGCAATTGCCCTACTCATGGTTTGAATTTATGGATGATCATACGAAAATTTTATGCCGGTTTGAACTGTGCTTCTAGAAATCTTTTAGACTTGGCTGCGGGAGGCACGTTTATGGAAATCACGTTAGGAGATGCTACAAAACTTCTTGATAATATTATGGCTAATTATTCTCAATGGCACACCGAAAGATCTTCTAGTAAAAAAGTGCATGCTATAGAAGAAATCAATGTATTGAGTGGAAAGATGGATGAACTTATGAAATTATTTGCTACTAAAAATACTCCTCTTGATCCCAATGATATGCCTTTGTCTACTTTGATTGAGAATAATAATGAATCCATGGATGTGAATTTTTTTGGTAGGAATAGTTTTGGAAACAATGCTTATAGAGGAAACTTTAATTCTAGACCGTTCCCTAGTAATTCCTCTAATAATTATGGAAATTCCTACAATAATCCTTATGGTAATTTTAATAAGATGCCCTCTGATTTTGAGAATAGTGTGAAAGAATTTATGATTTCTCAAAAGAATTTTAATGCTTTGCTTGAAGAAAAATTGCTCAAAGTTGATGATTTGGCTAGGAACATTGATAGACTTTCGCTTGATACTGATTCTCTTAAACTTAGATCTACTCCTCCTAAGCATGATACCAATGAGTCTCTGAAAGCCATGAGATTTTCCATTGATGAGTGCAAGGAAAGAACCGCTAGATTGCGTGCTAAGAAAGATTGCTTTGTAAAGGCGTGTTCTTCTAGTTTCCATGAAAATAATGATGAAGATCTTAAAGTTATTGATGTGTACCCTATTAGATCTTTGTTTTGCAATATGAATCTTGATAATAATGGGACTGGAGATGAGTCAACTTTAGTTAGAAGGCGTCCCAAGAATTCGGGGGTTTTAGATCTTGATGCTAAATTAGGTAAAAGTGGGATTGGAGAGGTCATGACTTTAAATAGCATTGAACCCACTATCTCGGATTTCAAGGAATTTGATTATGATAATTGTTCTTTAGAAGGTTGTATTTCCTTGTTGCAATCCGTTGTTAATTCTCCTCATGCTTATAGTCAAAATAAAGTTTTTACCAAACATATCGTTGATGCCTTGATGCAATCTTATGATGAAAAACTTAATTTGGAAGTTTCTATACCTAGAAAACTTAATGATGAGTGGGAACCTACTATAAAGATTAGAATTAAAAATCAAGAGTGTTTTGCTTTGTGTGATTTGGGTGCTAGTGTTTCCACGATTCCGAAAACTTTATGTGATATTCTAGGTTTCCATGATCTTGATGATTGCTCTTTAAATTTGCACCTTACGGATTCCACCATTAAAAAGCCAATGGGAAGGATCACTGATGTTCTCATTGTTGCAAATATAAATTTTGTGCCCGTAGATTTTATCGTTCTTGATATAGATTGCAATCTTTCTTGCCCTATTATTCTTGGTAGACCTTTCCTTAGAACGGTTGGTGTGATTATTGATATGGAGGAAGGGAATATTAGATTACAATTTCCATTAAAGAAAGGAATGGAGCACTTTCCAAGAAAGAAAGTTAAATTACCTTATGAATCTATCATGCGGGCTACTTATGAATTTAGTGCCAAAGATGACACTACTTAGATCTATCTTCGTTTTTATGCCTAGCTAGTGGCGTTAAACGATAGCGCTAGTTGGGAGGCAACCCAATTTTATTTGTGTTTTTTGTTTTTGTTTCTGTTTAGTAATAAATTTTGCATCTACCTTCTGTTTAGATGTGTTTTTATGTTTTAATTAGTGTTTGCGCCAAGTAGAACCTATAGGATAACCTACGGTGATAGTTGATTTGATTCTGCTGAAAAACAGAAACTTTGCGCGCACGAAATTAGTTTTGTTAAATCACAGAAACGTGATTTTGCATTGATTCTTTTTGATGCTGATCAATAGAGAAATTTCCCAGGACTTCCTATTTTGGTAAGATTTTTAGAGTTCCATAAGTTTGTGTTAGTTACAGATTGCTACAGACTGTTCTGTTTTTGACAGATTCTGTTTTCCGTGTGTTGTTTGCTTATTTTGATGCATGTATGGCTAGTATTAAGTGGTATGAACCATGGAAAACTTGGAATGCAGTAGGTTTAACACCAAAATAAGTAAAGAATGAGTTCATTGCAGTACGTTTTGTGGTGGTTTTGTTTTCTTTCCCTAACGGAGCTTATGAGATTTCCTGTTGAGTTTTGTGTTGTGAAGTTTTTAAGTTTTGGGTAAAGATTTGATGGACTATGGAATAAGGAGTGGCAAAAGCCTAAGCTTGGGGATGCCCATGGCACCCCAAGATATTCAAGAGTAGCCAAAAGCCTAAACTTGGGGATGCCCCGGTGTAAGGGCATATTTATCCCCAAGATGTTTTGGTGATTGATGACAATGCTTTTGCGGACTAATCGTGTGCGTTAAGTTCTTTCAGAGCTTCATCCATTGGCACGAGATGATTACCTCCCCTCGGTGTTCTATTCAAGACGGTGTAGCTCCTTTGTTTCTCTGTTGGTGGACTAGTTTCGTAGGAGTCTCCGTACTATCAAGAGGGGATCCGCTTTGTTAAGGCTAGGGTGGAATTAACACGTACACATCCGTATCACACCCGATGTTTTCCTTCCACTTCATTGGAGCTGCCTTTCCCTCCGTACCTGCTCCGTCCTGTCCCAGCGGTAGTACCGTGGTCCTCAGCGGTAGTACCGCCGAAGCATGTCAAACGGTAGTACCGCTCCCCGAGCGGTAGTACCGCTCCCAGCGGTAGTACCGCTTGGGGTCTTTGGCCGTAGTACCGCAGTGGTTCCGGGCTAATACCGCCTCGACTCGAGCCCAGTGTTTTTCGTGTTGGGTTTTACGGTACTAGGAGCGGCAGTAGTGGCGGTAGTACCACTCCAAGCGGTAGTACCGCTCCTACTCCCACAGTAGTACCGCTCTGGGGCCAGGACCCTGACCTCCTCGTCAGCGCGGCAGTACCGCTGGGTGGGAGCGGTAGTACCGCTCTTCAGCGGTAGTACCGCCCTGCCCAAGCGGTAGTACCGCTCTGTGCGTGGCTGTTCAATGGGGTAACGGTTGGATTGGTTCCCCCACTATATATAGGTGTCTTCTTTCCCAAAGTTGACCTACCTCTTCCCCCCCCCCCAAGCTCCATTGTTGCTCCAAGCTCCATTTTCGCCCGATATCTCTCCCTAGACAATCAAACTTGTTGATTTGCTCAGGATTGGTTGAGAAGGCCCCGATATACACTTCCACCAAGAGAAATTTGGTTCCCTCTCTTATCCCTAGCGGATCTTGTTACTCTTGGGTGTTTGAGCACCCTAGACGGTTGAGGTCACCTCGAAGCCATACTCCATTGTGGTGAAGCTTCGTGGTGTTGTTGGGAGCCTCCAATTGTTGTGGAGATAGCCCCAACCTTGTTTGTAAAGGTTCGGTCGCCGCCTTCAAGGGCACCAATAGTGGAATCACGGAATCTCGCATTGTGTGAGGGCGTGAGGATAATACGGTGGCCCTAGTGGCTTCTTGGGGAGCATTGTGCCTCCACACCGCTCTAACGGAGACGTACTTCCCTTTAAAAGGAAGGAACTTCGGTAACACATCCTCGTCTCCACCGGCTCCACTCTTGGTTATTTCGTGCATTTACTCTTGCAAGCTTACTTGTGTTGTATCCCTTGCTTGCTTATGTGCTAGTTGTTTTTGCATCATATAGGTTGCTCACATAGTTGCACATCTAGACAACCTATTTTGTTGCAAAGTTTAAATTGGTAAAGAAAAGCTTAAAAATTGTTAGTTGCCTATTCACCCCCTCTCTAGTCTACCATATCGATCCTTTCAATTGGTATCAGAGCCTCGTCTCTTTATTAAGGACTTTACCGTCCGAAGAGTATGGTTGATGTCATAGATGATGTGGGAGAGCACTCCGATGCGAATCCGATATCATCTACGGGAGATGGGGGTAACTCGATCTCACGTGAGGAATTCAATGTGGCGTTGGACACATTGAAAACCTCCATGACGACCGAGGTCAAGGACATGTTTATGGATTTCTTAGAAGGGATTAAACTTTCCACCGCGCCTGTGAAAGTGGGTGATCCCGCCAACACGGTGACGGATGCTAACCCCGACAAGGGGGAAGCTACTAGTGAGAAAGCTCCTATGTCTAGTGGTAAAAATGGCACCGGCATCTTTGCCCATGTGGAACCCCCAATTTATGGAGGACCGATTCCCTCTACTCATTTGAATCATGCCGGTCCTCCTCCTAAGTATTAGAAACATGAAGATTTTGATTCTTGGGTTTATTGCTTCAAGCGTCATTTAAAACATGTGAATACTAACCTTTGGAGAATCATTGAAGAAGGTTTCTATCCTCATGACCCAAGCACGTTCACCCCTCGAGAAGCCGTGGATAATCAATTCAATGAGAGTGCTCTCTTCATCATCCAAGATGCAATCCTTCCCGAAGATCTCCCTCATCTTCGACCTCATGCCATGGCTAAGGACGCATGGAAATGTGTTGTGTCTCTCTATCGAGGAAGTGCTAGCATTCAACGCTCCAACTATGAAGTGGTGCAAGATGAAGCCGATGAGTTTGCAATGAAAGAAGATGAAGAACCTCGTGAGCTCTTTCGAAGAGTGACCAAACTCGCGGTCTCACTCCGAGATCATGGAAGCAAGGACACAGATGACAATTGGATCGAGCGCAAATTCCTCAAGGCCATGATGCCCTACAACAAGGCCATGTCCTCCGTCATTCGTCAAAGACCGGACTTCCACTCCATGACCTCAAGTGAAGTGTTGGATGAGTTCATTGCTATGAGCATCTTGGACAAGACCGCCGACAATGCGGTGCTCCCTTCTCAAAGGGCAAAGAAGCCCAACCTTGCTTTGAAGGCCAAGGTTATTATGGAAGAAGAGGAAGAAGTGGAAGATGAGGAGAGCAACCCCGAAGACACCAAGTATGATTATCATGAGCACATGGCCCTTGCTTCAAGACAATTTTGGAGCAAGAAGAATACAAGACCCAACTTCAACAAGAACAACTCAAGTGGCGTCAAGGGCAAGCAACGAGTTAGAACTTGCTTCAACTGTGGCAATGTGAGCCATTTCATTGCGGATTGTCCTTACGAGAAGCGGGAAGACAATGGTGGCAAGTTCATCCGAAAAGACAAAGCCAAGTCCTTCCCCAACAAGAACAACTTCGCCAATAAGACTCCCACTCGTGGGTTGGTGGTTCAAGAAGAATAACAAGAGGATGACGATGATGATGAAAATGGAGAAGCAATGGCCATGGCATACGTTGCCATTGCTACTACTCCCCGGGTGTCTCTCTTGGATTCACCCAACGAAAACATCACCGCCAAGTGCCTCATGGTTTAAGCTTCAAACAAGGTAACCCCCAACATCACAACCACCATCATTACTAATCCCTCCTTGGAGGATTGCATTGATGAACATGATGAGTCTAATGATGAAGTGAATGAATTGGAGTCTTTTATGAGTAAGCTCAAGGGCAAGTCCAAGAAGCATTTTGTTGCTCTCTTGGAACAACTTGGTGAGGCCAATGACATGATTGAGGCTCACGAAGAAACCATCTCTAAGATGGAAGGTCATAGTCGTGACTATGCCGATGAGATATCGGATCTCTCTAATGCTCTTGAGGAAGAGTGTGTGCATCGTTTGACTTTTGAGGAGTCACACAACGATGACCATGCTAAGTTAAAGAAAGATCTTGATCATGCTCTTGTTGTGTCTCGTGTGCTAACTTCCGAGAAGGCTAAACTTGGGGTTGATCATGCTAGACTCAAATAGGAGTTTGAGATACTTGACAAGGCCCACAAGGTCTTGAAGGGTGCTCACGCTAACCTCAAGGAGTCTCATGCTCAACTCCAAGTTAAGCTAACCAAGGAAAAGGCCACCTTCCCTCATATGGTATTAATTGATAATGCACGTGCTACTAACCCATGTTGTGAGCATGTGCATCTTATGGAGGAGAATGCCAAATTGAAGGATCAACTTGAGAAAGGCCTTGTGACATGCATTCAAGGTGAGAAGAACCTCAACGACCTTTTGAGCAATCAAAAGGAAGTTGTGGCCAAGGAAGGAATTGGGTTTGCACCCAAGTCCAAGAGCAAGAAGAAGAAGAACGACAAGACCAAACGTCCTCCTCCTCTCAAGCAAACTTTTGTGAAAGAGGGAGAGGGTGCTCCTAAGGAGAAGAAGGAAAAAGTGAAGGGAGTTGCCACCCAAAAGGGCAAAAGCATTTCCTCCAACAAAGCCGGCGACTTTAACCCATCATATGTGCTGTGCCGTGCTAGTGATGGACATGTTTATGCTCAATTTGTTGGTTCTACTGATGAGTACATTGAGTGGTCTATTTGGGTTCCTAAGAACCTTGTTACTAACATCAAACGACCCATTACTAAATGGGTACCTAAAATCAAGCATTGATCTCTTGTAGGTGTTTGCTTCCGATGGGGGATCATGGTTGCTTGATAGTGGAGCAAAAAATCATATGACTGGAAGCAAGGATTTGGTGGTGGACGTGCAAAAGATTCCATCTATGCCCACCAATGTTGAGTGGGGTGATGCCTCACATTCTAAGGTATTGGGTCTTGGCAAGGTTGTCATTTCTCATGATCTAAATATCGAGAAAGTCATGCTTGTTGAGTCCCTTGCATACAATTTGCTTTCCGTTCGTCAACTTGCACTCATGGGTTTTGCTACTTTCTTTGACATTGATACCGTGGCCCTATTGTGGAGCAAGACTCTTAAAGTAGCCTTTGTTGGGCATGTCGAGAACGGTCTCTATGTGATCAACTTTTCGGAGCGACCCACTAAGACCGCGACATGCCTAATGGCTAAAGTTGACGTGGGATGGCTTTGGCATCGCCGTTTGGCCCACGTCAATATGAGATCTTTGCAAAGTCTTCTCAAGGGGGACCATGTCCGTGGACTAACAAATGTTAGTTTTGCCAAAGATCGTGCTTGCAGTGCTTGTATTGAAGGAAAGCTTCATGAGAAGGCTCACCCTCCCACGACCATCATCTTCTCGGAGAGACCCTTGGAGCTCCTTCACATGGATCTCTTTGGGCCTCCATCTTTTGATAGTCTTGGAGGTACAAAGTATTGCTTGGTGATTGTGGATGATTATTCAAGATACACTTGGGTATACTTCTTCAAGAGGAAGAGTGAGACTCAACAAACCGTCATCGACTTTGCAAATGAAGCTCAACGTCAACATAATGCAAAGATCTTGACAATCAGAAGTGACAACGGCACCGAGTTCAAGAACTACACCTTGGATGAGTTTCTTAGTGATGAGGGGATCAAGCACCAACATGCTGCTCCATATACCCCTCAACAAAATGGTGTTGCGAAGAGGAAGAACCGGACGTTGATGGATGCGGCAAGGACCATGATGGCGGAGTTCAAGTCTCCATACAACTTTTGGGCCGAAGCCGTCAACACCGCATGTCATGCATCCAATCGGCTCTATCTCCGCAAAGGCTTGAACAAGACTCCTTATGAGATACTCACCGGCAACAAGCCCAACCTCAAGTACTTCCGGATGTTCGGTTGGAAGTGTTTCATTCTCAAGAAAGGTGTTCGTTTGTCTAAATTTGAGGCTAGAGCTCATGAGGGCATATTTGTTGGTTATGCTACAAACTCTCATGCTTACCGTGTCCTCAACAAGTCCACCGGACTCATTGAGGAGACGTGTAACGTGGAGTTTCACAAAAATAACGGCTCCCAAGTGGAGCAAAGTGGTACTTGTGATGTAGGTGATGAAATTCCTCCCCAAGCCACAAGAAGAATGGGTATTGGTCATATTCTACCCATTGAGGAACCCCTTGTGGCCGAAGGAGGAGGACAATGCTCCACTCAAGTGGAGCCATCACCTCCCCAAGACCCACACGCTTCCAAAGAACAAAGTGAAGGCCCTCAACCTCGTGAACAAGACCAAGGGCAAGATCAACCTCAAGATGGTGGTGAACCTCTAAATGATGCCCAAGGTCAATTTCTCCCCCTCGAGCAAGTTCAAGATCATGAGCAAGCTCAAGATCAAGAACAAGCTCAAGACGGCGCTCAAGATAATCAAGTTAACCCTCCTCCTTCCACACCCGAGGAGGAATTAGAGCGTCGTGCTGCGAAGATTGCTTCCAAGCTCACCACCCAAGGCCATCTCATGGAAAATGTGGTTGGAAGCCTAAGAAAGGGGGTAAGCACTCGTAGACAATTAGCAAACTATTGTGAACATCACGCGTTTGTCTCTTGTGTTGAACCCCAAAAGGTCTATGATGCGCTCGAAGACTCGGATTGGCTCAATGCCATGCATGAAGAGCTCAACAACTTCGAGTACAACAAGGTGTGGAGATTGGTGCCAAGGCCATCGGGGGACCACAACGTCATTGGAACCAAGTGGATTTTCAAGAACAAGCAAGATGCTCATGGGAACATCGTTCGCAACAAGGCAAGATTGGCAGCACAAGGCTACTCCCAAGTCGAGGGTATTGACTATGGTGAAACCTTTGCTCCCGTTGCTCGTCTTGAATCCATATGTTTGTTGATTGCTTATGCTTCCCATCACAACTTCAAGTTGCAACAAATGGATGTGAAAAGTGCTTTTCTTAATGGTCCTATTAATGAGTTGGTCTATGTCAAGCAACCCCCCGGGCTCGAGGATCCCTACTTCCCGGATCATGTGTATCAACTCGATAAGGCACTCTATTGCCTTAAACAAGCCCCACGTGCGTGGTATGACCACCTTACCGAGTTGTTACAAGATCGTGGATTTGAGGTGGGGCAAATCGATCCCACTCTTTTTACTAAGAAGGTCAAAGGGGAGTTGTTTGTATGCCAACTATATGTTGATGATATTATCTTTGGTTCCCCTAACAAAGCTTTCAATGAGGAATTTGCCACTCTCATGACCTCCAAGTTCAAGATGTCTTCGATGGGAGAGTTGAAGTTCTTCCTTGGTTTTGATATCAAACAAAGAAGAGAAGGAACCTTCATCAACCAAGCCAAATACACTCAAGACATGCTAAAAAGATTCAAGCTAAGTGATGTCAAGCCGGCTACTACACCAATGCCCACCAAGTGCCAACTTGACATTGATCCCAATGGTAAAGCGGTGGATCAAAAGGTATATCGCTCCATGATTGGCTCCTTGCTTTACCTTTGTGCATCTAGACCGGATATCATGCTGAGTGTGGGGATGTGTGCACGGTTTCAAGCCGCACCGAAGGAAAGTCACTATGTAGCGGTCAAGCGAATCTTTCGATATTTGGCTCATACCCCAAACTTTGGCTTATGGTACCCAAGAGGGGCAAACTTCAAGCTTGAAGGTTTTATGGATTCCGATTGGGCGGGAGACAAAGTGGATAGGAAGTCCACTTCTGGAGGGTGCTAGTTTCTTGGGTGCTCTTTGGTGAGTTGGTCTTCCAAGAAGCAAAGTTGTGTGTCTCTCTCGTCCACCGAAGCGGAATATGTGGCGGCCGGTAGTTGTTGTGCACAACTCTTATGGATGAGGCAAACTTTAAAGGAATACAGTGTCATTTGTGACAAAGTGCCTCTTTGGTGTGACAACGAAAGTGCCATCAAGATTTCTCTCAACCCGGTGCAACACTTCAAGACGAAGCATATTGAGATTCGGTATCATTTCATCCGGGATCACATTAGGCGAGGGGAGATCAAGCTCAAGTATTGTAAGTGCATCTAGTGCCCCTTAGTGATTTTGGTGTATTGAAGACTTATAGGTTAAGTAACTGATGCGTTTGTGAGTGTACACAGGTCTATAAGTCTATGAGGAGTTTGATATTTACAGAGAAAGTCGACCCCTAAAAATGAAGTTCTTCAACTGAAGACTTTGATATTCTGAAGACTTTCTGAAGACTTTGAAAGTGAAGAAATTGGTGTGACCTTGAAGACTTGATATTCATTCGAGGAATATGAAGCGTGAAGACTTTTGTTTTCGTAGTTTCATTTTCTTTCTTGAGTCATAGGAAACACCGTCTCGTTAAAGGGGTCGAGGAAATACTAAGGAAAAATTTCCATGTGATGCTCAACTCAAAATCCTACACCTACCAATCCCTTCGAGTGAAGCCATTGAAATCTCATACAGATTCACCAATTTCTTCAAAGGATGAGACGCAGTTCTTCTGGTCACTGAGGACTTTGCTCTGACTGAGGAGTTAGGAATTTGCCAGTGCCAATTGCCTACACAGTGAGGAACATGATAGCCCTGAGGAATTTGAGAGTCAAATTTCTGTCCGTTGCTGTGCTGCGCGCCGGCTGTCCAAAATATCTTATCCACCTAACGGTCATATCATTGAAGGGCATTTATGTCTTATCATGTCGGGCTGCTCCCTAGGCTATAAATAGCCGCCCCCTACAACCACTAGCTGGTTGGCTGCTCCGAGAGAACTTGACACTTGTCATCTGAGAGCAACCCATCCTCCGAGGACTTTGAGCGAAAATCATCAAGTGAGGAAAATCCCAAAACCAAACCCCCACAAACCCAAAGTGATTGAGCATCACTAAAGAAATTGATCCTGCATGGATCCGACGCTTATTACCTTTGAAGACTGTGCTTCTTCCAGACGGTTAGGCGTCAAGGTCTAGAGCATCCAAGAGGAATTGTGGATCGCCGAGTGACCAAGTCTGTGAAGGTTTGGAAGTCACCTGAAGACTTACCACGAGTGATTGGACGAGGCCTGCGTGGTCTTAGTTCAAGGAGAATACGGTGAGGACTGGGTGTCCTGAGTTGCGGCTCAGAGACTGGGTGTCCGGGACTATGTGTCCTCGAGTTTAAATACTCAGCCACTCCAACCAGACGTACAACTGAGACAGCAGTTGGAACTGGTTTACCAAATCATTGTCTTCACCAACTAACTGGTTCTATTTCCTCAACTCTTTTATTTCCTCATTACTGTGTTGATGTTGATCATATCGTGCTTGAAGACTTTGACCGACGACTTTCACAAATTCCTCGCCCAATTTCTTCCATCTGCTTGTCTTCATCTTGTTATCCTGTGTTTACGCTTTCCGTACTCTGTGTTAGTCTTCATTTCATCATGATGACTATGTTTGTATCCTGTTATGTTTACTTCTGAGTACTTATTCCGCTGCAAGTAGTTCTTCGCTAAGGAATTTTCTCACCAGCAAATTCCTCAGTGAAGAATTCATAAAAATCGCCTATTCACCCCCCCTCTAGTCGATATAACGCACTTTCAATTGGTATCAGAGCAAGGTACTCCCTTGTTCTGTGTGATTTTGGTTTAACTGCCTGGAGTTCTAGTTATGTGGACCGCAGGTATGATCAAGGTCTCGGCTGGGCCTCCTACCTTTGATGGAATGGACTACCCCTACTGGAAGAACAAGATGCCTATGCATCTTGAGGCAATCGATAACGATCTCTGGTACATTGTGGAAAATGGTGTCCCCTCTGTCACACCCACACTGAACGCTACCGATGTGAAGAGATTCAAACAACTCGACTCTCAAGCGAAGAATATCATATGTGGTCATCTGAGCAAAGGACAGTATGGAAGAGTGAGTGCTTTGGAAACTGCTAAGCTTATCTGGGATAGGCTGTCCAAAGTAAATGAAGGAGTTTCAACTCAGCGTGACTCTCGAGTCGATGTTCTTCGGAATCTCTTCAACCGCTTCAAAAGACTCGACAATGAGAACGTCCAACAAACCTTTGATCGCCTCACTGACATCTCAAATGAGCTTCAAGCCCTCGTTGCCACTGACATCACTGATCATGAAGTTGTGAAGAAACTGCTGAGATCGCTTGATTCCTCATTTGATACTCTGGGACTGATGATACAAGAACGTGCTAACTACAAGTCGCTTGATCCTGCTGATATCCTCGAAAGGCTAAACACTCACGAGTTCCAGCTTGCTGAAAAGAGAGATCTCTATGGCTCAAACTATGGCAAACAACGTGCCTCAAGGCTAAGGTTGTGTCGACTCAATGTGAGGATTCGGTAGTAGCCTTGGTGATCTGAAGAATCGAGCCAGATCTAGCATCGCTTGTGAAGAAATTCCAGAAATTCACAAGACGTGGTCGCTTTGGAAAATCCTCAAGAGGAAATGATTCCTCATCCAAAGGACTATAAGAGAAGACTTTGCCACAAATGCAAGAAGCCTGGTCACTATATTCAAGATTGTCCTCGATGGGAAAAGGAAATGAAGAAGAAGAAATACAAGGATTACAGCCTACGATAATGCGAAGAAGAAGAAGAAGAAATCGTCAAAATCTTCGCCATCGAAATCCTCTAAGTCCTCATCTCACAAGAAGGGCAGCTCCAAGAAGGCTCGGGCATTCATTGGCAAGGAAATGGACTCAAGCTGAATCGAGGAAAATGATGAAGAGGAGGAGTCTCAAGAATCTGAGTCCGTGTGGTGAGTATGGCCGTTGTTCTCGCTTTCGTCGAGAAGTCCATCTTCAACATCAAGAAACCGACTACACCGACAAGCCTGATGAAGATAATGATGGCTACGCTCCCACCTATTGCTTCATGGCAAAAGGTGCTAAGGTACTCAAATATAACTCCTCCGACTCTAGTGAAAATGAATCTGATGAGGATCTGAAGCCCAGTTACTCTAAACTTGCTAAAATTGCTGTGAAACAACAACGAGCTCTTGAAAAGGTTCAAAACATGCTAGATAAAAGTGATGATATGTTGGGTGAAGAAATGGATCGCACTAAAGCCTTGACTGAAAATCTTCAGAGACTTCAGTCTAGGTATGATAACCTTCAAGGTCATCATAACTCTCTCTTGTCTGATCATGAGAAACTTTCTTATGAATTTCTTCAAGAAAATCAAGATCATGAGAAGCTTTCTCTTGAAGCTCTTCAAAGAAAGGAAGATCTTGAAAAGCTAAGAGTGTGTTATGAAGATCTTCAGAAGGAGCGCGATTCATTACTAGCTCAACAAATCAGCGCTTCTCAGGAAGAATTTGTTCCTCCATGCTTAAAGTGCATTGAACGTGAATCTGCTAATTCTTCACCTGAATGTTCAAATGCTTCAAATGTTACAAATTCTTCATCTGCCTCTGCTATCACTAATTCCTCATCTGAGGACATTGCTAGTATCACTGACAATGCAGGGCTGAAGGAATTGTACATGACAGGCATGTACAAAAGCCTCAAAGGGCATCAGACACTTTATGATGTGCTCAAAAAGCAGATCCTAAATAGAAACCCTAGGAAAGAGGGTATTGCCTTTGAGAGGAAACTCAATGCCGATGGAACATATTGGAAGCCTGAGCAGTACCCCAAAACCTCATGGGTTGCTGCAAAGGGACCTCCAGTTGATCCATCTAACTTATCTGGCTTTACATGTGAATATTCTCATTCTTCTGATGAGTCATTTGACTCCAACTATAAACTGTTCAAAAATTAGAATGGTGAAGTATTTGCTAGATATGTTGCACTAACTGCAGGAACGGTTCCCCCATGAAGAAAATCTGGGTTCCCAAAAGTTGTGTTGAAAGTCTTCAAGTGAATGTCCTCATGACACCACCTGTGAAGAACAGGAACCCCAAATCAAATTCTTCACATGGATCAAATTCCTCAACTGGATCAAAGTCCTCATATGATTATCATCGTGCTAACAACTCTGTCTCGCAGGGTAGAGCTAAGGGCTATGAATATGTGCATTATTCTTCAAACCATTATGTTCATAAGTCCTCGAAGAATTACTCTGCTTATTCATATGCTTACCCTAACCCCTCTTATGTGAAACGAAATGGTTTGGCATCTTTGCCACCTTTCTCACATGGTGCTCGCAGGATGATGAACTCTTTGCCACCCTCCGGATGTGGGTGGTGAAGAAAAGAACTAATCTCTTCTGCAGGGTCAGGTCTCCGGGCGTGCTCTAACGTCTCAAGAATTTGCCGGGACCCGACAAAAATGCTCGAAAGGACGCAGCGAATCATGATGAAATGAACTTTCATTTCACACGCCCTCATATTGCTATATCTGCTCTCGCTTGATGAAATTCATCTAATGAACTTGATATCATATTCTTCACTGATGAAGCATATTGGATTGTAAGCTACACTAATTCATCTGCAGGATGATCAACCCAAAACCACTGAATGGGTCCTCGATAGTGGATGTACAAATCACATGACTGGCGACAAGAATCTATTGATGGATGCTCCCTTATCACCATCACCTCTGAAGCATATCATCTTTGCCGACAAAGGCAAAAGTCGTATTGGGTCTTGGTATGGTTGCTATCTCTAAGGATAAGCACATGGACAAAGTCATGCTTGTTGAGTCCTTAGGATATAATCTCATGTCGATCCTCAATGCTTTGTGATCTTGATATGGTTGTAGTCTTCGCAAATATCGCTGTGTTGTGATTATGGAAGTCGACAATTCCAAAGTCTTCAAGGCTTTAGGAGAGGAGATCTGATATTGTTGATTTCTCTACAGACCACAACCAGCCGTGTGTCTACTTGCAAAAGCTTCGTAGGCTGGCTATGGCATCGACGACTTGGTCATGCAGTATGAGGAATTTGAAAACGCTTGCGAAGAAGAAGCATGTCATTGGTATTGAGAATGTCAAATTCCTCAAGGATCACTTATGCGGAGCATGTGAAGCCGGAAAAATGACCAAGGCCAAGCATCCAGCGAAGACTATCATGACCACTACCCGTCCATTCGAATTGCTTCACATGGACCTCTTCGGACCTAATCATTATTCAGCAGTCACTAATGATGCATCTTTATATGGTTTTGTCATTGTTGATGATTATTCTCGATATAAATGGGTACACATTGTTACTTACAAATATGAAGTGCAGGAAGTCTTCAAACAATTTTCCTCGAGGGCTTCAACCAACTTTGGTGTGAAGATCAAGCATATCAGAAGTGACAATGGAACTGAGTTCAAGAATTCTGGTCTTGATGCTTATCTTGATGAACTTGGTATTACTCATGAGTTATCTGCTCCCTATACTCCTCAGAAGAATGGCGTCGTGGGCGCGCAAGAAGTAACTCTTATTGAGATGGCTCGCACTATGCTTGATGAATACAAAACGCCTCGGCGTTTTGGATTGATGCAATTGATACTTTTGCCACATCATCAACAGAGTATATCTTCACAAATTCTTCAAGAAGACTTCCTATGAACTCCTCACCGACAAGAAACCCAATGTGAGTTATTTCAAAGTCTTCGTGCTAAATGTTGGATTAGAGATCCTCACCGAACTCTAAATTTGCACCAAAGCACATGAAGGTTTATGCTTGGTTACGGAAGGACTCGCACACCTACAGAGTCTTCAACATTGTTCTTCACAAGATTGTTGACATCAGAGATGTGCGGTTCGATGAAACTAATGGCTCGCAACGAGAGCACCTACCTTCTGTTTTAGATGAACCAGCACCGAGGATGCTATCAAGCTCAAGGCAACCGAGGATGTCATTCCAATCAAGAATTTGTCAAGAATTCATTCCTGTTCATGAAGAACGCCGAGCTGATGCACTGAAGAACATGATGAGGAAAATGGTGCCGAGAAAATGTTGATCAAAATCCTCGGCGACAACCAACTCATCCACGCGTTGCAAAAGAAGTGCAAGTGGAGAAGATCATCGATGACATTAGCGCACAGTGTCCTCTCACACGCTCAAAAGCCTCACACTTATCTAACTTTTGTGGGCACTATGCTTTTGTCTCTATCACAGAGCCCACTAAGGTAGATGAAGCATTTCGAGCCGGAGTGGATTCAGGCTATGCAAGAAGAATTACATCGATTCGAGCTGAACAATGTCCGGAATTGGTCAATCGCCTGATCCTCGCAAGCATAATATCATTGTCACAAAGTGGATCTACCGCAACAAGCAAGATGAAAATGGCCTTGTGGTGAGGAATAAGGCACGACTAGTAGCTCAAGGCTACACACAGGTTGAAGGAATTGATTTCGATGAAACTTTTGCACCTGTTGCTAGACTTGAGGCTATTCGCATTTTACTGGCCTATGCTAACCATCATGATATCATCTTATATCAAATGGATGTGAAAAGTGAATTCCTCAATGGTAAGCTTGAGGAAGAAGTATATGTTGCTCAACCCCTAGGTTTTGAAGATCCCAAGAATCCTGACAAAGTCTTCAGACTCAATAAGGCCCTCTATGGCCTCAACCAAGCCCCTCGGGCGTGGTATGATACATTGAAGGAATTCTTCGTGAAGAATGGCTTCACACCCGGTTCACTCGATCCTACTCTCTTTACTAAATCATATGATGGTGAACTATTTGTGTGCCAAATATATGTTGATGATATTATCTTTGGCTGTACTAACCAACGATATAGTGATGAATTTTCCTATATGATGAGTGAAGAATATCAAATGTCTATGATGGGAGAGTTGAAATTCTTCTTAGGTCTTCAAATTAAATCGGCGCAATGGCATATTCATATCTCAGAGAAATACCTCAAGGATGTACTTGAGGAAATTCGCATGCAAGATTGCAAAGGCGCTAAAATTCCTATGCCCACAAATGGCCATCTATGCACTGATGAAAATGGTATTGACTTTGATCACAAGGTATACCGCTCCATGATTGGTTCTTTATTGTACTTATGTGCATCTAGGCCAGATATAATGCTTAGTGTTTGCATGTGTGCCCGATTTCAAGCTGCACCGAAGGAATCACACCATAAGGCTGTGAAGCATATTCTTTGATATCTAGCTCACACACCAACACTAGGATTATTGTACCCCAAGGGCTCTGCTTTTGATCTCATTGATATTCGACTCGACTATGCTAGTGATCGTGTGGACCGCAAGTCAACATCCGCACTTGTCATTTCCTGACGATCTTTGGTCCGTTGGTCCTCGAAGAAACAGAATCGCGTATCACCGCTCATTGTTGAAGCTGAATACATTGCTGCTGGCTCATGTTGTGCTCAACTGCTTTGGATGAAGCAAACCTCAAGGACTATGGCGTCAACGTGAAGAATGTGCCTCTCCTCTGCGACAATGAGAGTGCCATCAAGATTGCTCACAACCTAGTTCAGACTCAAGACTAAGCACATCCAGATTCGTCATCATTTTCTTCGTGATCATGTGTTGAAGGCGATATCTCCATCGAGCATGTGAAGATCAAGAACAGCTAGCTAATATCTTCACCAAGCCCTTGGATGAGAAGAGATTTAGCAAGTTGCGGTGTGAGCTAAATATCTTAGAATCTTCGTATGTTCTTTGAAAAGGACACACATCCTAACCCTTATGCAGAATTGATGACTTATATGTGCAACACATGAAGAAACGTTTTTCTTCAATCAATGAAGAATAACACTCTAAGTGTGAAGAAATTAATGAAGAATTTGATTCTCAGAACCCTACGACAATTGTACGCGGTGTCTGAAATCATCATTCTTATACGGTGGGTTACGCCACCACAAAAGTTGAAAATATTCAATTTGAGTTTTTCCTCATTTTTGAAATTCTTCAGTCTTACAAATTCTTCAACTTTGCAAAATCTTCAATGTTTCTGTCGTTTTTCTTCATTTGACTATATATATATATATATGAGTTTATGTCCTCTACAGCATTCACTTATTGCTATTTCTTCAAGTTGTGATTTCTGCTAAGTGAATGTGATCGGACCCTTCCCCCTCTATGCTATACTCAACCCAATCTATTCACAAATTCTTCATGTGCTTTCGATTGAAACTCGCTCAAAGTCTTCACCGTGTCCTTGTCACCAAGAAATTGTGAACGAAATTTTAAAACAAATCTTATCCAGATTTTCGGTTTTACCGCTCAAACCGTTCCACATCCCACGATGCATTAGTTTATTCACCCACGATCTTACACGATCTCATCTGCACAGTATGTGGGTGACACATGTCGCGTGAAGAAGAAAGGGCGGGGGCATGTTCGTCCCAAAATCTTCGGGCGAACAGTTTTTACCGTGGCTATAAATACCCCTCTCCCTTCCTTACTTCATTTACTCCGCTCGGTTGCTGTCTCTCACTCGAGCTCTCCTCAAACCCTAGCGCCGCCGCTACTCCATCACCGTCGGTGAGGAAGAGCTTCACTGCCTTGACCTCGTTGCCGTCGTACTCGCGCCGGCTGCGGAAATCTTCACTCCGCCGCCGCC
This sequence comes from Aegilops speltoides, assembly GCA_021437245.1. NCBI lineage: Eukaryota > Viridiplantae > Streptophyta > Magnoliopsida > Poales > Poaceae > Aegilops > Aegilops speltoides. The sequence continues at coordinate 444,821,074 of CM038143.1, forward strand.
GTAGCTGTCTCCCTCTGCCAAGTTAGGGCGTGGGAGATCTAACTTGACGAACTTCACCACGGTTCATCTCTGTTCGTCGTGTTCTTAAGTTCGGGTAATTAAAAGTCACTTCTATTACTCACTTTGATCCTCAAACTTTTCTGAAAATCTTCAAAGGTGTTTATTCTTAAAATCTTCACATATGAACACCTCACACACTGTATGCTCTTGATTCATCTCTCTAAGCACTCATTTCTTCAAGATTCCTCAATTGTGCTGATTTTCAATCTGTACAACTCTGGAACCTAAGACAAGAACGCTTAGTGAAATTCCTCAAGGCTCAACTGGTCAAATTCCTCAAACTTATTTTTTTAAAATCTTCTGAGAACGCATATGACCTCTCCAAATTCCTCGCACCTACACTCTGTTCACAGGTACTCATGTCCGCTGCTGAATCACTAGGTTCTCATCAACTTAACTCATTTGCAGCGTTCCTCGAAGAAAAACTGCATACTTCTTCAGAGTGTTCAATTGTTCAAATTCCTCATCTAAAGAAAATGGCAGAAGGAAAGAGACCGCAGAAAGGAGGAAAGAAACCGGAAGTCATGACTGCCTTCGAGATCCCTGATGAAATATACAAAGATTATTGCACACCTGATGAAGCCAAGTTTGGCAAAGAGAACAAAAATCAGCACAAAGTGCGCATTCAGAGGATAGAACGAAGATGGGCACGAGAATGGAGGGAATATCGCTATGTTACTCCAAAGTACATGAAGAAATTCGCCTTAAACCCTCCATGCCCAAGAGCTCCATTGGCACCTGGCCAAGTCGCTGATCCCACCAGCATCAAGCGTGGTGAAGACTTTCCTGAAGAATGGTCTAGGCGCCAAGCCAAATTGGCAAGACAGGCCAAGGAGGCAATGAGGAAACACAATGAGGATTCTGCTGCTGCTGCTGCCGCTGAGACCTCAGTCAAGCCGAGGAAATCAATGCCGAAGAAGCCTGCTCGCAAGCCAAGTGCTTCACCATCAGTGCCCTCACGGCCCAGTTCCTCAGCCGCGCCCTCACGGCAAATTCCTCAGTCTACTGCTGCTCCACCAAAGTCCTCAGCAGCTCCCTCCAAGTCCTCAACTCCTGTGCATCCGCTACATGTCAAAGGACCTGTGGTTTCTCGATTGCTTCGTGTCTCAGCAAGTTCCTCACCGCACCAATGTCCTCATCAGCCCCACTCTGCTGAAGACAAAAGCAACAGCTGGACGCGGTCCTCGGCCACGTCCAAGGAAGAAACAGGTTGCTTTCCAAGTGCCCTCTGATGACGAGGCTTCTGATGAAGAACTTGCAGAAATCATCAGAGACAGACTGGCAAAGGCCGCTAGAGCCAAAGGCACAACTGTGCATCTGCTTTTGGATCCGAAGAAGATCCTTGACTTCATCGACTTATGGCATCAGGATCCAAACACTCCCATGCCTGATTTGCCTCTGACTCCTGGTCAAAGTCATATGCTGACCCATTTCATCTCTCAAGAGAAATGGAAGTTTGAAAAGGCTCGTGAGATAAAGAGAGCACAAGCCAGAAAGGAGAAGCTTCTGAAGAAGAACATCATCAACCTGACTCCTGAAGAACTTCTCAAAGCTCAATCTGAAATCCAAGCCCTCAGCAAAGATTTCGATGCTTACAATGCTGATTGGCAAGGAGCCAAAGTGAGATTCGTCAATTTGACGAAGAAAATGACAACTGTTGCAACCCCATTGCAACAAGAAAATCCTCAGGCTGCAGACTCTACTCAGCCTGCTGAAGAACATGCCAGCAGTGCTGATGACTTTCAGCCTGTTGATGAGAATACAAGTTCCAGGGCTGATGACTCCATTCCAGCCACCAAGAAATTCCTGGGCATCCACTAGTGGTGCGCTCAAGAAATCAAGAGATCAGGCAATCGCACCAGTTGCGCTGAAGAAAATGAACCACAGTCCTCGGCTCCTCCTGCGCCAACACCAACTCCAATTCTTCCTTCCGCCTATGAAGTGAAGAAGACCAAGGCTGCAGAGCGAGCTGCAAGATGAAGAAGAGGAAGGCATCACCAGGCCAAATTCTTCGCCGCCAAGAAAATGAAGCCAATGACCAGCTCGCTTGAAAATCCTATTGATGACGTTCCCATTTCCTCCATGTCGTCTAAGGAAATTGTTCCTTATGGAGAAGACTACAAGATCCCAAGCGGATCTGATGAAGAAAATCACTCTGTTGCTACCTTAGAACAGTTTGATGAAGAAATTGAAGTGGAAGCATTCCCTTCACCGCCAGTCGTTTCCTCACCCATGCCTCAGTTCACAACTGAAGAGGCTGGTGTTGAGGAAATTGAAAAAGAAGAAGAAGATGTGGATATTGGATGCACTACACCAGTGATGAACGATGACTTTTGGGAAAGTCAACATCCAAATACTCCTCTCTTCACTCCAATTCAACAAATTCCTCAGTCCCCGGCTACAACTGTTCAAATGGGCTCTGAAGAAACTCATCCCACATCGCTCTGCTCATGAAGAAATTCCAGCCGCTAGTGTCAAGAACCTCTTCTTGATCCTCAAACTGCACAAGAAGAGAAACCAGAAATTCCTCACTGAAGCACCCGAGATCGTGATTCTGAGGTTGTGCTGCAAATCATCGACATCCTCTGCCCAAACCAAGAATCCGTTCTCGAGCAAGCAAAATTCAAGGCTGAACACTTCTTTTCTAAGCATGTGTTCTTCATCGACATAATCCATATGACTCTGCTCGCATAAGGAAAAGACGCTTACGACTGCTACTCAAGCCAACTTCTATTCCTCAGTGCTCTTTGACAAGGACAAAATCTTCGATCATGAGCATATTCCTCATGTGGATATGGAATCTCCGCCGTGCTTCGAGCCAGTTCTCCGAGTTATTCACAACGCAGGACTACTGAATTTCTGCACTGATATCTGTGATTGGAATGAAGAACTCATTCTTCAGTTCTATGCCACTTTGCATATCACCGGAGATGTCAAGATGTCAATTCATGGGTGCTGGATTGATGACGAAAACACTCACTACAAGGCACCAAAGAACTGAATTGCTTCGTGTCCTTCCTCTTGATCCTCCCAGATAAAGGCACGTTGCATTTACAATGACCGCGAATCGACCGATCATTATATGCAAGTGCTCATGAAGCCTTTGAAGCTGTGGCAGGCCCTCGAACCAAATTCCTCGTCAAGGAATTGTTGTATGTGCCTCGGACTGTCTATCGAATCCTGACGAAGACAATGAGTCCTATCAAAGGCCACGACTCAAATGATGAAGATGTCGTTGGCATCATGAAGAACATGCTTTTCAACATCATTCATGGCGTTCCCGTCAACTTCCATGATTTCTTCATGAGGACTCTGGCTAATGTTGCAATGTCACCTTTTGAGCTGAAGCCCTATGCGCCTTGGATTATGAGATTCATAAGGGCAAGATCTTCGCTGAATTACAAGGATGACACTCTGAACCATGGTAGCTACTTGCCGCCCATTGAAGTCCTCAAGCGACCAGTTTCATCATCTGATGATAAGGGCAAGGCAGCTGTTGTGCTTGATGAAGGCACTCGTCCATTGGATGGTCAATTCCGTCTAGCTACATCTTACTCCACCAATGACGATTCTGCAACACATGACTCTGCCGCAAATACCTCAGCTAAGCAAAAGCCTCACGCAACAGCACCCAGGGTGATGACTGACCGTGAGTTACTCCTCAGTCTTCATCAGATGGTTGATCGCAATCAAAAATGGGTGAAGCGCCAATTTTCTGCAATTCTTCACAACATGACCTCAACCCATAATGCAGTGAAGAAAAATCAGTATCACCTTCAAGAAACCCTCAACCGCACCTGGGCTGTTCTCACTCATGTATATTCCGCAGAAGAATTGAAGACTATGGGTCTCCAGGAAGCATTTGACTGGTCTGCACCACCTCCGAAGAAATTCAAGAAAGTCAAAGTTCCTGAACTGGTGGCCAGTTCTTATTCTTCATCGCGTGAAACTGATGAACATGAAGATTTGGACGACACTGCGGCAGGCCCTTCTTCAACAAACAACCCCGACAACGCTGGCGCTCCTCCATCGACTTGAAAATCTTGAGGCGTTAGTCCTCGCCACCCTTTTGGTCATTTGATGACAAAGGGGGAGAAATCTGAGTTAGTCTTCAAGCGGGTTTATATTATGGGCGTTTTGTTAAGTTACAACTCTCGTTCTTCCGAAACTTTTATTGGATCGAGTTGTAATCTTAAAACCGATGGTGCCTTGATACTTTTGGTCGTGCTCTGATGCTTTGATGCACTGAGCTCTGAAACTTTTGATGTGCTATTCCGCATGCTTATTCCTCATTAATTTTATTGCACGCATGTTGAATCTCAACAGGCACCATATTTCATCATGCATTTCAAATTCTTCATATAATATATCAAATGCGTGTATGAATTACAAGATATAAGGGGAGATCTCCATGATTCCATTCTTCAAATGTGCATTGCCTCAAAAGCAAATTCCTCACTATGCACATATTCAGGGGGAGTTCTTCTATATATTGCAATCAAATTCCTCAATATCAGTATTTACACTTCATATGTTTATCCCCGTTGAAAACTTAACCTATGATTGTCATCAATCACCAAAAAGGGGGAGATTGTAAGTGCATCTAGTGCCCTTAGTGATTTTGGTGTATTGAAGACTTATAGGTTAAGTAACTGATGCGTTTGTGAGTGTACACAGGTCTATAAGTCTATGAGGAGTTTGATATTTACAGAGAAAGTCGACCCTAAAATGAAGTTCTTCAATCAAGACTTTGATATTCAAGACTTTCAAGACTTTGAAAGTGAAGAAATTGGTGTGACCTTGAAGACTTGATATTCATTCGAGGAATATGAAGCGTGAAGACTTTTGTTTTCGTAGTTTCATTTTCTCTTTCTTGAGTCATAGGAAACACCGTCTTCGTTAAAGGGGTCGAGGAAATACTAAGGAAAAATTTCCATGTGATGCTCAATTCAAAATCCTACACCTACCAATCCCTTCGAGTGAAGCCATTGAAATCTCATACGCTTCAATCAATTTCTTCAAAGGATGAGACGCAGTTCTTCCAGTCACCGAGGACTTTGCTCGATCGAGGAGTTAGGAATTCGCCAGTCGAATTGCCTACACAAATGAGGAACATGATAGCCTTGAGGAATTTGAGAGTCAAATTTCCGACCGTTCTTGTGTTGCTTGCTACGGCTATCCAAAATATCTTATCCACCTAACGGTCATATCATTGAAGGGCATTTATGTCTTATCATGTCGGGCTGCTCCTAGGCTATAAATAGCCGCCTCTACAACCACTAGCTGGTTGGCTGCTCGAGAGAACTTGGCACTTGTCATCCGAGAGCAACCCATCCTCCGAGGACTTTGAGCGAAAATCATCAAGTGAGGAAAATCCCAAAACCAAACCCCCACAAACCCAAAGTGATTGAGCATCATCAAGAAATTGATCCTGCGTGGATCCGACGCTTGTTACCTTTGAAGACTGTGCTTCTTCCGCACGGTTAGGCATCAAGGTCTAGAGCATCCAAGAGGAATTGTGGATCGCCGAGTGACCAAGTCTGTGAAGGTTTGGAAGTCACCAAGACTTACCACGAGTGATTGGACGAGGCCTGCGTGGTCTTAGTTCAAGGATAATACGGTGAGGACTGGGTGTCCTGAGTTGCGTCTCAGAGACTGGGTGTCCGGGACTGTGTGTCCTCGAGTTTAAATACTCAACCGCTCCAACCAGACATACAACTGAGACAGCAGTTGGAACTGGTTTACCAAATCATTGTCTTCACCAACTAACTGGTTCTATTTCCTCAACTCTTTTATTTCCTCATTACTGTGTTGACTGTTGTTCATATCTGTGCTTGAAGACTTTGACTGAAGACTTTCACAAATTCCTCAGTTCAATTTCTTCTGTCTGTTTGTCTTCATCTTGTTATCTTGTGTTTACGCTTTCCGTACTCTGTGTTAGTCTTCATTTCATCATGATAACTATGTTTGTATCCTGTTATGTTTACTTCTGAGTACTTATTTCGCTGCAAGTAGTTCTTCGCTAAGGAATTTCCTCACCAGCAAATTCCTCAGTGAAGAATTCATAAAAATCACCTATTCACCCCCCCTCTAGTCGATATAACGCACTTTCAAGTATGTCAACGCTCATGATAACCTTGCAGATATTTTCGCGAAGCCCTTGGATGAATCAAGATTTCGCGAGTTAAGGCATGAGCTAAATATCATTGATTCGAGCAATGTGACTTGAACCCTTGCACACCCCACCTCACTCAACTTGGTGTCTATTTTAGATGTAGGCATGGACATAGGGGGAGTGTTGTTCTCTCAATGAACACTCCCTCCCCCAATTATGCATAAAATGATCAACTCTTTCACATTAGCCATTTTTTATGGTACTTGTGCTTCAAAGACGAGTTTTGGTCATGGGCCCAAGGACAATTCTTCGCGGTGCCATACCAATTGACTCAAACATAGGTGGCTCCGGCCACCGCCCTCTCTTGAGAGAGGCCAGAGCTCGCTCTGCTTTCGTGTGGTTGTTTTGAAGGAGTGGGTTCTGGACCGTTGTTAGTGTGTGTGTTGCCTTGTTGGTATTTCCTTTTTCTTGGCCTTGCTTTCTCGTCTCTTTTGTGCTTTTATCGTTTGTATAGAGGCCATTTGGTTGCTGAGCGGTACTACCGCTCCGAGCGGTACTACCGCTCCGAGCGGTACTACCGCCCTCCAGCGCGGTACTACCGCTGCGAGGCGGGGGCAGGGGTTATATCTGGGGCAGGGGGAGTTTTCTTCTCCCCCATACCCATTCGCACGCCCCCTCGCTCTATTCATCTCTCCAGCAACCGGCGCCGCGGGAGGGCTCCGGCGGATCTCCCTCTCCGGGGCGTTCCTCTCCATTTCCTTCGGTGGAGACGATCCCCACCTTGTCCTCTTGCCATGGATGCCGGTATTTCCCCCGTTCCCTCTCTCTTCTCGTCTAGATATCCAATCTAGCATATTAGGGGCAATAGCAGTTGCATCTCTAGATTTTTGGCCAAATCTAGGCTTGAGTAGGATGGAGAAAGCTTCTAGGCAGTCTGGATTGGTGTTTGGTTGGAGTATTTTTGAATTTGGTAGGACGGTAGTGTCAGATCTGACCACGGCAGTAGGAAACTGATGTTTCCCCATCTCGAGCGGTACTACCACTCTCTCCAGAGCGGTACTACCGCTTGGAGCGGTACTACCGCTCTCTGTGGAGCGGTACTACCGCTTGGGGTGGTACTACCGCTCGCAGGTCGCGGTACTACCGCCCTCTACCAGTTTCCACCATGCTATTACCTCACAGTGATTTTTTTTCTTGTATTTTGTGGCTTATGCTCGTTCTTTCTGGTTGTTTGCGTGTTCTTGTGTGTGGTTCCAGGTGATGAGGTCCCTGAGCATCAGGCTCGGCGTATCAACCCCGGTCGTGCCACATCCAAGCATTACCGCACAACTGAGTCTGCAGGAGGTTCCACAAGTGCTCCACCTCCACCTCAACTCAAGAATACGTCTGGTGTCAAGCCGAAGACTGCTGGCAAAACCGTGCCAGAAATGCAACCCAAGTAGTTCTGGGCAAGGCGTCGCCGCAACCCATATGAAGCAGACCAAGATCCCACTTTGGTCAACCGTCCGTTCTGGAACAGGTTTCAGTTTGCCATCTTCTTTGATGTTCTCAAAGCCAAGAAGAAACCTCTTTGTCAATGTGCACTCCATCGACACCGACCATATGGAGAAAGATCCTGAATACTTCGGTGAAGCTCTTCAGATGTGCACTCAACTAAACATTCTTGGGGTCATGAATTTCAACAAAGATTATGATGCTGATATTGTGGCCCAATTCTATGCCACGGTTCATCTCGGGACTGATGAGGACAGGACACTGACTTGGATGACCAATGGCAAGTTGCTTTCCATCAAGTGGAAAGCATTCATGGAGTTGATTGGGGTGGCAGATCAAGGACTTGAGTCTCCTGTCGGCTTTCGCCCACACCGCAACACCACCTCCACTCACAAGCAAGCTCTATGGCCCTACTGCACTTTGAAGATCAACCCTGAGACGAAGAAGGAGACTTATGAGCTACCTGCCTTTCTAGATATCCTTCACCGTGTCTTCCGAGAGACTCTTTTCCCTCGTATCGGGAATCTGGATATGGTTCACTCTTATCTCGTGGACATGCTTCTCTTCTGCCAGCGTCAGAAGGAACAGAACACCGGAGAGTCCTTGGATATCTCTCATGTTATATGGTCTAAGCTGTTATCTGCTATCTCCGAGTGCAAGTGCCCGATCTATGGTTCGTTCATCATGCTGCTCATTGAGAAGGCCTGGGCTCGTGTCTATCCCAAGGTGATGCTAGAGACTGGAGAGCTGGTTTCTCACGACATCAAGTGTCTGAGGAAGAAGGACAACTGGGGCACTCAGGTCCCTAAATCTAGAGTTCCTTCGTATGCTACTGCCATGGAGACCGAGGAGGAGACTGGGGCTGAGGCTAGGGATGATGATGATGACTACGTGCCTTCTGAGGCAGAGCCCTCTTGGGCAAAGAAGCTCAAGCTCAAGATGAAGAAGCTGTTCTGGATGGAGTCTCACGGTCAGTACATGACTCATGTGGCTGAGAAGAAGGCCCGAGGTCGCCACAAGGAGCTCATGCGTCAGTTGGGTGCCACAGTTAACAGTGGATCTGAGGACCAACTTACTGAGGAGGAGGAGTGGATTCAACAGCACTGCCCGTGGACCGATTCTGATGCCGAGCACTTCCTGACCGACGACGGTGGCGTAGATGATCCCGCTAAGATCTGATGTTTGTGTCCCTCTACTGCTATCACCTGGAGCCGTAGCAACACTCCCTCTCCTTTTTGGTGTCTTGATGCCAAAGGGGGAGAGAGTTTAGGGATTTGTGCTTTGGGTCTTCCGCCTTCTGTGTTTGTGTTTTCCTCGCAGTTTGCCTTGTTTGGTTTGTGTCAGTGAGACCTAAGTTCCAGTCATATGGTGTGAGACATATGCTACCTTATCTTTCCAGTATCATTATCTATGTCACTATCTAGCTTATGAGTTGCATGCTTATCCTGTTAAGTTATCTATGCTACTCTCATATACCCATATACCCTGCTTAGGTGGTTGGTCTCTAAAATGTAGGGGGAGCGTTGATCCTAGTATGTGTGTCGTGCAGTCCAAAGCACTTATCTAGATAGCACACATCTAGGGGGAGCCCATCTACATTTTAGGACGGTGGGGTTTTTGCGCTTGTCCTATATCTCTCATGTTTGTGCAAATCCCGTATTGTCATCAATTCACCAAAAAGGGGGAGATTGTAAGGGCATATTTATCCCCAAGATGTTTTGGTGATTGATGACAATGCTTTTGCAGACTAATCGTGTGCGTTATGTTCTTTTAGAGATTCATCCATTGGCACGAGACGATTACCTCCCCTCGGTGTTCTATTCAAGACGGTGTAGCTCCTTCGTTTCTCTGTTGGTGGACTAGTTTTGTAGGAGTCTCCGTACGATCAAGAGGGGATCCGCTTTGTTAAGGCTAGGGTGGAATCAACACGTACACATCCGTATCACACCCGATGTTTTCCTTCCGCTTCATTGGAGCTGCCTTTCCCTCTGTACCTGCTCCGTCCTGTCCTAGCGGTAGTACCGCGGTCCTCAGCGGTAGTACCGCCGAAGCATGTCAAGCGGTAGTACCGCTCCCAGCAGTAGTACCGCTCCCAGAGTGGTAGTACCACTTGGGTTCTTCGGCCGTAGTACCGCAGTGGTTCCGGGCTACTACCGCCTCGACTCGAGCCCGATGTTTTTCGTGTCGGGTTTTACGGTACTAGGAGCGGCAGTAGTGGCGGTAGTACCGCTCAAGCGGTAGTACTGCCCTACTCCCCGCAGTAGTACCGCCTGGGGCGGACCACGACCTCCTCGTCAGTAGCAGCAGATCACTGGGTGGGAGTGGTAGTATCGCTCTTCAGCGGTAGTACCGCCCTGCCCAAGCGGTAGTACCGCTCTGTGCGTGGCTGTTCAGTGGGGTAATGGTTGGATTGGTTCCCCCTCTATATATAGGTGTCTTCTTCCCCAAAGTTGACCTACCTCTTCCCCCCCAAAGCTCCATTGTTGCTCCAAGCTCCATTTTCGCCCGATCTCTCTCCCTAGCCAATCAAACTTGTTGATTTGCTCGGGATTGGTTGAGAAGGCCCCGATCTACACTTCCACCAAGAGAAATTTGATTCCCTCTCTTATCCCTAGCGGATCTTGTTACTCTTGGGTGTTTGATCACCCTAGACGGTTGAGGTCACCTCGAAGCCATACTCCATTGTGGTGAAGCTTCATGGTGTTGTTGGGAGCCTCCAATTGTTGTGGAGATAGCCCCAACCTTGTTTGTAAAGGTTCGGTCGCCGCCTTCAAGGGCACCAATAGTGGAATCATGACATCTCGCATTGTGTGAGGGCGTGAGGAGAATACGGTGGCCCTAGTTGCTTCTTGGGGAGCATTGTGCCTCCACACCGCTCTAACGGAGACGTACTTCCCTTTAAGAGGAAGGAACTTCGGTAACACATCCTCGTCTCCACCGGCTCCACTCTTGGTTATTTCGTGCCTTTACTCTTGCAAGCCTACTTGTGTTGTATCCCTTGCTTGCTTATGTGCTAGTTGTTTTTGCATCATATAGGTTGCTCACATAGTTGCATATCTAGACAACCTATTTTGTTGCAAAGTTTAAATTGGTAAAGAAAAGTTTAAAAATTGTTAGTTGCCTATTCACCCCCCCCCTCTGGTCAACCATATCGATCCTTTCACCCGGGAAGGCATCCCCTCTTTCGTCTTTGTTCATTGGTAACTTTACTTGGAGCTATATTTTTATTTGCCACATGATATATGTTTTGCTTGGAGCGTCGTGTATTATATTAGTCTTTGCTTTTTAGTTTTCCATAATCATCCTTGTTGTACACACGTTTTGGGAGAATCCTACTTAATTAGAATTTATTAGAATACTCTATGTGCTTCACTTATATCTTTTGAGCTTGATAGTTCTTGCTCTAGTGCTTCACTTATATCTTTTAGAGCATGGTGGTGGCTTAATTTTGTAGAAATTGCTAGTCTCTCATGCTTCACTTATATTATTTTGAGAGTCTTTTAGAACAGCATGGTATTTGCTATGGTTATAAATTGGTCCTAGAATGGTAGGCATCCAAGTTGGGTATAATAAAAACTATCATAGGAAGTGAATTGGATGCTATGATCAACTTGATACTTGATAATTGTTTTGAGATATAGAGGTAGTGATATTAAAGTAAGCTAGTTGGGTGATTATGAACTTAAAGAATGCTTGTGTTGAAGTTAGCAAGTCCCGTAACATGCATGTATGGTTAAAGTTGTGTAACAAATTTGAAACATGAAGTGTACCTGGCTTGTGCATCCTTATGAGTGGCGGTCGGGGACGAGCGATGGTCTTTTCCTACCAATCTATCCCTCTAGGAGCATGCGCGTAGTGCTTGGTTTTTGATGACTTCTAAATTTTTGCAATAGGTATATGAGTTCTTTTGACTAATGTTGAGTCCATGGATTGTACGTACTTTTACCTTTCCACCATTGCTAGCCTCTTCGGTACCATGCATTGCCCTTTCTCACCTTAAGAGTTGGTGCAAACTTCGCCGGTGCATCCAAACCCCGTGATACGATACACTCTATCACACATAAATCTCCTTATATCTTCCTCAAAACAGCCACCATACCTACCTATTATGGCATTTTTTGACCAAAGAACAGCAGGGCAACAACCCTACTATGTGTCATTTTTCATTAATAAGGAGAAAACAGAATGTAATGTCTTATAGTGGTTGTTGGGGAAACGACCAAAGATGAAAGGATTACAACATAAATGGAAAAGGTAAGAAATACTAAATTATTAAATCTAAATGTTGTCATATTGGCATTTCCATAGCCATTCCGAGATATGTTGCCATGCAACTTTCCACCGTTCCGTTCATCATCATGACATACATTACTTCTATCATATTGCCATTGCATGATCATGTAGTTGACATCGTCTTTGTGGCAAAGCCACCATGCATAATTTTTCATACATGTCACTCTTGATACATTGCACCATCCCGGTACACCGCCGGAGGCATTCATATAGAGTCATATCTTGTTCTAGTTTCGAGTTGTAATTCATATGTTGTAATCAGTAGAAGTGTGATGATCATCATTATTAGAGCATTGTCCCCAAAAAAGGAAAAAAAAAAGAAAAAAAAAGAAAGGCCAAAAAAAGGGGGCAATGTCACTATCTCTTTTTCTACACTTGTGCTTCAAAGTAGCACCTTGTTCTTCATGTAGTGAGTCTCATATATTGTGCTTCAAAGTAGCACCATGTTTTTCATATAGTGAGTCTCATATGTTGTCACTTTCATATACTAGTGGGAATTTTTCATTATAGAACTTGGCTTGTATATTCCTACGATGGGCTTCCTCAAATGCCCTAGGTCTTCGTGAGCAAGCAAGTTGGATGCACACCCACTAGTTTTCTTTTGTTGAACATTCATTTATAGCTCTAGTGCATCCGTTGCATGGCAATCCCTACTCCTCATGTTGACATCAAATTATGGGCATCTCCATCGCCCGTTGATTACCCTCGTCAATGTGAGACTTTCTCTTTTTTGTCTTCTCGACACAATCCCCATTATCATATTCTATTCCACCCATAGTGCTATATCCATGGCTCATGCTCATGTATTGCGTGAAGGTTGAAAAAGTTTGAGATTATTTAAGTACGAAACAATTGCTTGGCTTGTCATCGGGGGTGTAGAATTTGGGAACATCTTTGTGTGAAGAAAATGAAACATAGCCTAACTATATGATTTTGTAAGGATGAACTTTCTTTAGCCATGTTATTTTGAGAAGACATGATTGCTTTGATTAGTATGCTTGAAGTATTACTATTTCTTTTATCAATATGAACTTTTATTTTGAATCATTTGGATCTAAACATTCATGCCACAATAAATAAAATTACATTGAGAATTATGCTAGGTAGCATTCCACATCAAAAATTCTGTTTTTATCATTTACCTACTCGAGGACGAGCAGGAATTAAGCTTGGGGATGCTTGATACATCTCCAACGTATCTATAATTTTTGATTGTTCCATGCTATTATATTACCCCTTTTGGATGTCTATGGGCTTTATTTTACATATTTATATCATTTTTGGGACTAACCTACTAACCGGAGGCCCAGCCCGTATTGCTGTTTTTTTTGCCTATTTCAGTATTTTGAAGAAAAGGAATATCAAACGGAGTCCAAACGGAATGAAACCTTCGGGAGCGTGATTTTTGGAACGAACGTGATCCAGAGGACATGGAGTGCAAGTCAAGAAGCAATCGAGGCGGCCAGGAGATAGGAGGGCGCGCCCACCCCTCCTGGGAGCCCCCCTGTCTCCTGGGCCCCATGAGCGGCCACCGACGTACTTCTTCCTCCTATATATACCTACGTACCCCGAAAACATCCAGGGAGCCAACGAAAAACAATTTCCACCGTCATAACCTTCTGTATCCGCGAGATCCCATCTTAGAGCCTTTGCCAACGCTTCGCCGGAGGGGGAATCAACCAAGGAGGGCTTCTACATCAACACCATAGCCCCTCCGATGAATTGTGAGTAGTTTACCACAGACCTTCAGGTCCATAGTTATTAGCTAGATGGCTTCTTCTCTCTTTTTGGATCTCAATACAATGTTCTCCCCCTCTCTTGTGGAGATCTATTCGATGTAAACTCTTTTTATGGTGTGTTTGTCAAGATCCGATGAATTGTGGGTTTATGATCAAGTTTATCTATGAGAAATATTTGAATCTTCTCTGACTTCTTTTATGTATGATTGAGTTATCTTTGCAAGTCTCTTTGAATTATCAGTTTGGTTTGGCCGACTAGATTGATCTTTCTTGCCATGGGAGAAGTGCTTAGCTTTGGGTTCAATCTTGCGTGTCCTTACCCGAGGATGTAAAGGGTTGCAAGGCACGTATTGTATTGTTGCCATCGAGGATAAAAAGATGGGGTTTATATCATATTGCTTGAGTTTATCCCTCTATATCATGTCATCTTTCTTAATGCGTTACTCTGTTCTTATGAACTTAATACTCTAGATGCATGCTGGATAGCGGTCGATGTGTAGAGTAATAGTAATAGATGCAGGCGGGAGTCGGTCTACTTGTCATGGACGTGATGCCTATATACATGATCATTCCTAGATAATCTCATAATTATTCGCTTTTCTATCAATTGCTCGACAGTAATTTGTTCACAAACCGTAAAACTTATGCAATCTTGAGAGAAGCCACTAGTGAAACCTATGGCCCCCGGGTCTATCTTTTATCATATAAACTTTCAATCTTCTTTTATTTGCATCTTTACTTTTTGCATCTATATTATAAATACCAAAAATATATTTATCTTATCATACTATGTCTATCAGATCTCACTTTTGCAAGTGGCCGTGGAGGGATTGACAACCCCTTTATTGCGTTGGTTGCGAGTTCTTTGTTTGTTTGTGTAGGTGTGTGGGACTTTTGAGGAGCCTCCTACTGGATTGATACCTTGGTTCTCAAAAACTGAGGGAAATACTTATGCTACTATTGCTGCATCACCCTTTCCTCTTCAAGGAAAACCAACGCAAGCTCAAGGCGTAGTAGGTACCTAAAACCAAGCATTGATCTCTTGTAGGTGTTTGCTTCCAGTGGGGGATCATGGTTGCTCGATAGTGGAGCTACAAATCATATGACCGGAAGCAAGGACTTGGTGGTGGATGTTCACAAGTTTCCATCTATGCCCACCAATGTTGAGTGGGGTGATGCCTCATCTTCGAAGGTATTGGGACTTGGCAAGGTTGTCATTTCTCATGATCTCACGATCGAGAAGGTCATGCTTGTTGAGTCCCTTGCATAGAATTTACTTTTCGTTCGTCAACTTGCACTCATGGGCTTTGCCACTTTCTTTGATATTGATACCGTGGCCCTCTTGTGGAGCAAGACTCTTAAAGTAGACTTTGTTGGGCATGTCGAGAACGGTCTCTATGTGATTAACTTTTCGGAGCGACCCACTAAGACCGCGACATGCCTAATGGCTAAAGTTGACGTGGGATGGCTTTGGCATCGCCGATTAGCCCATGTCAATATGAGAGCTTTGCAAAGTTTTCTCAAGGGGGACCATGTCCGTGGACTAACAAATGTTAGTTTTGCTAAAGATCGTGCTTGCAGTGCTTGTATCGAAGGAAAGCTACATGAAAAGGCTCACCCTCCCACGACTATCATTTACTCGAAGAGGCCTTTGGAGCTCCTTCAATTGGATCTCTTTGGGCCTCCATCCTTTGATAGCCTTGGGGATAGAAAGTATTGCTTGGTGATTGTGGATGATTATTCAAGATACACTTGGGTATATTTATTCAAGAGGAAGAGCGAAACCCAACAAACCGTCATTGACTTTGCAAATGAAGCCCAACGTCAACACAATGCAAAGATCTTGACAATAAGAAGTGACAACGGCACCGAGTTCAAGAACTACACCTTGGATGAGTTTCTTAGTGATGAGGGGATCAAGCATCAATATTCCGCACCATACACCCATCAACAAAATGGTGTTGTGGAGAGGAAGAACTAGGCGTTGATGGACGCGGCAAGGACCATGATGGTGGAGTTCAAGTCTCCATACAACTTTTGGGCCGAAGCCATCAACACCGCTTGTCATGCATCCAATCAGCTCTACCTTTGCAAGGGCTTGAACAAGACTCCATATGAGATACTCACCGGTAACAAGCCCAACCTCAAGTACTTTCGGGTGTTCGGGTGTAAGTGTTTCATTCTCAAGAAAGGTGTTCGTTTGGCTAAATTTGAGGCTAGAGCTTATGAGGGCATATTTGTTGGTTATGCTACAAACTCTCATGCTTACTGTGTCCTCAATAAGTCCACGGGACTTATTGAGGAGACGTGTAACGTGGAGTTTGATGAGAATAACGGCTCCCAAGTGGAGCAAAGTGGCACTTGTGATGTAGGTGATAAAATTCATCCTCAAGCCATAAGAAGAATGGGAGTTGGTTTTATCCTACCCATTGAGGAACCCCTTGTGGCCGAAGGAGAAGGATAATGCTCCACTCAAGTGGAGCCATCACCAACCCAAGGCCCACACGCTTCCGAAGGACAAAGTGAAGGCCCTCAACCTCATGAACAAGACCGAGGGCAAGATCAATCTTAAGACGGTGTTGAACCACCAAGTGATGCCCAAGGTCAAGTTCTCTCCTCCGAGCAAGTTTAAGATCAAGAGCAACCTCAAGATCAAGAACAAGCTCAAGACGATGCTCAAGATGATCAAGTGACCGCTCCTCGACTCACCCCCGTGGAGGAATTGGAGCGTCGTGCCGCCAAGATTGCATCCAAGCTCTCCACCAAGGGTCATCTCATGAAGAATGTGCTTGGAAGCATTCAAAAGGGGGTAAGCAGTCATAGACAATTGGCAAACTATTGTGAACATCACATGTTTGTCTCTTGTGTTGAACCCCAAAAGGTCTATGAGGCGCTCGAAGATTCGGATTGGCTCAATGCCATGCATGAAGAACTCAACAACTTCGAGTACAACAAGGTGTGGAGGTTGGTGCCAAGGCCATCGGAGAACCACAATGTCATTGGAACCAAGTGGATATTCAAGAACAAGCAAGATGCTCATGGGACAATAGTTCGCAACAAGGCAAGATTGGTAGCACAAGGCTACTCCCAAGTCGAGGGTATCGACTATGGTGAAACCTTTGCTCCCGTTGCTTGCCTTGAATCCATTCGTTTGTTGATTGTTTATGCTTCTCATCATAAATTTAAGATGCAACAAATGGATGTGAAGAGTGCTTTTCTTAATGGTCCTATTAATGAGTTGGTATATGTCAAACGACCCCCCGGGTTTGAGGATCCCTACTTCCCGGATCATGTGTATCAACTCGATAAGGCAATCTATGGCCTTAAACAAGCCCCACGTGCGTGGTATGATGATACGTCTCTGTTGTATCTATAATTTTTGATTGTTCCATGCCAATATTCTTCCACTTTCATATACTTTTGGCAACTTTTTATGCTATTTTTGGGACTAACATATTGATCCAGTGCCCAGTGCCAGTTCCTGTTTGTTGCATGTTTTATGTTTTGCAGAAACCCAATATCAAACGGAATCCAAACGGGATAAAAGCGGACAGAGAATTATTTTGGAATATTTGGGATTTCCCGGAGGAAGAATCAACGCGAAACGGTGCCCAAGGTGGCCACAAGACAGCGGGTGTGCCCTCCCCCCTGGGCGCGCCTAGCACCTCGTGGGCCACCTGTAAGGCAGTTGGCACTCTTCCTTTACCGCAAGAAAGCTAATTTTATGAGAAAAATCTAGGAGAAAGATTCACCCCAATCGGAGTTACGGATCTCCGGATATAAAAGAAACGGTGCCAGGGCAGAATTCCAGAAACGCAGAAACAGAGAGATAGATCCAATCTCGGAGGGGCTCTCACCCCTCCCACGCCATGGGAGCCAAGGACCAGAGGGGAAACCATTCTCCCATCTAGGGAGAAGGTCAAGGAAGAAGAAGAAGAAGGGGGCCCTCTCCCCCTTGCTTCCGGTGGCGCCGGAATGCCGCCTGGGGCCATCATCATCACCGCGATCTTCACCAACAACTTCACCGCCTTCATCACCAACTCTTCCCCCCTCTATGCAGCGGTGTAACCTCTCTCTTACCCGCTATAATCTCTACTTAAACATGGTGCTCAACGCTATATATTATTTCCCAATGATGTATGGCTATCTAATGATGTTTGAGTAGATCCACTTTGTCCTATGAGTTAATTGATGATCGTGATTGGTTTGAGTTGCATGTTTTATTATTGGTGCTTTCCTATGGTGCCCTCCGTATCATGCAAGCGTGAGGGATTCCCGCTGTAGGGTGTTGCAATGCGTTCGATTCTCTTATAGTGGGTTGCGTGAGTGACTGAAACACAAACCCGAGTAAGGGGGTTATTGCGTATGGGATAAAGAGGACTTGATGCTTTAATGCTATGGTTGGGTTTTACCTTAATGATCTTTAGTAGTTGTGGATGCTTGCTAGAGTTCCAATCATAAGTGCATATGATCCAAGAAGAGAAAGTATGTTAGCTTATGCCTCTCCCTCAAATAAAATTGCAATAGTGATTACCGGTCTAGTTATCGATTGCCTTGGACAAATAACTTTCTCGTAACAAAAAGCTCTCTACTAATACTTAGTTTATTGCATCTTTATCTAAACAGCCTCTAGTTTATATTTATGCGTTTTTTATTATCTTGCAAGCCTATCCAACAACACCTACAAAGTACTTCTTGTTTCATACTTGTTCTAGGTAAAGCGAACACTAAGCGTGCGTAGAGTCGTATCAGTGGCAGATAGGACTTGAGAGAGTATTTGTTCTGCCTTTAGCTCCTCGTTGGGTTAGACACTCTTACTTATCGAAAGAGGCTACAATTGATCCCGTATACTTGCGGGTTATCAAGACCTTTTTCTGGCACCGTTGCCGGGGAGTCATAGCGTGCGGTGAATATTCTCGTGTGTGCTTGTTTGCTTTATCACTAAGTAATTTTTATTTGCTGTTGTAAGTTGTTCTCTATCTTTAGCTAGGGATATGGAACACAAAATACCAAAAAAATTAGATGTACTTGCTACTCATGGAGATGGGGAACCTCCTAAAACCCTCGATGCTCGTTATGTGACAGAAATTATGTACTACTTTAATAATCCTGAGAAAACCCCATTCAACTTTGTTATGGGAGACACGTTGGATCAACGTGAATACTTTAGGGATTATTGCTTGACACAAAAAGGGAACTATTATGGGATCAAATTCATATGTTACGTTGGTATGCTCGCCAACTATGCTTGATACATGATTATACTTGTTGCTCTAGGATGAAGGCTCCACACCTTCCCTTTTCATGCAAATTCAATGATAATGAAACCTTAGCTTCTTATTCTAATGGTAGATATGATTACTATGATGTGGAACAAATAGAAGAATTTGTTGCTTTTATGGGTGCTTATGAGATTGAATCTATGTTTAAAGAGTTCAATGATTTTGATGATTCAGTTTATAGACCCAAAAATTTTGCTATACTTAGATATTGTTATAAGAATTATGAATACAATTACAATATTGATGCATTTATTGAGAAAGTCTCCGCTGTCCAAGAAGAGACTAATATTTTGCAGGAAGCTATGGAAGAAAAAATTGATGAAACTGTGAGCTCATTGGATGAAAAAGATAATTAGGAGAGCGAAGAACAAAAGGAGGAAGAGCAGATTAGCTACCCGTGCCCACCTTCTAATGAGAGTAACTCTTCAACTCATACATTGTTTAATTCCCCTTCGTGCTTACCGAAGGATGATTGCTATGATGATTATTATGATCCCGTTGATTCTCTTGAAATATCCCTTTTTGATGATGCTTGCTATGCTTGTGGCCAAGATGCCAATATGAATTATGCTTATGGAGATGAACTTGCTATAGTTCCTTATGTTAAACATGAAATTTTTGCTATTGCACCCATGCATGATAGTCATATTATATTTTTGAATTCTCCAAACTACACTATATTGAAGAAGTTTGTGCTTATTAAGGATAATATTGATGGGTTGCCTTTTCCCGTTGCACATGATAATTTTGATAGATATAATATGCATGTGCTTTCTGCAACTACTTGCAATTATTATGAGAGAGGAACTATATCTCCACCTCTCTATGTTTCCAATACGATAGAATTGCAAGAAACTGTTTATACTATGCATTGGCCTTTACTACGTGTGCATGAATTGTTCTTTTATAACATGCCGATGCATAGGAAGAGAGTTAGACTTTGTTTTTGCATGATATGTGTTACTTTGTGCTCACTACTAAACTACAAATCATTTTTAATTAAAATTGGCTTTGATATACCTTGGGATCCGGGTGGATTTATTACTTGAGCACTATATGCCTAGCTTAATGGCTTTAAAGAAAGCGCTGCCAGGAAGACAACCCGGAAGTTTTAGAGAGTCATTTATTTCTGTTGAGTGCTTTTATATAGTCTAAAAAAAGAAAGGAACCCAATAACTTTTCAAAAAGGAAAGTGAAAGTGAGAAAGACAAGCATTGGTGAAGTGGGAGAGCTCCTTGAACTTTGTTCATGCTCATGGAAACTTTGCGAATCTTTATTACAGAAACTTTTCCTCAAAAATAATTATCCCCGTGTAAAATTCCATTGTATTATAAAAATAATGTGCTAAGATTTGCCTTTAGGATGTATACAATGCTTGTTGGTTTGTACGGTGCAGGACAGAAACTTTGGCTGTAGTGCGCGATTTTACATTTTTTGCTGGAACATCAAATGGTTCTGATTCTTTTTGCACTGTCTTTCTGTACAAATTGTTTATTTTTCCTAATTTTTGTAGAATTTTTGGGGTTCCATAAGTATAGTGAATGTTCAGATTTCTACAGACTGTTCTGTTTTTGACAGATTCTGTTTTTGTTGCATAGTTTGCTTGTTTTGATGAATCTATCAATTTATATTAGTGGATTAAGCCATGGAAAAGTTATATTACAGTAGACACAATGAAAAAACAAAATATGAATTGGTTTGCAACATTTCTTAGAGTGGTGATTTGCTTTATTATACTAATGGATCTTACCGAGTTTTCTGTTGAAGTTTTGTGTGGACGAAGTGTCTAATCAAGGAGGTCTCAATATGAGGAAAAGGAAGAGAGGCAAGAGCTCAAGCTTGGGGATGCCCGAGGCACCCCAAGTAAATATTCAAGGAGACTCAAGCATCTAAGCTTGGGGATGCCCCGGAAGGCATCCCCTCTTTCTTCAACAAGTATCGGTATGTTTTCGCATTCGTTTCGTTCGTCCGATATGTGCAAGTCTTGGAGCGTCTTTTGTATTTAGTTTTCATTTTTATTTTATGCACCATGCTGGTATGAGATAGTCCTTGGTTGATTTTTAGAATGCTCATTGCACTTCACTTATATCTTTTGAGTATGGCTTTATAGATTGCTTCACATGCTTCCTTATATCATTTAAAGTTTGGATTGCATGTTTCTCTTCACATAGAAAACTGCCATTTGTAGAATGCTCTTTTGCTTCACTTATATTTATTAGAGCATGGGCACATGTTTTGTAGAAAGAATTAAACTCTCTTGCTTCACTTATATCTATTTAGAGAAATGACAAGAATTGGTCATTCACATGGTTAGTCATAAAATCCTACATAACTTGTAGATCGCTGAATATGATATGTTTGATTCCTTGCAATAATTTTGCGATATAAAGATGATGATATTAGAGTTATGCTAGTGGGTGACTGTGGATTAGTAGAAATACTTGTGTTGAGGTTTGTGATTCCCGTAGCATGCACGTATGGTGAACCGCTTTGTGATGAAGTAGGAGCACAATTTTATTTATTGATTGTCTTCCTTATGAGTGGCGGTTGGGGACGAGCGATGGTTTTTTCCTACCAATCTATCCCCCTAGGAGCATGCGCATAGTACTTTGTTTTCAATGGCTTGTAGATTTTTGCAATAAGTATATGAGTTCTTTATGACTAATATTGAGTCCATGGATTATACGCACTCTCACCCTTCCATCATTGCTAGCCTCTTCGGTACCGTGCATTGCCCTTTCTCACCTCGAGAGTTGGTGCAAACTTCACCGGTGCATCCAAACCCCGTGATACGATACGCTCTATCACACATAAGCCTCCTTATATCTTCCTCAAAACAGCCACCATACCTACCTATCATAGCATTTCCATAGCCATTCCGAGATATATTGCCATGCAACTTTCATCATCATCATCATATACATGACTTGAGCATTCATTGTCATATTGCTTTGCATGATCGTAAGTTAGCTAGCATGATGTTTTCATGGCTTGTCCGTTTTTTGATGTCATTGCTACGCTAGATCATTGCACATCCCGGTACACCGCCCGAGGCATTCATATAGAGTCATATCTTTGTTCTAGATATCAAGTTGTAATATTGAGTTGTAAGTAAATAAAAGTGTGATGATCATCATTATTAAAGCATTGCCCCAGTGAGGAAAAGATGACGGAGACTATGATTCCCCCACAAGTCGGGATGAGACTCCGGACTTAATAAAAAAAAAGAGAGGCCAAGAAGCCTAAATAAAAAAGGGGAGAGGCCAAAGAAGCCTATTCAAAAAAAAAGAAAAAAAGGAAAAAAAGAGAAGAAAAAAATGATGAGAGAAAAAGAGAGAAGGGGCAAAGTTACTATCCTTTTACCACACTTGTGCTTCAGAATAGCACCATATTCTTCATAGAGAGAGTCTCCTATGCTTTCACTTTCATATACTAGTGGGAATTTTCATTATAGAACTTGGCTTGTATATTCCGATGATGGGCTTCCTCAAATGCCCGAGGTCTTCATGAGCAAGCAAGTTGGATGCACACCCACTTAGTTTTTGTTTTGAGCTTTCATACACTTATAGCTCTAGTGCATCCGTTGCATGGCAATCCCTACTCACTCACATTGATATCTATTGATGGGTGAGGGAGTCCTGGACTAGGGGGTGTCCGGACAGCCGGACTATCATCGTCCGCTAGACTCCAAGACTACGAAGATACAAGATTGAAGACTCCGTCCCGTGTCCGGATGGGACTTTCCTTGGCGTGGAAGGCAAGCTTGGCGATACGGATATGTAGATCTCCTACCATTGTAACCGACTCTGTGTAACCCTAGCCCTCTCCGGTGCCTATATAAACCGGAGGGCTTTAGTCCGTAGGACACAACATACATTACAACAATCATACCATAGGCTAGCTTCTAGGGTTTAGCCTCCTTGATCTCGTGGTAGATCCACTCTTGTACTACCCATATCATCAATATTAATCAAGCAGGACGTAGGGTTTTACCTCCATCAAGAGGGCCCAACTCAGGTAAAACATCGTGTCCCTTGTCTCCTGTTACCATCCGCCTAGATGCACAGTTCGGGACCCCTACCGAGATCCGCCGGTTTTGACACCGACATTGGTTCTTTCATTGAGAGTTCCTCCGTATGTCGCCACCGATAGGCTCGATGGCTTCTTCAATCAACAACGCTGTCCCGGTGAGACTTTTCTCCCGGACAGATCTTCAGATTCGGCGGCCGCCTTCGCGGGCTAATTCACTTGGCCATCCGAGCAGATCGAAAGCTACGCCCCTGGCCGTCAGGTCAGGTTCGGGAGCCTAAACTTCACGGCCGACATCCGCGGGGACTTGATCTTCGACGGGCTCGAGCCATAGCCAAGCGTGCCGCACTATCATGATGGGCATGATCTAGCTCTGCCGCCGAACAGTGCCTTGGTGGCCGCACAAGAATCCGCTCCGGCCCTTAGTCCGGAGCCGATCGCCAAGATCGAGGACCGGTGGTTGGACACCGCCTCAGGGGCTGCAACTTCCACGGCGATGGAGACGAACACTAACCTTGTCCCTTGCGAAACTTGTGACTCCGAGGTGCCGGACTCCCGGCCGGACTCCGGACCTCCCGCGCCCTACCAATCGAATCTGATTGGGCGCCGGTTATGGAATTCACCGCCGCGGACATCTTCCAACACTCGCCCTTTGGCGACATCCTAAATTCGCTAAAATATCTCTCGCTATCCGGAGAGGCCTGGCCGGACTATGGCCAGGACGGTTGGGATACGGACGATGAAGAAATTCAAAGCCCACCCACCACCCACTTTGTAGCCACTGTCGACGATCTAACAGACATGCTAGACTACGGCTCCGAGGACATCGACGTTATGGACGACGATGCCGGAGACGAACAAGAACCAGCGCCTACAGGGCACTGGAAGACCACCTCGTCATATGACATATACATGGTGGACACCCCAAAAGAGGGGGACGGCGAAGAAGCAGCGGAGGCAGATTCCTCAAAGAAATAGCCCAAGCGCCGACGTCAGCGGCGCCGCTCTAAATCCCGCCACAGCAAGAATGGAGATTCAGGCACAGGAGATAATAATAACCCAGAGAGTGCCGAAGATAATCCCCTCAAGCAAGATTCAGCGCAGGAGGATGCAGAAGCAAGCCCTCACGAGAAGGCGACAGACGAAGAGGTCGAGGATGATAATTATATACCTTCCTCCGAAGACGAGGCAAGCCTCAACGACGACGAATTCGTCGTGCCCAAGGATCCCGTCGAACAAGAGCGTATTAAACGCAGGCTTATCACCATGGCAAATAGCCTAAAGAAAAAGCAGCAGCAGCTTCAAGCTGATCAGGACCTGCTGGCCGATTGATGGACCGAGGTCCTCGCGGCCGAAGAGTATGAACTCGAACGCCCCTCCAAAAGCTACCCAAGACGCAAGTTGCTCCCCCGATTAGAGGAGGAAACATACATACCTTCATCGCCAGCAAACAATACGGCCGACCGACCACCCCGTGGCCGAGACAGAGAGGCATCTAGGCCCTCCACCAAAACCGTACCCCGGCATCGCTCCAAAAGTACGAAGCCAAGAGGGAACGCGCCGGACTTGCGAAATATATTGAGGACAAAGCAAGGCAATCCAGATCCATCTATGGATCACGTGGCGCCCACCACCCACGCATTTAATACCGTCGCGCCAGATACAATAACTCCAGCCGGGCCGAACACAGCAGACGACGCTCTCTCGAGCTACGCCGTGATATTGCTCAATATAGAGGTGCCGCACACCGCTATGCTTCATCGATGAAGTAATGGATCATCAAATCCTCAAGGGTTTAAACCCGTAAACATCGAATCCTACGATGGCACAACAGACCCGCGGTTTGGATCAAGATTATCTCCTTCACATCCATATGGCCCGCGCGGCGCATCTCCGTGCCATCAAGTATCTCCCACTCAAGCTTAAAGGACCAGCTCGGCATTGGCTTAACAGCTTGCCCGCAGAGTCAATTGGGTGTTGGGAAGACACGGAAGCCGCATTCTCGACAACTTCCAGGCACATATATGCGACCACCGACGCTGATGACCTAAGCCACATAATTCAACAGCCAAACGAATCGGCCGAGCAATTCGACACGGTTCCTCACAAAGAAAAATCAAATCGCCGACCGTCCGGATGCAGAGGCCCTCGCAGCCTTCAAGCATAACATCCGCGACGAATGGCTAGCCCGCACCTAGGACAGAAAAGCCAAATCCATGGCAGCCCTCACATCATTAATGACCCGCTTTTGTGCGGGAGAGGATAGCTGGCTAGCTCGCAGCAACAACCTCAAGAAAATTCTGCAGTCCGGATACCAAGGACCACAATGGCAGGTCGCGTCGAAGCAAAATAAACGCCGCGTGCTAACGGCGACAAGGAGGATACGGCAGTCAACGCCGGATTCCGAGGCTCTAAACCCGTCGTGAGAAGAAGCCATTCAAAAGAACCACTCCGGGTCCGTCCAATTTGGACCGAATACTCAACCGCTTATGCCAGATACATGGCACCCCTGAAAAGACAGCTAATCACACCAACAGAGATTGTTGGGTGTTCAAGCAGGAAGGCAAGTTAATTGCCGAAAACAATGACAAGGGGCTGCACAGCGACGACGAGGAAGAGACCCAACCGCCGAACAATAGAGGACAGAAGGGATTCCCCCCACAAGTGCGGACGGTGAACATGATATACGCAACCCATATACCCAAGAGGGAGCGAAAGCGTGCACTAAGGGACGTATATGCGATGGAGCCAGTCGCCCCAAAGTTCAATCCATGGTCCTCTTGCCCGATCACTTTCGATCGAAGAGATCATCCGACCAGTATCCGCCACGGCGAATTCGCCGCGTTGGTTTTAGACCCAATCGTCGATGGATTTCACCTCACGAGAGTCCTGATGGACGGCGGCAGTAGCCTGAACCTGCTTTATCAGGATACAGTGCGCAAGATGGGCATAGACCCCTCAAGGATTAAACCTACAAAGACGACTTTCAAAGGCGTCATACCAGGTGTTGAGGCCAATTGTACAGGCTCAGTCACACTGGAAGTGGTCTTCGGATCCCCGGACAATTTCCGGAGCGAGGAGTTAATCTTCGACATAGTCCCATTCCGTAGTGGCTATCACGCCCTGCTCGGATGAACCGCGTTTGCAAAGTTCAACGCGGTACCGCATTACGCATACCTCAAGCTCAAGATGCCAGGCCCTCGCGGAGTCATTACGGTCAATGGAAATACGGAACGCTATCTCCGAACGGAGGAACACACAGCGGCTCTCGCGGCAGAAGTACAGAGCAGCCTTTTAAGGCAATATTTGAGTCCGGCCGTTAAACGGCCGGACACAGCCAAACGCGCCCGGAGCAACATCAACCAAGACCACCCGCACGCCCGAGCACGCCAGAGTAATGCGGCTAACCCCAGCCCTTGCATAATTGCAAGACCAACCCTCCGCGTACATCATTACGCTCTGGAGATACTATGGGCCTAGGGGAAGGGGCACAACCACAATAGACCGAGAGTGCGGCTCGACCACACCAGGGGCTCACAAGTGTGTCACTCCTTTTTGTTATTATTTTCTCTCTTTATGTACACAGGACTCCGTTCACCAGAGGCCCTGTCCGGCGGTGAACCCGCCAAATTCACGATGCAACAGCCAGGGAAGGAAGAAGACTACGATAAACACTCAGGTGGTCTCCATTACGAGCATTAAATTAATTATATCCACCAGTCCGCAGCCCATCCCTGGAGGGGGACATGTTTGATTAGTCCAATCCCTCGCTTACCGCACTATTTGTATCATTCCGCACTCATAGCAGAACTCTTTAATAAATAATGCAGCGTTTTTGCGTGTTATTGCATTACTTTACACATATGTTCATTAATGACATCTCGCACCCGTATATTATTGGTACTGCCGAATACACCAGGGGCTTATGTTCCCCGCATTATGGTGTGATAAGTCCGAACACTTTCACAAGTGCGGCACCCCGAACTTATAGCATTATATGAATCGGCTCTGAATCATGTCTTGGGTCAATAGTTGGGTTTGCCCGGCTCCCACGTTTTGGTGCCTTACGCCCGCTCGTCGGCTAAGGTGGCACTGGGAGAACCACTGCGATTGCGCCCCGGTTGAGCTGGGCGAGCGCCTCAGTGGAGAAAGCTAAAACTGACCGGCATGATAAGGTGAGAGACTGGTCGCTGTTCGAGAGGTCTTTTCGGGTCCCTAAAGACTCATGCCGCTTTGAGAAAAGTTCCGGATAATGTCCGACGAAGGCGTGGATAGCGCCTCAATTCGGTCTTCCGAATACTAGGGGCTTCACCAAATTTAAAATTATAGAATTCTATGGCTAAGTGAGAGGGTTCAAGCATTATAAGTCCGGTTGCCTTGTTCGTTGTGTTGAGCGCCTCCTAGATGGACCCAAAATGGGAACAAGAGTGCTCAAGTTTATCCCAACACCCCAAAGACTGTGGCTTGGGGGCTGAAGCCAACGACTTGCCATCTCTCGATTTTATAAACGGCCGCATGTAAGGTAATATTTTAAATTAAACAAGCGCTATGTGAGCGCATATGAACAAAGTTTTCAGCGCACAGGATAATACATAGCAAGTTTTCACTCAATAATTACATCTCTGGGGCACTCATCCGCAATATTGCGGGCACCCTTCAGGACAGTCTTATAGTACATTTCGGGCGTACGATACTACTTGCCTGCTGGCGGCGGGTCAATAAGTAGCTTCTCCGCATCCAACCTGCCCCAGTGCACCTTTGCGCGGGCAAGGGCCCGACGAGCACCTTTAATACAGGCGGAGCGCTTGATGACATCGACCGAGGGCACGATCCACCAGCCGCCAGACGAGGCGAAGTAGCTCCTGTGCATGGCTGTCCGAGCCACAACCGGACTATAAGGCCCTTCATGGCCTCCTCGGCTACCTTGTGGAGCTCGACCACCGCTTCACTGGTCGCTTGGGGCACCGGATGGCGGCCCGAGCGCATCGAGACCGTAAGACCTTCTCCGTTGAGATCCCTCCTCGCCACGATAGAATGCGGCGGCATCGGATACACTGCGCGGCATATCTGCAACGCCCCTGGAGAGCTCCGAATGCGGGTAAGTGTCAGGTAGTTTACATTAACATGCTTGCTTTGCATGAAAAATGCCTTACCCGCTGCTATCTTCTTCACATCTTCAACCTCTGAAGGGCCTTACGGGCCTCGGCCTTGGCGGACTTGGCACTTTCGAGGCGAGGCGAGCTCGGACTCTCGAGTCTTGAGTCGCGCCCAAACTCTCATGCTTCTCCATGAGAGCCTGGAGCTCTTGCCGCACCGCCGCCACCTGTGCCTCTTGCTTTTCTCGCTCTGCCCGCTTCATGCGGCAAGATCTGCTTCGTCATGACACACCTCTCCTTCGTGGCTGCCACCTCGCTTGTGGCCCCGCAGAAGACACGATTATCCTTGTTAATTTTATTGCAACCAAAATCCTTTTCAGAAGGTAAAATTCAAAGTGGTGCTACTCACCTTCTTTGTCCTCGAGCTGCCTCTTGGCATGGCCGAGCTCTCGCTCGGACCGCTCGAGATCTTGCTTTAATGCACCAACCTCCGCAGTCAGTGCGGCAGAGGTCAGCAGCACAACCTGCAAACCCATATCGCACTACTAGGGAAAACCCTAGCAGTAGCGCGTGTTTTGTGCCTACTAGTAGCGCGGGTAGCCGCGCTACTAATAAGGCGCTACAGCTAATGCTTAGCAGTAACGCATGCCATCACGCGCTCTTCGCTAGTACAAATAGCTGCAGCGCTTGTTTAGTACAACGCCATCGCTAAGTTATCTACTTGCAGCGTGTTTCCCACCCATCGCTACTAGTATTTTTTTATAATTTTTTATTTTTAGTGTATTTATGCGCCATCATACAAATATTGGTACAATACCAGCTGTTATGAGGTTTACATCATTATGTCCATAATAGTGTATTAAATGAAGGTGGATTAGGTTCAAGTGGAGGCAATATGTGGTGCATGTCAAAGTATACTACTAATCCAAACTTGATCTACTTTGGATTAGTAGTACTTTCGATGTGCACCACATGTTGCCTCCACTTGAATCTAATCCGCCAAAGACAAGATATTTAATCATCATCATGGTCATTACCATCAACATTATTTATTTAATCACCACTAACACTAGCTAATAATAAACATCATAGTCATTACCATGAACACTAGCTATTTTATCATCATAGTAATAGTGTAGCACATCATCATCCTCAAACTCATTTCTAGCCAGCTACTCACCCTGCTACTCACTCCTGCTGCTCTCTCTTAGGTAAAAGAACATAAAACATGTATAGCTCTCCTCCTTGATCAAGTTGAAGCATGCAGATGAACCTGTCTCCTAATCGTGGAAGGCGCTCTATTTGCTGCCCCTAGTACTTCTCTGTGCTCCCCAACACATATTTGGTCCAGTCTTGCACTATTAAGCATCCGTCGCTAATCTTGAATGCACTAAAGTAAGCTGTAGGATATCTTGGCCGTAAGTTGATAATACTCATGACACCTTTAGTCTCGATCCCATAAGGCACAACATTCATCGGGAGTCCTGTTGAAGAACATCGTATGGTAACATACTTAGCAATGAAGTTTAGCTTCAAAAATAATGTATGGAAAAGATGCAATGAGGATAAAAAGTAAAAATCTTACCATCCTTCCTAAATGGATGTGACCGTAGTTCATTATGAACACTATGGGTCGCACATTTTCAGTACTAAGATTTCTAAATGCACGAAGAAAATTTGTCTTGACAGATCAAGATCCTCAAGCCATGAAACATAATGACCGAGCTCCTCGCAGCTTGAGTTCAGCCCCGTGACAAGATATCGGTCCTGTCTACCAAGCTACCGGACATGTTTGCTTGCACGAAATAAGTGACAATACAAATTAGTTGTCAATTATTTTGAATAAACAATATCAAATACATAAATATGGTTGAGAAACTTACATAATGGTATAATCGAGGCATTTGCACATTGATCCAGATGTCGGTATTACCTTCAATATCATCTTCCTAACGAATATCAAAGGTGATAACTATATCAGGCTCAAATGCATAAGTCTTGCATAGTGCTCGCCATGTTTTGCATCCAAAATAGGTGTAGTCGTCTGAATTGTATAACTTTGCATGGAAAATATAACCATGCTCGGTCTTCAAGTAAACTTTCTTTTCCTCCATACTATGACTGAAACCTATCTTATCCAATACAAAAACTCTTGCATGGCAGGGGATACGCTAGTAGAATAGTAAAAAATATAAGTTGAAGCAAATGAAAGCGTATGTCATGCTTAATTACAAAAAAGACTTGTCGTTGTGACTTCATCAGATCCACTTCAAAGTTCTCGTCCAGCTTGATGTCAAGCGCCTATCATCATCTAGGAAGATTCCGTCATCATACAAAGCCGCTTGCCGTCTTCGCAGTATTTGCAAATACCGAAATCCTTCTCGTCGTCGACATTTCCTATGTTCATAGTTAAAACATTAATTGAAAATCGATCAAGACAACTACCAAGATACTGAACACACAAATCACTCGATATTTCCTACATATATATTCTAGCGCAAGTCATGCCAAAATTCACGGAAAAATCCGCATGACCTTTGCTAAAATAGGACATATCGAGCGCCGTAAACGAAATGAATCAACACTCCGGCAAAACATAGGCCACTCGGAGGTGTAACCTGCAAACATGACCGTGAAGGAAATATGCCCTAGAGGCAATAATAAAGTTATTATTTATTTCCTTATTTCATGATAAATGTTTATCATTCATGCTAGAATTGTATTAACCGGAAACATGATACATGTGTGAATGCATAAACAAACAACATGTCACTAGTATGCCTCTACTAGACTAGCTTGTTAATCAAAGATGGTTACGTTTCCTGACCATGAACAAAGAGTTGTTATTTGATTAACGAGGTCACATCATTAGTAGAATGATCTGATTGACATGACCCATTCCATTAGCTTAGCACACGATCGCTTTTGTATGTTGCTATTGCTTTTATCCATGACATATACATGTTCCTGTAACTATGAGATTATGCAACTCCGTTTACGGAGGAACACTTTGGTGCTACCAAACGTCACAACGTAATCGGGTGATTATAAAGGAGTACTACAGGTGTCTCCAAAGGCAAATGTTGGGTTGGCGTATTTGAGATTAGGTTTTGTCACTCCGATTGTCGGAGAGGTATCTCTGGGCCCTCTCGGCAATGCACATCACCTAAGCCTTGCAAGCACTACAACTAATGAGTTAGTTGTGAGATGATGTATTACAGAGCGAGTAAAGAGACTTGCCGGTAACGAGATTGAACTAGGTATTGGATACCGACGATCGAATCTCGGGCAAGTAACATACCGATGACAAAGGAACAACGTATGTTGTTATGCGGTCGACCGATAAAGATCTTCGTAGAATATGTAGGAACCAATATGGGCATCCAGGTCCGCTGTTGGTTATTGACCGTGAATAGTTCTAGGTCATGTCTACATTGTTCTCGAACCGTAGGGTCCGCACGCTTAAGGTTTCGATGATGCTTATTATGAGTTTATATATTTTGATGTACCGAAGAAGTTCGAGTCCGGATGTGATCACGGACATGACGAGGAGTCTCGAAATGGTCGAGACATAAAGATTGATATATTGGAAGCCTATGTTTGGAGTTCGGAATGGTTCCGGAAAACAGTTTATCGGAGAAAACGGAGGTTACGGAACCCCCGGAGGTAAATGGGCCATAGTGGGCCTTAGTGGAAAAGAGAGGGCTGCCCTAGATGGGCTGCGCCTCACCCTTCCCTAGTCCTATTAGGACTAGGAGGGGTGGCCCCCCTCCTCCTCTTTCTCCTTCCTTCCCTCCTAATTGGAATAGGATTGGAGGGAGTCCTACTCCCGAAGGAGTAGGACTCCTCCTTGCCTCTCTCTCTCGGGGGCCGGCCCCTCCCCTCCTCCTTTATATACGAGGTAGAGGCACCGGGAACACACAAGAGACACAAGTTGATCTTGAGATCGTTCCTTAGCCGTGTCGGTGCCCCCTCCACCATATTCCACCTCGGTTATACCGTCAGCGAAGCTTAGTCGAAGCCTGCGCCGGTGAAACATCAAGATCGTCACCACGCCGTCGTCTTGACGAAACTCTCCCCGACACTCGGCTGGATCGGAGTCGAGGGACATCATCGAGCTGTACGTGTGTCAAGAACTCGGGGTGCCGGAGTAACGGCGCTTGATCGGTCGGATCGCGAGGAGAACGTCGACTACTTCCTCTACGCTGTGATCGCTTCGCTTGGGTCTACAAGGGTATGTGGACAACACTCTCCCTCGTTGCTATACATCACCATGATCTTGCGTGTGCGTAGGAAATTTTTGAAATTACTACGCTTCCCAACAAATGGCATCCGAGCCTAGGTTTTATGGTTTGATGTTTTGCACGAGTAGAACACAAGTGAGTTGTGGGCGATATAAGTCATACTACCTACCAGCATGTCATACTTTGGTTCAGCGGTATTGTGAGATGAAGCGGCCGGACCGACATTACGCGTGACGCTTACGCGAGACTGGTTTCACCGCTCACGAGCACTCGTGCTTAAAGGTGACCGGTGGGTGCTGTCTCTCTCACTTTAGTTGAACCGAGTGTGACTACGCCCGGTCCTTGAAGAAGGTTAAACGGAGTCTATTTGACAAACTATCGCTGTGGTTTTGATGCGTAGGTGAGACTGGTTCTTGCTTAAGCCCGTAGCAGCCACGTAAAATTTGCAACAACAAAGTAGAGGACGTCTAACTTGTTTTTGCAGGGCATGTTGTGATGTGATATGGTCAAGACGTGATGCTATATTTTATTGTATGAGATGATCATGTTTTGTAACCGAAGTTATCGGCAACTGGCAGGAGCCATATGGTTGTCGCTTTATTGTATGCAATGCAATCGCCCTGTAATGCTTTACTTTATCACTAAGCGGTAGAGATAGTCGTAGTAGCATAAGTTTGGCGAGACGACAACGATGCTACGATGGAGATCAAGGTGTCGCGCCGGTGACGATGGTGATCATGGTGGTGCTCCGGAGATGAAGATCACGAAGCACAAGATGATGATGACCATATCATATCACTTATATTGATTTGCATGTGATGTTTATCCTTTTATGCATCTTATCTTGCTTTGATTGACGGTAGCATTATAAGATGATCTCTCACTAAATTATCAAGAAGTGTTCTCCCCGAGTATGCACCGTTGCCAAAGTTCGTCGTGCCTGACACCACGTGATGATCGGGTGTGATAAGCTCTCGTCCATCTACAACGGGTGCAAGCCAGTTTTGCACACGCAGAATACTCGGGTTATACTTGATGAGCCTAGCATATGCAGATATGGCCTCGAACACGGAGACCGAAGGTCGAGCGTGAATCATATAGTAGATATGATCAACATATGATGTTCACCATTGAAAACTACTCCATCTCACGTGATGATCGGTTATGGTTTAGTTGATTTGGATCACGTGATCACTTAGATGACTAGAGAGATGTCTGCCTAAGTGGGAGTTCTTAAGTAATATGATTAATTGAACTTAAATTTATCATGAACTTAGTCCCGGTAGTATTTTGCAAATTATGTTGTAGATCAATAGCTCGTGTTGTTGCTTTCATATGTTTGTTTTGATATGTTCCTAGAGAAAATTATGTTGAAAAATGTTAGTAGCAATGATGCGGATTTGATCCGTGATCCGAGGTTTATCCTCATTGCTGCACGTAAGAATTATGTCCTTGATGCACCGCTAGGTGACAGACCTATTGCAGGAGCATATGTAGACGTTATGAACGCTTGGCTAGCTCAATATGATGACTACTTGATAGTTTTGTGCACCATGCTTTATGGCTTAGAATCGGGACTTCAAAGATGTTTTGAACATCATGGACCATATGAGATGTTCCAGAATTGAAGTTAATATTTCAAGCAAATACCGAGTTGAGAGATATGAAGTCTCCAACAAGTTCTATAGCTAAAAGATGGAGGAGAATCGCTCAACTAGTGAGCATGTGCTCAGATTGTCAGGTACTACAATCGCTTGAATCAAGTGGGAGTTAATCTTCCGATAAGATAGTGATTGACAGAATTCTCTAGTCACCATCACCAAGTTAGTAGAACTTTGTGATGAACTATAGTATGCAAGGGATGATGAAAATGATTCCCAGTTTTTCATGATGATGAAATCGATGAAGGTAGAAATCAAGAAAGAACATCAAGTGTTGATGGTTAACAAGACCACTAGTTTCAAGAAAAGGGCAAAGGGATAGAAGGGAACTTCAAGAAGAACGGCAAGCAAGTTGTTGCTCAAGTGAAGAAGCCCAAGTCTGGACCTAAGCCCGAGACTAAGTGCTTCTACTTGCAAAGGGACTAGTCACCGAAGCGGTACTACCCCAAATATTTGGTGGATAAGAAGGATGGCAAAGTGAAAAAGGTATATTTGATATACATGTGTTTTATGTGTGCTTTACTAGTGTTTATAGCAACCCCTCGGTATTTGGTACTGGTTCAGTTGCTAAGAGTAGTAACTCGAAACGGAGTTGCGAATAAAAGAAACTAGTTAAGAGTGAAGTGACGATGTGTGTTGAAAGTAGTTTCAAGATTGATATAATCATCATCGCACACTCCCTATACTTTCGGGATTAGTGTTGAACCTAAATAAATGTTATTTGGTGTTTGCGTTGAGCATGAATATGATTTGATCATGTTTATTGCAATACGGTTATTCATTTAAGTAAGAGAATAAACTGTTATTCTGCTTACATGAATAAAACCTTATATGGTTACACACCCAATGAAAATGGTTCATGGGATCTCGATCGTAGTGATACACATATTCATAATATTGAAACCAAAAGATGCAAAGTTAATAATGATAGTGCAACTTATTTGTGGCACTCGCCGCTTAGGTCATATCGATGTAAAGCGCATGAAGAAACTCCATAAAGATGGACTTTTGGAGTCACTTGATTATGAATCACTTGGCACTTGCGAACCGTGCCTCATGGGCAAGATGACTAAAACTCCGTTCTCGAACAATGGAACAAGCTACTGACTTATTGGAAATAATACATACCGATGTATGCGATCCAATGAGTGTTGATGCTCGTGGCAAGTATCGTTATTTTCTGACCTTCACAAGATGATTTGAGCAGATATGGGTATATCTACTTGATGAAACATAAGTCTGAAATAGTTGAAAGGTTCAAAGAATTTCAGAGTGAAGTGGAAAAATCATCGTGACAAGAAAATAAGGTTTCTACGATTTGATCGCGGAGACGAATATTTGAGTTACGAGTTTGGTCTTCAATTAAAACAATGTGGAATAGTTTCACAGCTCACGCCACCTGGAACACCACAATGTTATGGTGTGTTCAAACATCGTAACCGCACTTTATTGGATAAAGTGCAATCTATGATGTTTCTTACTGATTTACCAATATCGTTTTGGGATCATGCATTAGAGACAGCTGCATTCACGTTAAATTGGGCACCATCTAAATCCGTTGAGACGACACTATATGAACTGTGGTTTAGCAAGAAACCCAAGTTGTCGCTTTCTTAAAGTTTGGAGTTGCGATGCTTATGTGAAAAGTTTCATCCTGATAAGCTCAAACCCAAATCGGAGAAGTGCGTCTTCATAGAATACCCAAAGGAAATTGTTGGGTACACCTTCTATCACAGATCCGAAGGCAAGATATTCGTTGCTTAAGATGGATCCTTTCTAGAGAAGGAGTTTCTCTCGAAAGAAGTGAGTGGGAGGAAAGTAGAACTTGATGAGGTAATCGTACTGCTCCCTTATTGGAAAGTAGTTCATCACGAAATATGTTCTTGTGACTACTACACCAATTAGTGAGGAAGTTAATGATGATGATCATGTAACTTCAGATCAAGTTACTACCGAACCTCGTAGGTAAAACAGAGTGAGATTCGCACCAGAGTGGTACGGTAATCCTGTTCTGGAGGTCGTGTTACTTGACCATGACAAACCTACGAACTATGAGGAAGCGATGATGAGCCCAGATTCCGCGAAATGGCTTGAGGCCATGAAATCTGAGATGGGATCCATGTATGAAAACAAAGTATGGACTTTGGTTGACTTGCCCGAGGGTAGGCAAGCAATAGAAAACAAGTGGATCTTCAAGAAGAAGACGGACACCGATGGTAATGTTACTATCTATAAGCTCGACTTGTTGCAAAGAGGTTTTCGACAAGTTCAAGGGATTGACTACGATGAGACCTTTCTCACCCGTAGCGATGCTTAAGTCCGTCCGAATCATGTTAGCAATTGCCATTTTATGATTATGAAATTTGGCAAATGGATGTAAAGACTGCATTCCTGAATGGATTTATTAAGGAAGAGTTGTATATGATGCAACCAGAAGGTTTTATCGATCCAAAAGAGCTAACAAAGTGTGCAAGCTCCAGCGATCCATATATGGACTGGTGCAAGCATCTCGGAGTTGGAATAAACGCTTTGATAGTGTGATCAAAGCATTTGGTTTGTACTGCACTTTTGGAGAAGCCTCAGATTTACAAGAAAGTGAGTGGGAGCACTACAGCATTTCTGATAAGTATATGTGAGTGACATATTGTAGATCGGAAATAATGTAGAATTATTCTGCAAAGCATAAAGAAGTGTTTTGAAAGGAGTTTTTCAAAGAAAGACCTCGGTAAAGCTACTTACATATTGAGCATCAAGATCTATAGAGATAGATCAAGATGCTTGATAAGTTTTTTCAATGAGTACATACCTTGACAAGATTTTGAAGTAGTTCAAAATGGAAAAGTCAAAGAAGGAGTTCTTGCCTGTGTTACAAGGTGTGAAATTGAGTAAGACTCAAAACCCGACCACGGCAGAAGATAGAAAGAGAATGAAAGTCATTCCCTATGCCTTGGCCATAGGTTCTATAAAGTATGCCATGCTGTGTACCGATCTATTGTATACCCTACCTGAGTTTGGCAAGGAGTACGATAGTGATCTAGTAGTAGATCATCGGACATTGGTCAAAATTATCCTTAGTGGAATAAGAATATGTTTCTCGATTATGGAAGTGATAAAAGGTTAAATCGTAAAGAGTTACGCCGATGCAAGTTTTGACAATGATCTGGATCACACTAAGTCTCGATCCAGATACATATTGAAAGTGGGAGCAATTAGCTAGAGTAGCTTCGTGCAGAGCATTGTAGACATAGAAAAATTGCAAAATACATAACGGATCTAAATATGAAAGACCCGTTGACTAAGACTCTCTCACAAGCAAAACATGATCACACTTTAGTACTCTTTGGGTATTAATCACATAGTAATGTGAACTAGATTACTGAATCTAGTAAACCCTTTGGGTGTTGGTCACATGGCGATGTGAACTATGGGTGTTAATCACATGATGATGTGAACTATCGATGTTAATCACATGGTGATGTGATCTAGATTATTGACTCTAGTGCAAGTGGGAGACTGAAGGAAATATGCCCTAGAGGCAATAATAAAGTTATTATTTATTTCCTTATTTCATGACATGCTAGAATTGTATTAACCGGAAACATGATACATGTGTGAATGCATAAACAAACAACATGTCACTAGTATGCCTCTACTAGACTAGCTTGTTAATCAAAGATGGTTACGTTTCCTGACCATGAACAAAGAGTTGTTATTTGATTAACGAGGTCACATCATTAGTAGAATGATCTGATTGACATGACCCATTCCATTAGCTTAGCACACGATCGTTTTGTATGTTGCTACTGCTTTTATCCATGACATATACATGTTCCTGTAACTATGAGATTATGCAACTCCGCTTACGGAGGAACACTTTGGTGCTACCAAACGTCACAATGTAACGGGTGATTATAAAGGAGTACTACAGGTGTCTCCAAAGGCAAATGTTGGGTTGGCGTATTTCGAGATTAGGTTTTGTCACTCCGATTGTCGGAGAGGTATCTCTGGGCCCTCTCGGTAATGCACATCACCTAAGCCTTGCAAGCACTACAACTAATGAGTTAGTTGTGAGATGATGTATTACAGAACGAGTAAAGAGACTTGCCGGTAACGAGATTGAACTAGGTATTGGATACCGACGATCGAATCTCGGGCAAGTAACATACCGATGACAAAGGGAACAACGTATGTTGTTATGCGGTCTGACCGATAAAGATCTTCATAGAATATGTAGGAACCAATATGGGCATCCAGGTCCCGCTGTTGGTTATTGACCGTGAATAGTTCTAGGTCATGTCTACATTGTTCTCGAACCGTAGGGTCCGCACGCTTAAGGTTTCGATGATGCTTATTATGAGTTTATATATTTTGATGTACCGAAGAAGTTCGAGTCCCGGATGTGATCACGGACATGACGAGGAGTCTCAAATGGTCGAGACATAAAGATTGATATATTGGAAGCCTATGTTTGGAGTTCGGAATGGTTCCGAAGTTTCAGAATTTACCGGAGTACCGGAGGTTACCGAACCCCGGGAGGTAAATGGGCCATAGTGGGCCTTAGTGGAAAAGAGAGGGCTGCCCTAGATGGGCTGCGCCCTCACCCTTCCCTAGTCCTATTAGGACTAGGAGAGGTGGCGCCCCCTTTCCTCCTCTTTTCTCCTTCCTTCCCCTCCTAATTGGAATAGGATTGGGGGAGTCCTACTCCCGGAGGAGTAGGACCTCCCCTGCGCCTCTCTCTCCTGGCCGGCGCCCCTTCCCCCCTTGGCTCCTTTATATACTGAGGTAGAGGCACCGTAGAACACACAAGAGACACAAGTTGATCTTGAGATCGTTCCTTAGCCGTGTGCGGTGCCCCCTCCACCATATTCCACCTCGGTTATACTGTCAGCGGTGCTTAGGCGAAGCCTGCGCCGTGAAACATCAAGATCGCCACCACGCCGTCGTCGACGAAACTCTCCTCGACACTCGGCTGGATCGAGATCGAGGGCATCATCGAGCTGTACGTGTGTCAAGAACTCGGAGGCGCCGGAGTAACGGCGCTTGGATCGGTCGGATCGCGAGGAGAACGTCGACTACTTCCTCTACGCTAGTGATCGCTTCGCCGGGTCTACAAGGGTATGTGGACAACACTCTCCCCTCGCATCACCATGCTATACATCACCATGATCTTGCGTGTGCGTAGGAAATTTTTTGAAATTACTACGTTTCCCAACAGACCGGCCACTTGGATATTGAGTAACACAAGATATACATTTCAAAATATCTTATAGGACTCAAATTAGCATGCATTCAATAAGCAAAAGTAGATCATCTCATGCATTTCAAAATATTGTCACTAATACATCACGAATAGTGTCATACATATAACATCACTAATACAACTAAAACTCTAGTACACGACGGTATCGGCGCAAGCGGTGGACACCCACAGAGAAGGCACCATCACGGGATCATAGCTCCAAAGAGATCCCCAGAGAACCTGCCAGGTATTGGAGAACGGCCTGTGCTCCAACGCAAACAAGTAGCGACGGACGTGCGCGTCCTCCTCACTGACACGGTGACGCACCACCTCCGCGGAGTCCTCGAGCCTCTAGATCGTCATCGCCCACGCGACCGCCACCAAACAAGGTTCGAGTCAACGACAGTGGGCTCCTCACCAACCTCGCGCCCCGGTGAGTAGCGCCTCCAAGACCACCCGGCGGAGCCCAGTCCCAACATGGCCGATCTGGTCAAGCAGGTGTCGTCCTCCGCCGACTCGGCAGCGAGGATGCGGATAGGCATCGCCCACGCCGAGGCGGGAAAAATTGCTTTAACTAAAAAATAGAAACAAGTTCTTACTAACTAGTTCTATTAATTCAACTAGTTCTTACTAAAAATAATACTATAAATAAAAATATTCTAGTACCTAATTAGTACCTAATTCTTACTAACTAATTAGTACCTAGGAACTACTGCCCTAATTACCATCTAAGTAATTAACTAACTAGCACTAAAAATAGCCTAGGGTTCATACTAACTAGCACTAAATACCTAGGGTTCATACTAAGCAGAGAGAGGATCAAGGGGAGAGAGGGATCGGAAGGGAGAGTGCTTACAGAGGGCGGGAGAGAGATGGGGTCGGGGAGACGGCGGCACCGAGGCGCGGGCGAGGCGGCCGGTAGGGGAGACGGCGGCGAGGCGGCCGGGTCGGGGAGACGGCGGCGAGGCGGGTCGGGGAGACGGCGGCGAGGCGGGTCGGGAGACGGCGGCACCGAGGCGCTGTGAGGCGGGTCGGGGAGACGGCAATGGGCGGGTCGGGGAGACGGCGGTGGCGAGGCGGGGTCGGGAATTGGGGGAGGAAGCAGAGGAGAGGGAATCAGGCCGGCGGGGGTAAGGTGAAGTAGCTTTAACTGTAGCGTGGGAAGCAAAAACGCGCTGCTGCTAAATACCATAGTAGTAGCGCTGTCCGCAAGGGCGCTATTATATACCTACCACGCCGAACGGTGTGGCAATTGTAGTAGTAGCGCTTTGCGAGGACAGCGCTATCGCTAATCTGAATCAGAGCGCGTTTCGCGAACGCTCTCAGAAAGTAGCATGAGCGCCTCATTTTGACAAGCGCCATCGGTAACATTCTGTGTATAAGGTTTTCCCTAGTAGTGTCGACATAATTTATTAGCACCCCGCGAATATCTTTTAGATCCTCATCCGCTTTTCTTTCCAACACCGAACCGAGCATCGGGGCTACCGTCTATGCGGTATTACATTACATAATTTTAACTTCTTACCTCAAAGCTCGTTAGAAGGCTACTGCGAGCTTGTCAGCCCGCTCTTGGAGAGCGGAACCTTGAATCACCGCACTCATAACAAAGCGGTGTTCTTCGATGGAAGCGCTTTGAGCGCCTCCGAAGTTGTCCGGCGCCTCGGTTGGATGGAGGCCGCCGACGCCACGGTCTTGCCCTTCTTTCAAAGGGGCGCTGCGGACTCTGGAACCACTGCAGTTCGGCGTGAGTCCGCGCAAAGTCCGGAGGCTGCCTTGCGGCGCCCGAGCCTCCTCCCGATGGGTCCTTTCGACCCACCTCGGCGTCCTCATCGGCGCGGGGTGGAGGCGATCGGAAGGAATCCACATCCGACGGGGCCAACGACCCGCTCGATGAAGCGGGGAGATCATCATCGGCCGGACTGCGGGCAAAATGCGGCATTAGTAGGACTCTATGTGACACGAAAGAAATTGCATATCAGGGATCCGGATACTTACGATCTCGCCGGAGGCCTGGCCCTTGAAGGCCACTCCTCGTCGCCAATGTCGGTGTTGGCAGAGCTGTTCGGGGGAATAGTTCTCCCCCTCTTGGACCCTTCGGCCTCCCCTGTTGGGGAAGCCTTCCTTTTCCTCTCTTCCCCCTCCGGGAGAGAGTCTTCTTCCTCCTCCTCGTCTTCGGGGGAGGAGTCCGCCTCGTCGTCGGACGCCTGATAACGAGAACTCTTTCGAGTGCCCGTGGCCACCTTCTTGGCCTTCTTCTCCGGCACCACATGCGGTGCCGGAACCAGCAGCCCCGCTAGACGGGCACCCTCTGGGTCTTCTGGCATGGGAGCCGGGCAGATGAGCTGCTCGGCCTTCTTCATCCATTCCTGTCAAAGGAAAAGGGAAATTGAAACCCTCTTAGAATCAATCTATTTACAATAAGTGTCCCGTAAAGGGGTAGAATCATTTACCTCGTCAACCGGATGCTGCGAGTGAAATTCGCGATCTTTAAATCACGGATGCGGGGCTTGGCGCCTTAAACAGCACCTCCAGCGCCTTATGTCATGTCGAAGAGCCCGCTCAGCGCCTGGTGCTGTTCTGGATCGAACTCCCACAGATTGAATGCCCGTTCTTGGCATGGGAGAATTCGGCGGACGAGCATGACTTGGACCACGTTGACGAGCCTGAGCTTCTTGTTCACCAGCTTCTGGATACAGGCTCGGAGTCCCGTCAGCTCCGTCGAATTACCCCACAGCAAGCCATTCTCTTTCCAGGAGGTGAGCTGCGTAGAGATACCAGATCTAATCTCGGGGGCCGCCGCCCATGTAGGGTCACGCGGCTTGGTGATGTAGAACCACCCCGATTGCCACCCCTTGACGGAGTCCACGAAGGCCCCTTCGAACCAGAGGACGTTGGGCATCTTGCCCAACATGACACCTCCGCACTCCGCCTGCGTGCCCTTCACTACCTTCGGCTTGACGTTGAAGGTCTTGAGCCACAAGCCAAAGTGGGGCCGGATGCAGAGGATGGCCTCGCACATGACGATAAACGCCGAGATGTTGAGGATGAAGTTCGGCGCCAGATCGTGGAAATCCAGGCCGTAGTAGAACATGAGCCCCCGGACAAAAGGGTGAAGTGGAAAGCCCAGTCCGCGGAGGAAGTTGGGAAGGAAAACGACCCTCTCATGGGGCCCGGGGGTAGGGATGAGCTGCCCCTCGTCGGGCAGCCGGTGCGCGATGTCGCCGGAAAGGTATCCGGCGCTGCGCAGCTTTGTGATATGCTCCTCCTTAACGGTGGAAGCCAACCATTTGCCTCCCCCTCTGGACATGGTCGGAGAAGGATGAGACGAGATGCGCGTACTTGGGCGCTGGAGCTTGAGTACGCGGAGGTGGAGAAGCAAAGGAGGAAGAAGGCGTGGGTGAAAAGGCGAATCGTTATCCCTTATATATAGGCGGGCGAAGACTATGCGTCCCCCACCAGCCTAGTAAAACTCGCTTATCTCCCAAGCGCCACCATCAATGGCGCGGTTGGGTTACCCACGTCCGTATTGATGAGAATCCCGGAATAGGGGGAACACGATCTCTGCTTCGACAAGACGTGCCAAAAACCGCTTAAGCTAAACGTCTTTGAGGTGGTATAATAAAAAACGATTCAAGTAAAGGCTTGATAGTGGTGTGACGTCATGCAGCAAAATACGTCAGCAGATTGAACTTGTGTACATTTTATTCTCTCTACGGTGGAATGTGGAATTTATTTTGCAGAGCCGGACACTATCCTGGTGTTCATGATCTTCTCTGGAGTATTCAAAGGAGGAACCCGCCTTGCAATGCCGAACATTGTGCGCGCCGGACTTATCGTCATTGAAGCCTGGTTCAGGGCTCTTGAGGAGTCTGGACTAGGGATGTCCGGACAGCCGGACTATCATCGTCCGCCGGACTCCAAGACTACGAAGATACAAGATTGAAGACTCCGTCCCGTGTCCGGATGGGACTTTCCTTGGCGTGGAAGGCAAGCTTGGCGATACGGATATGTAGATCTCCTATCATTGTAACCGACTCTGTGTAACCCTAGCCCTCTCCGGTGCCTATATAAATGGAGGGCTTTAGTCCGTAGGACACAACATACATTACAACAATCATACCATAGGCTAGCTTCTAGGGTTTAGCCTCCTTGATCTCGTGGTAGATCCACTCTTGTACTACCCATATCATCAATATTAATCAAGCGGGGACGTGGGTTTTACCTCCATCAAGAGGGCCCGAACCTGGGTAAAACATCGTGTCCCTTGTCTCCTGTTACCATCCGCCTAGACGCACAGTTCGGGACCCCCTACCCGAGATCCGCCGGTTTTCACACCGACAATGGGCATCTTCATAGCTCGTTGATACGCCTAGTCGATGTGAGACTTTCTCCTTTTTTGTCTCCTCCACATAGCCCCCATCATCATATTCTATTCCACCTATGGTGCTATGTCCATGGCTCACGCTCATGTATTGCGTGAAAGTTGAAAAAAGTTTGAGATTACTAAATTATGAAACAATTGCTTGGCTTGTCATCGGGATTGTGCATGATTAAATACTTTGTGTGATGAAGATAGAGCAACAGACAGACTATATTATTTTGTAGGGATAACTTTCTTTGGCCATGTTGTTTTGAAAAGACATGATTGCTTTATTGGTACGCTCGAAATATTATTGTTTTTATGTCAAATGATAGACTATTGCTTTGAATCACTCGTGTCTTAGTATTCATGCCATGATTAGGCCAACTCCACCGCGCGACCCCAAACGGACGTCCGTTTTGTCTGGTTTCGGTCCGTTTGGGTAGGGGTTTGGGGTCGTGTCCGGGCCTGTCCTGGGATGCGGTGGCCGTGCGTCCAGCGCGCGTCCGCATCCATTTGCCTCATCCTATCCGCGTATATTTCTTTGCAAGTCCTTCAACTTTTTTTATCATTCATTTTCGGTACAGTACAATACATCATCACATTTTGACAAGTAAAACAAGGCTAAAGAAAACAAGAACACAAGAATATATTTGAGAAGATACCCAACTTCCATAAATGCTCCCTTGAGTTGGGTTAGCACCTTCTCGATGC
Organism: Aegilops speltoides; assembly: GCA_021437245.1. Lineage (NCBI taxonomy): Eukaryota > Viridiplantae > Streptophyta > Magnoliopsida > Poales > Poaceae > Aegilops > Aegilops speltoides. The sequence goes on from CM038143.1 coordinate 444,865,400, forward strand.
ACTCATTGTTGATCTGTGGAGGAGGCACGACGTTGCCCCCTCCTTTCTTCTTCAAGCCAGAAGTCGACGTTGCTTCCTCACACGTAGTATCGTGCCTTGTTGCTTCTTCGCACGTAGTATCGTGCATAGACTCTAATCTAGCAACAAGTGCACTTGTCTCATATAAAGCCTCTAGGCTAGCTAAAAGTGCACGAACATGCACTACATTTCGCTCTATCAACATATCGATGTACTCTTCTTCCCAATACCAAAACTTGCATCCGGTCTACACAATAAAACTTAAATTTAGCACCACTAGTCTAATCCAAGAGCTCAAGACCGACCGGATCCGCCCCAAATCCGGCCGGCGGGTGCGCAAACAAGGTGGCCGTGCTTGGGTAGCTCTGCGGCGACGAGAGGAAGGGGCTGGGCAAGCGCGCGTCCGAGGTGCACGGCTGCAATGGCAGCGGGCGGCCGGCGGCGGCGAGGGGGAGAGAGGGGAAGAGTGTGGAAGAGTGGATTGGATGCGGCCGGAGGGAGAAGGGGGGCGGATAGAAAAAGGCCCGTCCTGTGCCACCGACGGGCGGGCCAGGGGAGGACACGCGCAGACGACCCACGCGTCCGCGTGGTGTCCGTTTCACCCCAAAAGCAACGCAAACTTGGGCCGCGGATGGGTCGAAAGCGGACACAAAACGGACAAAAGTCCGTTTGCGCCCGCGCGCTGGGCCGCCTCCTTTGTCCCTTTTACCCCAAACGGACCAGGGCGGACAGGATAGGATCGCGCGGTGGAGTTGGCCTTAGACATATGATCAAGATTATGCTAGGTAGCATTCCACATCAAAAATTATCTCTTTTATCGTTACCTACTCGAGGACGAGCAAGAATTAAGCTTGGGGATGCTGATATGTCAGTTCACCAGGGGTTCTTTCGCCCTTGTCTTTTTTCCAACAATCGGGGTTAGGGGGGCGGGAAGGTCCCCACCTGAATTATTATTACTCAAAGGCCATTTAGACAAGTTTATAGGAGAGCACTAGTGCTTGAGGCAAGGTATTGATGCCAAGACATAGCAGCCACCTTCAGAGAAGGAGTTTTACAACGGTAACACCAAAGCATGAAGTCACGAACAATGTTCCTAACTGTTACATCCGCGTGATGCGTCCCAAATTTAGGATTGATGAACGGAAATGTTAACGCCCACACGTGTGGGCGATTGCACATCGCCCACACGCCTCCATCACCACTCATTTTGCCACTTATGAATAGATGACATCTCCGTCAAAGTGCACATTCGGAGTTCCTGGTGGAAAATTACCGGTTTTCTCGCTTTCGAACGGGGATCGGCGCTAACCCGAGAAGATCGGCAGATTCTCCGAATGAAACGCCTACGTGCGAGTGCACGACGCCCGAAGCTTCTTGGATGCTTGGCGCTTTAAGTCGATTCATCTCACGACTCGGTGAAAAGGCATTACCTCTTTACCGAGTGATGAAGAAGGCGACAAGTTCGAGTGGACTCCGAAGTGAAGCAGCGTTGCCGAGCTAAAAGCTCGCTCTCCACCCAGCCGGTGCTTGCTGCTCCGATCAGCAAAGAGCCTCTGTTGCTCTACATTGCAGCCATCGACAAGTTGTCGGGCTCGTGCTTACGGTCGAGCGGAAGAGGAAGGAAAGGCCTTCAAAGTTCAACGCCCGTGTATTATTTGTCCAAGTCTTGACTCCATCCAAGCGAGATATCCTCATTATCGAAGCTTGTGTATGGTATATACATGACCACAAAGAAGGTTGCTCATTATTTCTCGATCATTCTATCACGATCGTCGACGCTCCTTTATCGAGATCCCGCACAACAGAGACGCAACCGGTCGAGTGGCGAAATGGGCGATTGAACTTCTTCCCTTGATATCAAATTCGAGGCAAAGAAAGCCATTAAGTCCTGTGCTATAGCGGATTTCCTTGCCGAGTGGATTGAACAACAACAACCGATGAAGTTCACTCGGAGCATTGGGCCATGTTCTTTGACGGCTCCAAGATGCTGAATGGTTCAGTGTCAGGTTGTTCTGGTTTCCCCAGAGGAGATAAGCTTAGGTATGTGCTCCAGATTCACTTTGATTCCTCCAACAATGAGGCAGAGTACGAGGCCCTTCTATATGGATTGCGCATGGCCATCTCACTCGGCGTCCGTCGCTCGATGGTCTATGGCGACTCAGATCTAGTGGTCAATCAAGTGATGAAGGAGTGGGGCGTGAGAAGCCCAACTATGACTGGATATTGCAATGCAAAGGAGGAAGATGGAAAAGAAGTTTGAGGGTTGGAACTCCATCACATCCCCGATCGAAAAATCAAGCAGCAGATGATCCGCAAAGATAGGCTCCAAAGAGAAGCCATTCCGAGTGGTGTATTTTTGGAACATATACACACTCCGTCGATCAAAGAAGATCCCTTCACGTAAGAAGCTCCATAACCCAAGAGTGCCACGGACTCGACCGAGGTTGAGGTCCCGCGATGGTCGACTTGGTCATGGAAGTTTTAGTGGTCACTCCCGATTGGACAATTCCATACATCGCGATATTCTACGAGAAAGGAACTCCCAGAGGATGAGGAAGAGGCTCGGCAGATCGTCCGTCGATCCAAAGCCTTTACCGCTATCAATGGGCAGTTATGAGAAAGAAAGACGAGTCGGACAAAAATGCGTAACGCCGTAAGAAGGTCGAGTCATACTCAATGACATCCACTGGGGACTGTGGTCACCATGCGTCCTCTCGGACCATTGTAGCCAAAGCATACCGAGCCGGATTTTATCGCCAAGGGCAAATGAGATGGCGAAAGAAATAGTGGACAGGTGCGAAGGATGCCGTTCTACTCCAATATGTCACACAAGCTCGCGTCGCCTTGAAGACCATTCCACTCGTCCGCCTTTCGCAGTATGGGGGTTGGACATGATCGGTCCCTTGCGAACAGGTCGGGCGGTTTCACGCATGTCTTGGTAGCGATCGACAAGTTCACCAAGTGGATTGAAGCTAAACCAATCAAAAACTTGACGCCGATCTTCGCTGTTTCCTTCATCGAGGGTGACGCTCAGATATGGGGTCCCTTAAGATTATTACGGACAACGGGTCGAATTTTGACTCGGAAGAATTCAAGGATTTCTGCAACGCCCAAGGCACACGAGTCGACTACGCTTCAGTCGCCCATCCACAGTCGAATGGACAGGCAGAACGAGCCAACGGATTAATCCTCAAGGGTCTGAAGCCCCGATTGATGCGAGATCTCAAGCATGCGGCCGGAGCTTGGGTTGACGAACTCCCTTCATGCTTTGGGGTTTGCGGACCACGCCTAACCGCCGACCGAGAACTCCTTTCTTCTGGTCTATGGAGCGTAGCAGTCCTTCCGAGCGATCTCCTTCTACAACGCTCCCGAATTGAACTTTACAATGAAGCGAAGTTGAGCAGCGCCAGATGCAATCGACCTCCTAGAAGAGGAAAGGAAATGGCTCGATCCGCCGACCATTTACCAGCAAGACTTGCGTCGCTGTCGACGCCGTAAATGTGAGAGGTCGAGCCTTCCAGGAAGGGGATCTGGTCCTTCGAGTGGATCAGCAGAAGCAACATAAGCTTGCTCCCTCCTGGGAAGGACCCTTCATCGTCACAAAGGTTCTCCACAATGGGGCATATCGTCTCTACAATGTCGAACACAATATCGACGAGCCCCGAGCTTGGAATGCGGATCTGCTCCGCCCGTTTTACACTTAAGGTTTTTCACTCGGAAGAATTGTAATAAAATACTTTTGTAGTTCATGAGCTTTGAAATAATAGTGTCGAAATTCCTTCATAATTTTTGTCACTTCTTATTTTCGTCGAGTAAAATTTTCCCCCAGTGGGTGGCTTAGTCGCGAATCCGTTTCGCCTAAGTTTTTACAAATCCTACCGAGTGGTAAGCCAGACTTCCACTCGGAGGCTTAGCTGCGAATCCATTTCGCCTAAGTTATTAAAAATCCTACCGAGTGGTAAGCCAGACTTCCACTCGGAGGCTTAGCTGCAGCTCGGTGCTCGCCTAAGATATAAGAAATCCCACCGAGTGGCAAGCCGACTTCCACTCGGGGCTTAGCTGCAGCCAGTGCTCGCCTAAGTTATTAAAAATCCTACCGAGTGGTAAGCCGACTTCCACTTGAGGCTTAGCTGCAGTCCAAGGACTCGCCTAAGTATAATGTGTACCAAGAAGGAGGACGAGGTGCAGGTCGATCACGACCCTCTCCTCGAGCTACACCATAAGTGCAATATGTACCCGCAAGGAGGACGAGGTGCAGGTCGACTGCGACCTTCTCCTCCGAGCTACACCATAAGTATGATGTGCGTTCGCAAGGAAGATGAGGTGCAGGTCGACTGCTACCCTCTCCTCCGAGCTTCGACACAAATACAGCGGAAATCCTATCGAGTGTAGAGCAAACCTCTCACTCGGGGGCTTAGCTGCAGCCCAGTGCTCGCCTAAGGTATAAGAAATCCTACCGAGTGAAGAGCAAACCTCTCACTCGGGGGCTTAGCTGCAGCCAGTGCTGCGCCTAAGGTATAAGAAATCCTACCGAGTGAAGAGCAAACCTCTCACTGGGGCTTAGCTGCAGCCCAAAGCTGCGCCTAAGGTATAAGAAATCCTCTCGAGTAAAGAGCAAACCTCTCACTCGGGGCTTAGCTGCAGCCAGTGCTCGCCTAAGGTATAAGAAATCCTACCGAGTGAAGAGCAAACCTCCCACTCGGGGCTTAGCTGCAGCCCAGTGCTCGCCTAAGATAAAGAAATCCTACCGAGTGAAGAGCAAACCTCTCACTCGGGGCTTAGCTGCAGCTCGGTGCTCGCCTAAGGAATAAGTCGATTGCAGAGGCATCTCATTAAACCTGCAAAGAGCAATTCAAGCCAAGAGCAATCATTTCCAAACATCCAATCTAAATTTAGGTCGACACCTAAAATAACCGAGAGTGCTCAGGCGCTAAGCCTGTTAAGGTTTTATCGGTTACAACTCCACTCGGCATACCGAGGCAAATTTAAGGTCAAAGAAAGTTTTTTACCCCTCCTGTGGAGGGCTGGATGGAGCAACGAACTCGTCAAGGTCAATCCCGTCGGCAATCCGCGTGGCAGCAGCAATGAAAGTCTCCATGAAGGCCCTGAAGTCGTGCTTTTTGGTGTTGGCCACTCGGAGAGCCGCCAGCTTATCTTCTCGAGCATCCTTGCAATGGACTCGCGCCAGACACAGGGCGACGTCTGCACCACACCGAGCCGAAGACTTCTTCCACTCTTGCACTCGGTCAGGGATGGCGTTTAGTCGAGCCATCAATGACTCGAGGTCATTTTGGAGTGTCTCCCCGGGCCAGAGCGTCGAGTCGATGCGGGACGTAGCAACCTTCAGTCTTGCGAGATAATCCACGATGGCAGCAACACGAGACTCCAGTCGGAAGATGTTCATGGCAGTTTCATCATTCACCGGAGAATTGACAGGGTCAAGGTTCGTCTCCAGCCGGCTGGTTTCTTCTTCAAAGTTGCGGCAGAACTCTGCAAAGACAAAACCCCGAATCAGGGAAATAGTCGAATGGGAACATAACAGTTGGGAGAATTGGTCGAGTGAAGAAGATTACCTTCAAGCATAAGGAACAATTTGTTGGCGAGACTACCCAAGAAGCCTTCCAGCTCGTTCTTCTTCCCAGCCATTTGGTTGACCTTCTCAGTCAGAGTCGTCTTGTCAGCCTTCAGTCGTTCAACATCCTTGCTGGCAATGGCCGAGCAGCCTTGATTGGTGTTATCTGTTCGAGCTTGGTGGTGAGGCCAGTTTTTCATCAGCAAGCTTGATCTTCTCAGACAGCTCAAGCTCCTTCTTCCTCTGGGCCTCCTTCACCTTGCCTGTAAATTACAACGAAGTCAGGTTTGAAGCAAATAAGGGGAGAAAAGAGTCGTCGAAATCTCACCAAACATACCTTTGGTCTCCTCCTTTGCCCTCGTCAGATTCTCCTGCACCAGTTTCAAGTCCAACTCGAGCTGAATATGCTTCTGCTCCAGCTCAGTATAGCGCGTCGCAAGATCGCAGGATTTCTACGAAGAGTCAATCGACAAAGTGTCAAAGATGATCCACTTCCGAGTGAATAAAGAAAAATGATGCGTTTCTAAGACTACAGTCGAATGCAAGCATTCGACAGTAGTCTCGGGGACTACACCCAGTGGGTGCACTCAGCGTGCCCCCACTGGTCTTATTCAAGACAGAGTCGACCAGTCGACTAAAAAAAAGAGCGAGTCGACCAGTCGACCGAAACTTCTTCAGACTGTAATCAACTGCCAGCAGTCGACCACAGTCTCGGGGACTACACCCAGTGGGTGCACTCAGCGTGCCCCCACTGGTCTCAGAAACCCATTCGCTCCATTCGGATGATGATCAACATCTACTTAGTAAGCCTAAGACCGACTGCCAGCAGTCGACCTTAGCCTTGGGGACTACACCCAGTGGGTGCACTCAGCGTGCCCCCGCCAACACGGAGTTTTTTACCAACACACCTAGTGGGTGACTGCTATGAATTCCAGAAAGAAAAGTTTTGATAGCATATCCTAACAGAACAGGCGGTGGTCGATCGACCAACATTGCTCAAGGGCGAGCTGGCATCGTAAGCTGCTTGGCTCGCATCCCGAACGATCTTCACCTGCTCCATCATGATCCCTGCTTGACGGATCGCCTCCTTAGCAGCATCGGCCTGGTCCTCCGGGACGTGGTGCGTGGCGAAGATCGAAGGTTGTCCAGCACTCGACGAAGTGGGTCGAGCACTCGTCAGCGGCTCCGCGAAGGACACGGTATGTCGAGTGCCGACCTCTCCTTCCGTCACAACGGTCTCGGGCGCCGTCACACCTTGAGCTGCTTTGCCAGTAGATGCTTTCCTGCTCCTCCTAGTCTTCAATGGCTCCTCATCCTCATCATCGCTCGTCGGGAAGAGTGATGATGTCATTGATTGGAGCTTCAGAAAAGAGTTAAAGTCAGAAACTATGAGTCAGTCGACTAAGAACAAGAATTAAGGATACAGTACCAGGATTTGAGGTCGCGGCGTCCTCCATCTCATGGTCCTCGGCCTTGCCTGAGGTTTCGGAAGTCGCAGCGCTGAAGTTCCAAAGAATCAGTCGACCGATTCAAGTATCAACCAGAGATAAAACTTATATAGAACAGGAAGACTTAAGCAATATGTTTACCCTGAGATGGTGGGGATGGACACCTTCATTTTTGGCAGAGGCTTGTTTTTCCTCGACGGAGCTACCTTCGACTGCTTCGGCGCTTTCTCAGTCGGCACCGGAGAAGCGGTCCGAGGGCGTTTGGTCGACTGCGAGACCGTCGCAACTCCCTTACCGCGTTCAGCCGAAGGGTCGTGCACAAGTTTTGACCGCCTTTCCAAGTGCGGTGGTGCAACCTCCTCCTCTTCATCCTCGTCATCATCATCCTCGTCATCATCATCGTCGTCGTCGTCGTCTTCTGCAGCGTCTGAATCCCACTCTTCCTGGCTCTCGCCTCCGCTGGCTTCCCCCTCCTCAGTCGGAATCTGGGCGCCATTGGGCATTGAGTATAGCTCGGTGAGGGCCTGGAAGTATCAAAGCAGAGTTCAGTCGACCAAGTCACAGAAACACACTCGACAGATATACAACGGAAAACAGAGCAAGTGTACCTTATCTGGAACGCTGTCGCGATCAAGTGGAGAAATCCTCCGGGATCCGCGAGGGTTGTCCTTGTTCCCAGTGATCGCAGCCATCCATCTTTCCACTACAGCATCGTCGACTGCCTCCGGGAGGACGCGAGTCTCGTCTTCGGTGCCGCGATATAGCCACATGCAGTGACTCCGGAACTGAAGGGGCTGGATTCGCCTCCGAAGAAAGACCTCCAGGAGGTCCGTGCCAGTCACGCCGTCCCTAACCAGCTGCACCACGCGGTCCATCAACATCTTCACTTCAGTCCTCTCTTCTGGAACAACCTTCAGGGAGGAGGGTCTATTCACTCGACTCATGGTGAATGCAGGAAGACCAGTCGACTGCCCCGACGTCGTCTCATTCCGGCAATAGAACCAGGTCGACTGCCAGCCCCTGACCGACTCGGGAAAAGACATAGCTGGGAAGGTGCTTTTGTTCCTCAACTGGACCCCTAAGCCGCCACACATCTGAACTACTTGGGTCTTCTCGTCACCAAGGCTTGCCTTCTTCACAGTCTGAGAGCGACATGTGAAGATGTACTTGAACAAACCCCAGTGCGGTCGACAGCCCAGGAAGTTTTCGCACATAGACACAAACGCGGCAAGGTATGCGATTGAGTTTGGAGTAAAATGGTGGAGCTGGGCTCCGAAGAAATTCAGAAAACCCGAAAGAAGACACTCGGCGGCAGCGAAAAACCTCGGTCGACATGGGTGGCCAAAAGCACGACTCACCCTCATCCGGCCGAGGCTGCCACTCGCCAGAAGTCTCATGCGCGCCGTGGGGAATCAGCCCGTCGTCGGCCATATCGAGGAGATCCTTCTCCTTGATGGTCGATCGATCCATCTCCTCGACCCAGCCCTTGGCAAGTTGGATCTCGACGAGGAACCACCGCGACCGTAGATCTCCCTTTGCCTTCTCGCCGCCGACGCCTTCTCCGCCGCCGACGCCTTCTTCAAGGCGCTCCAACATCGTCGTCTTCTCTTTGCCCATGGCCACCGGCGGAATGCGCAGGAGATGAGGTGGCAAGAGAGCGGCAGCGGTGGCGGAGGGCGGAGACGGGGAGAACTAAGGAGGAAGAACGAGGTACTGTGCATAAGCCCCCGGGAGCTGCATTTATAGCATCCCTTCCGAGTGGATGACAGGTGGACCCTAGCAATCCAATCATATCCTGAGCAGCTGCACTGCGCGATACGTGGCGGAAAAAGCGGCGCGAAAATCGAGGCGTTCCTGTTATGTCCCATCCGAACACCGTGGTCCGTTCCGCTTCGCGCGCTTCCCCAAATCTCGTATCCCGCGAGATCCGTGAGCGACAGATCGATCTGCCAAGTGCGAGATTTCCTGCGATCCGTCGCTCGGGAATAGCAAAGTAAAAGAAGGTCACTCGACTAAAGAACAAGAATGGATCAAGTCGACTGAAGGAAAGTTTCTTGTTATCAACAGAGAAGATCTTGATCCAAGACAACACGTAGCCAGTATGCAAAAAGCAGTCGGAAACAACGTCAACTCCTCCTTCACTCAAGCCTCAATCCATTCGGGGGCTAATGATGGATTCATGCACCTAGGGTAGGGTCATAGGCCTGACCTAAACGTCCTACCCAAGGACACTCTTAGAAGAGATCATCTTCCAGTCGACCATAGAGGAACCCACTCGACTGACTGGAAGGACTCGACCATGGAAGACTCACTCGACCATGAAGACACACTCGACCACCAGAAGGTCAGAAGACACTCTGCAGCGCAATGGTTTGCTATTGAATAGACTTAATGATAGTTAAAGCGCTTTATGAGGGGCGTTACCAGTAACCCCCCAGGCTTAATGTACTTTAATCCCTCCATTATGTGGGCTGGCTGGGGTCCTGGCGCACTCTATATAAGCCACCCCCCTCCACAGATAGAAGGGTTCAGATTCTTGTAATACTCAAACTCATAATCCACTCGACCGCCTCAGGGCTCCGAGACGTAGGGCTGTTACTTCCTCCGAGAAGGGCCTGAACTCGTACATCGTTTGTCTCCACAACTGCTCCATAGCTAGGACATCGCCTCCCTTTACCTACCCCTATTTCTACTGTCAGACTTAGAACCACGACAGATACATAAGCAAATACCGTGTCCCTAGTGAGCCTCTACTAGACTAGCTCATTGATCAAAAGATGGTTAAGGTTTCCTAACCATAGACATGAGTTGTCATTTGATAACGGGATCACATCATTAGGAGAATGATGGATGAACAAGACCCATCCGTTAGCTTAGCATATGATCGATCAGTTTATTGCTACTACTTTCTTGATGACAAATACATATTCCTTCGACTATGAGATTATGCAACTCCCGGATACCGGAGGAATACCTTGTGTGCTATCAAACGTCACAACATAACTAGGTGATAAAAAAGATGCTCTACAGGTATCTCCGAAGGTGTTTGTTGAGTTGGCATATATTGAGATTAGGATTTATCACGAGTATCGGAGAGGTATCTCTGGGACCTCTCAGTAATACACATCATAAGCTTGCAAGCAAATGACAAAAAGTTAGTTATGAGATGATGTATTACAGAACGAGTAAAGAGACTTGCTAGTAACGAGATTGAATTAGGTATGAAGATACCGACGATCGAATCTCGGGTAAGTCCGAGAGACAAAGGGAATTACGTATGTTGTCATAACGGTTCCTACATATGCCCACTTCTTATGCTAGTTGATTATTGTTCCCATAAGTTGTTTGCTCACAAAATCCCTATGCATAGGAAGTGGATTAGACTTAAATGTGCTAGTCATATGCTTCATGATGCTCCCGTTATGTTTCAATCCTTATCTTTTACGTGAGCATCATTGTCATCATCATGCCTAGCTAGAAAGGCATTAAAGAAAAATGCTTGTTGGGAGACAACCCAATATTTATCCTTACTGTTTTTGAGTGTTCACATGATTAAGCTACTATAGTAATCATGTTTTATAGCTTTTGTTTCAATAAAGTGCCAAGTAAGACCTTTAGGATAGCTTACGGTGATAGTTGTGTTGATCCTGCTGAAAATCAGAAACTTTTGCACCTAGTAAATTAGTTTTGTTAATTCACATAAACGTGATTATGATCTGATTATTTTTGCTTTGGATTGGTACACAAATTTCTTAGGACTTCCTAATTTTGTAGGATTTTTGTAGTTCCAGAAGTATACATTTGATACAGATTACTACGGACTGTTCTGTTTTTGACAGATTCTGTTTTCTATGTGTTGTTTGCTTATTTTGATGAATCTATGAGTAGTATCGGAGTGTATGAACCATAGAGAAGTTAGAATACAGTAGATATTACACCAATATGAATATAGAATGAGTTCATTACAGTACCTAAGTGGTGGTTTTATTTTCTTATACTAACGAAGCTTACGAGTTTTCTGTTGAGTTTTGTGTTGTGAAGTTTTCAAGTTTTGGGTAAATATTTGATGGACTATGGAATAAGGAGTGGCAAGATAATAAGCTTGGGGACGCCCAAGGCACCCATATTCAACTACAACCAAGAGCCTAAGCTTGGGGATGCCCCGGAAGGCATCCCCTCTTTCGTCTTCGTTCATCGGTAACTTTACTTGGAGCTATATTTTTATTCACCACATGATATGTGTTTTGCTTGGAGCGTCATTTTATTTTAATAGTACTTGCTTGCTGTCATTTAGAATAATGTTTTGCATCTTTAGTTTCAATAAAAAAGTCAAGGATAGCCAGAAAAGTTGTTGTTTGAAAAAAGAAAGTTTACCGCTGTTGCAAAAATTCCCTAGAAAAGTCAGAGAATGATATAATGATGAAAACTTTTGCATAATGAGCTCTGATAAATTTACTATGGTGGGAATTTTTTCTCATAATTTTTGGAGTTAGGGAAGTATTGATACTCTTGCATTCTTTACAGACTGTACTGTTTTGGCAGATTGCTGTTATGTTTGCATTGTTTGCATATGTTTGCTTGTTTAATGATTCTATTTGAGGATAGGAGTATTAAATATGCAGAGACATTTAGTATGCAATGTGCAATAATAACTCTAGTGATTTTTTACAGTAGAAAATGATAAGGTTTTGCATTGGTTTATACTAACCTATCTAACGAGTTTTTGTTGAGTTTGGTGTGGATGAAGCTTTTGATAAAAAGAGAAACCATGATATGAGAGGAATTAAGGAGACACAAAAGTTCAAGCTTGGGGATGCCCAAGGCACCCCAAGATATTATTTCAAGAAGTCTCAAGCATCTAAGCTTGGGGATGCCCCGGTAGGCATCCCACCTTTCTTCTTCAACAACTATCGGTTAGTATCGGTTGAACCTAAGTTTTTGCTTCTTCACATGAGTTGTGCTATCCTTGCAATGTCATTTTATTTTTGTTTTGCTTGCTAGTTGAATACAATACCAAGATCTGAAATTCTTTAATGAGAGAGAGTCTTCATATAGATACATAATTGTTTAGCTACTCATTGTTCTTCACTTATATCTTGTTGGAGTAGTTTGTCATTTACTCATGTGCTTCACTTATATCCTATGCGTAAATTGTTGAATGAGTTGATTGTCATAAATCTGAAATTATATATGTCTCATTTGCTTATCCCATGGGGAGTAATGACTTCACATCTAAGAAGTAGAGGTTGTAAATTTATTGAAGGTTAGCAAGCATTGCATTGGTCATTTGAAGAATTCATGAAAGAATATTGAAGGAAGAGAGATTCCACATATAAATACACTATCCTAGACATCTTTTATAATTGGGAGCACTTATTAAGTATGACATGCTAAAGAGTTGATGTTGTACAAGGAAGACAACATAATGGGTTATGTTTTCGCACATCTCAGTTAAAGTATATTGTCATGGATCATTCAAACATGTTGAGCTTGCCTTTCCCCCTCATGCTAGCCAAAATTTCTTGCACCAAGTAGAGATACTACTTGTGCTTCCAAATATCCTTAAACCCAGTTTTGCCATGAGAGTCCACCATACCTACCTATGGATTGAGTAAGATCCTTCAAGTAAGTTCTCATCGGTGAAAGCAATAAAAATTGCTCTCTAAATATGTATGATCTTTTGGTGTGAAGAAAATAGCTTTATACGATCTTGTTATGGAAGCAATAAAAGCGACGGACTGCATAATAAATGTCCATATACAAGTGGCAATATAAAGTGACGTTCTCTCACATTAAGATTTTGTGCATCCAACCCTAAAAGCGCATGACAACCTCTGCTTCCCTCTGCGAAGGGCCTATCTTTTACTTTATGTCTTTTACTTTATGCAAGAGTCAAGGTGATCTTCACCTTTCCCTTTTTCATTTTATCCTTTGGCAAGCACCTCGTGTTGGAAAGATCCTTATATATATATATCCAATTGGATGTAAGTTAGCATGAACTATTATTGTTGACATCACCCAAAAGGTGAATACATTGGGAGGCAACACTATAAGCCCCTATCTTTCTCAGTGTCTGATTGAAACTCCATAACCATTAGTATTGCATGAGTGTTAGCAATTGTAGAAGACTATATGATAGTTGAGTATGTGGAGTTTGCTATTCCTGAAAATAAGATGAATTGCAATTGTTTGATGACTAAGAATGAAGTTTGCTAGTTTTCAAGAAAGTTTTTGGTCTATGCTTTAACATGTGAATAGTTTGTTACTTGATTTGAGAAGTTTTATGAGATGAACTACTGTTATGACATATAATCATGCTAGAAGGTGATTGAAATTATCATTGATCAAACTTGTGCACCTTCTAGCATTCACACTTCATAAATTCTTTCTTTATCATTTACCTACTCGAGGACGAGTAGGAATTAAGCTTGGGGATGCTGATACGTCTCCAACGTATCTATAATTTATGAAGCATTCATGCTATTTTATTATCTGTTTTGAATGATTACGGGCTTTATTATACACTTCTATATTACTTTTGGGACTAACCTATTAACCGGAGGCCCAGCCCATATTGCTATTTTATTGCCTGGTTCAGTATTTCGAAGAAAAGGAATATCAAACGGAGTCCAAACGGAACGAAACCTTTGGCAGCGTGATTTTTGGAACGAACATGACCCAGGAAACATGGAGTTCAAGCCGGAGAAGCATCGAGGAAGCCACAAGATAGGGGGGCGCGCCCACCCCCCTAGGCGCGCCCTCCACTCTTGTGGGTCCCTCGAGGCTCCCCCGACCAACTTCTTTCGCCTATATAAGCCTACGTACCCTAAAAACATCGGAAAAAACAAGATAGATCAGGAGTTCCGCCGCCACAAGCCTCTGTAGCCACCAAAAACCTCTCGGGAGCCCGTTCCAGCACCCTGCCGGAGGGGGAATCCATCACCGGTGGCCATCTTCATCATCCCGGCGCTATCCATGACGAGGAGGGAGTAGTTCACCCTCGGGGCTGAGTGTATGTACTAGTAGCTATGTGTTTGATCTCTCTCTCTCTCGTGTTCTCTCTATGGCACAATCTTGATGTATCGCGAGCTTTGCTATTATAGTTGGATCTTATGATGTTTCTCCCCCTCTACTCTCTTGTGATGAATTGAGTTTACCCTTTGAAGTTGTCTTGTCGGATTGAGTCTTTAAGGACTTGAGAACACTTGATGTATGTCTTGCCATGCTTATCTGTGGTGACAATGGGATATCACGTGCCACTTGATGTATGTTTTGGTGACCAACTTGCGGGTTCTGCCCATGAACCTATGCATAGGGGTTGGCACACGTTTTCATCTTGACTCTCCGGTAGAAACTTTGGGGCACTCTTTGAAGTACTTTGTGTTGTTTAATAGATGAATCTGAGATTTTGTGATGCATATTGTATAATCATGCCCACAGATACTTGAGGTGACAATGGAGTATCTAGATGACATTAGGGTTTTGGTTGATTTGTGTCTTAAGGTGGTATTCTAGTACGAACTCTTGAAAAGATTGATCCGAAAGAATAACTTTGAGGTGGTTTCGTACCCTACCATAATCTCTTCATTTGTTCTCCACTATTAGTGGCTTTGGAGTGACTCTTTGTTGCATGTTGAGGGATTGTTATATGATCTATCTATGTTATTATTGTTGAGAGAACTTGCACTAGTGAAAGTATGAACCCTACGCCTTGTTTCCTATCATTGCAATACCGTTTACGCTCACTTTTATCACTAGTTACCTTGCTGTTTTTATATTTTCAGATTACAAAAACCCATATCTACTATCCATATTGCACTTGTATCATCATCATCTCTTCGCCGAACTAGTGCACCTATACAATTTACCATTGTATTGGGTGTGTTGGGGACACAAGAGACTCTTTGTTATTTGGTTGCAGGGTTGTTTGAGAGAGACCATCTTCATCCTACGCCTCTCACGGATTGATAAACCTTAGGTCATCCACTTGAGGGAAATTTGCTACTGTCCTACAAACCTGTGCACTTGCAGGCCCAACAACGTCTACAAGAAGTAGGTTATGTAGTAGACATCAGAAGACTTCGTCCCGTGTTCGGGTGGGACTCTCCTTTGCGTGGAAGGCAAGCCTGGCAATTCGGATATGTAGATCTCCTTCTCTGTAACCAACTCTATGTAACCCTAGCCCCCTCCAGTGTCTATATAAACCGGAGGGTTTAGTCCGTAGGACAACAACAAGCATAATCATAGGCTAGCTTCTAGGGTTTAGCCTCTACGATCTCGGGGTAGATCAACTCTTGTAATACTCATATCATCAAGATCAATCAAGGAGGAAGTAGGGTATTACCTCCATCGAGAGGGCCCGAACCTGGCGGGTAAATATTATGTCCCCCGCCTCCTGTTACCATTAGCCTTAGACGCATAGTTCGGGACCCCCTACCCGAGATCCGCCGGTTTTGACACCGACATTGGTGCTTTCATTGAGAGTTCCACTGTGTCGTCACGATAAGGCTTGATGGCTCCTTCAATCATCTACAACGATATGATCCAGGGTGAGGTTTTCCTCCCCGGATAGATCTTCGTATTCGGCGGCTTCGCACTGCGGGCCAACTCGCTTGGCCATCTGGAGCAGATCGACAGCTATGCCCCTGGCCATCGGGTCAGGTTTGGAAGCCTAAACTACACTGCCGAAATCTACGGAGATTTGATCTTTGACGCATTCAAACCCATGACAGGCGTATCGAACAGTCATGATGAGCATGACTTAGATCTGTCATCAGACGGTGTTCGGGAGATCACACCTGCAGCTGCCCCGGCTCTAAATCCGGAGCAGATCGTGCCTTCTGAGAATGGGTGGATAGACACCGCCACAGAGGCCGTACACTCATCGGCGATAGAGCCAAACACAAACTTTGTCTCCAATGAGATCAGTGTCACCGTGATACGTCTCCAATGTATCTATAATTTTTGATTGCTCCATGCTACTTTATCTACTGTTTTGGACTATATTGGGCTTTATTTTCCACTTTTATATTATTTTTGGGACTAACCTATTAACCGGAGGCCCAGCCCAGAATTGTTGTTTTTTGCCTGTTTCAGTATTTCGAGGAAACAGAATATCAAACGGAGTCCAAACGGAATGAAACTTTCGGGAACGTGATTTACTCATCAGATAAGATCCAGGAGACTTGGACCCTCCGTCAAGAAAGCCACGAGGCGGTCACGAGGGTGGAGGGCGCGCCCTCCCCCCCGGGGCTAGCCCCCTGCCTTGTACGTCTGTAGCAGAAACTTCTGGAACTCTAAAAATCCTACCAAAATAGGAAGTCCTGGACAATTTATCTATTGATCACAAGCAAAAAGAATCAACGCAAAAGCACGTTTCTTTGATTTAACAAAACTAAATTCATGCACGCAAAGTTTCTGTTTTTCAGCAGAATCAAATCAACTATCATCATAGGTTATCCTATAGGTTCTACTTGGCACAAACACTAATTAAAAGATAAAAACACATCTAAACAGGAGGTAGACAAAAGTAAATTGGGTTGCCTCCCAACTAGCGCTATCGTTTAACGCCCTTAGCTAGGCATAAAAGCGAAGATAGATCTAAGTAGTGCCATCTTAGGCACTAAACTCCTCAATAGAGCACTTATAATCTTTAGGGGTCTCTCCATTTTTAGTAATGATTAAACCTTTAGGCAAAAATTCAAGAAATTCGTTTGTAGCAAAAGGTTCCTTAACGATAGAGAGACAATTGGGGTGAACACTTATGGATTTGAGATCCGCGTCTCCTTTACTAGAAGATTCCCCCTTATTTTTAGGAACGTAAATAAACTTGGCAGTTTTGGTAGGGGGTTTTGGAGTGTTTTTCATGGAAGAAAACGCGGAACCTAAGTTGGTAATGATATCCTCAAGTTTACCGATTCTTTTAGAATCTAGATCTATTTTTTCATTAACTATAGGTTCTTTCTCTTTAAGATTTTTCAAACTAACTACAACCCTAGATCCATATTGGGTAATGTGATTATGGATGTTTTTATCCAAATTTTCAATCAACTCAACAGTGGCCATTTTATTTTCAATAATATCAAGCCATTGCATCACATGTTCTAAAGTTAAAACCGTTCCATTAACCAAAAGAGGTGGTGGGCCAAACAAATCTAACATAGCATTATAAGCATCAAACGTATGGCTACTCAAGAAATCCCCTCCGGTGACAGTATCAAGAACACATCTATTCCAAGGAGTAATGCCTACATAAAATTTGCGAAGAAGAACGGAAGTAGAAAGCTTCCTAGTAGATTTATTTTGAGCATTGCGAATTCTATGCCAAGCATCTTTTAAATTTTCTCCCTCCCTTTGCTTAAAATTGAGAATTTCATGTTCGGGAGTAATAACAAGGATAGGAGGACTAGCCATAATGACAAGGTAAAAGATCTAACACACGAGCAAACAGAAAAAGGCAAGCGAAAGAGAGAGAGGAGGAGATTGGGAAAGAGAGGGCAAATAAAACGGCAAGGGTGAAGTGCGGGAAAGGAAAACGAGAGGCAAATGGAAAATAATGTAAATGCGAGGGAGATGAATTTGTTATGGGTACTTGGTATGTCTTGACTTGAGCGAAGACCTCCCCGGCAATGGCACCAGAAATCCTTCTTGCTACGTTTTTAGCTTGTGTTGGTTTTCCTTAAAGAGGAAAGGGTGATGCAGCAATAGTAGCGTAAGTATTTCCCTTAGTTTTTGAGAACCAAGGTATCAATACAGTAAGAGGCTCCTCAAAAGTCCCACACACCTACACAAACAAACAAAGAACTCGCAACCAACGCAATAAAGGGGTTGTCAATCCCTTCACGGCCACTTGCGAAAGTGAGATCTAATAGAGATAGTATGATAAGATAAATATATTTTTGGTATTTTATAATATAGATGCAAAAAGTAAAGATGCAAATAAAAGTAGACTGGAAGCAAATATGATAAGAGATAGACACGGGGGCCATAGGTTTCACTAGAGGCTTCTCTCAAGATAGCATAAGTATTATGGTGGGTGAACAAATTACTGTCGAGCAATTGATAGAAAAGCAAATAATTATGTGATTATCTAGGCATGATCATGTATATAGGCATCACTTCCGTGACAAGTAGACCGACTCCTGCCTGCATCTACTACTATTACCCCACACATCGACCGACTCCTGTCTGCATCTAGAGTATTAAGTTCATAAGAACAGAGTAACGCCTTAAGCAAGATGACATGATGTAGAGGGATAAACTCATGCAATATGATATAAACCCCATCTTTTTATCCTCGATGGCAACAATACAATACGTGCCTTGGAACCCTTTCTGTCACTGGGTAAGGACACCGCAAGATTGAACCCAAAGCTAAGCACTTCTCCCATGGAAAGAAAGATCAATCTAGTAGGCCAAACCAAACTGAGAATTCGAAGAGACTTGCAAAGATAACTCAATCATACATAAAATAATTCAGAGAATATTCAAATATTTCTCATAGATAAACTTGATCATAAACCCACAATTCATCGGATCTCGACATACACACCGCAAAAAGAGTTTACATCGAATAGATCTCCAAAAGAGAGGGGGAGAACATTGTATTGAGATCCAAAAAGAGGGAAGAAGCCATCTAGCTAATAACTATGGACCCAAAGGTCTGTGGTAAACTACTCACAAATTATCGGAGGGGCTATGGTGTTGATGTAGAAGCCCTCCATGGTCGATTCCCCCTTCGGCAGAGCGCCGGCGAAGGCTCCAAGATGGGATCTCGCGGATATAGAAGGTTACAGTGGTGGAAATTGTGTTTCGTTGGCTCCCTGGATGTTTTCGGGGTACGTAGGCTTATATAGGAGGAAGAAGTACGTCGGTGGCCGCCCGAGGGGCCCATGAAATAGAGGGAGCGCCCTACCCTCTCATGGCCGCCTCGGCTGCTTCTTGACTTGTACTCCAAGTCCTCTGGATCACGTTCGTTCCAAAAATCACGCTCCCGAAGGTTTCATTCCGTTTGGACTCCGTTTGATATTCCTTTTCTTCGAAATACTGAAATAGGCAAAAAAACAGCAATACGGGTTGGGCCTCCGGTTAGTAGGTTACTCCCAAAAATGATATAAATATGTAAAATAAAGCCCATAAACATCCAAAAGGGGTAATATAATAGCATGGAACAATCAAAAATTATAGATACGTTGAAGACGTATCAGATCCCCGGCCGCCGAACACAGGAGGACAAAAGAAATTTCCTCCCGACGTGAAAACGGTAAACATGTTATATGCAACCCATATTCCCAAGCAGGAACGGAAGCGTGCACTATGGGATATCTATGCAATGGAGCCAGTCGCCCCAAAGTTCAACCCATGTTCTTCTTGTCCGATCACGTTCGATCGCAGGGACCATCCGACCAGTATCCATCATGACGGTTTGGCTGTGTTGGTCCTCGACCCCATCATTGACGGATTCCACCTTACAAGAGTCCTTATGGACGGTGGTAGCAGCCTGAACCTGCTCTATCAGGATACAGTGCGCAAAATCGGCATCGACCCCTCAAGGATCAAACCAACCAAAACCACCTTTAAAGGTGTCATACAAGGTGTAGAGGCCTGTTGCACAGGCTCAATCACACTGGAAGTGGTCTTCGGGTCACCGGAGAACTTCCGAAGCGAGGAGTTAATCTTCGATACCGTCCCTTTCTGTAGTGGCTATCATGCACTACTAGGACGAACCGCATTTGCTCGATTCAATGCGGTGCCACATTACGCCTATCTCAAGCTCAAGATGCCCGGACCTCGCGGGGTTATAACAGTCAATGGAAACACAGAGCGCTCCCTCCGTACAGAGGAGCACAGTGCAGCCCTCGCAGCAGAAGTACAGAGCAACCTTCTTAGGTAGATCTCTAACTCGGCAATAAAGCCCCCGGACACCGCCAAGCGAGTCCGAAGTACTCTGCAACAGGATCGTCCGGAGCTCGCCTAGCAATCCGGCCTCCGTCCTAGTCCCAGTCAAGCGGTGAAATTTGTACCGTGTGTACATAATTACGCACTTAAAATACCATGTGCATAGGCGGGGGTACAGCTACAATGCGGCTCAACGGCCCCAGGACCCATACACTTTCACCCTTTTCTTTCTTTCAGGTCCTTCTCTTCTTAAGGCTCTTCCGATAATCTGGTTATCGGACCCATCACGGGGCGGAAACACCAAGGAGGCAAGAAGCTTTGACGTACAAGGGAATCCCCAGGTGGTATCTGATAACGATCGCTATACCTGTTTTTACATACCCACACGCAGCTCGCCCTTGGTCAGGACATGTCAAATAGTCCTATTTTGCTTATCGCACTACTCGTATACATAGGCCTAGACGTATTATTCAAATAACAATGGAAAATAATGTACAACGTCAGCTTATTATTACATTTCTTTATCTTTTTCCTTGACTTCTTATTTATTACAAATTGCAAATGTACATTCTAGTACGTTCAAACCGCCAGGGGCTTCAGTGTACCCCATAACACGACAACAAAAGTCGAAACACTTTCGACAGTACGGCACCCCGAACTTATAACATTATATGCATCAGCTCCGAATCATGTCTTGGGTCAATAGTTGGGTTTGCTCGGCTCCCATGTTTTGCTGCCTTATGTTCCGCTACATCGGCTAAGGTGGCACAGGGAGAACTACTGCGATTTTGTCCCGGTTCTTCTGGACGAGCACCTCAGTAGAGAAAGCCGAAAACTGACTGTCATGATGCGGCGAGAGCTGGTCGCTGTTCGAGAGGTCTCAAATCCTTAAAGATTTTTTCCGCTTTGGGTGAGGAATTTGCCTTGTCCGATTTAGGCGTGTATAGTGCCCCAAGTTCGGCCTTCCGAATACCAGGGGCTATGCAAAAATTTAAAATTATAGACTTCTATGGCTAAGTGAGAGTGATAATGTTGTATAGTCCGATTGCCTTATTCGTTGTGCTAAACACCTCCTTAAAGGACCCAAAAAAATGGATAAAGAGTGTTTAGATTTATCCCGAACACCCCAGTACTAGTTACATGGGGGCAGAAGCCGACGACTGGCCAACTTTCAGATTTATAAATGGCCGCACAGAAGGTAATATTTTAAATCAACAAGCGTTATATAGCGCACATGAACTCGTTTTCATATTACAGGATCAAATGACTACATTCGTTCAAATCTTACATCCTTAGCACATTCCTCCGCCACAAGGCGGGCACCCTTCAGGACACCGTCATAATACTTTTCGGGGTGGTGGTGCTCCTTGCCCTTCGGCGGCCCCTCTGTCACCAGCTTCTCGGCGTCCATCTTTGCCCAGTGCACTTTCGCACGGGCGAAGGCCCTGCCTGCACCTTCATTGCACACTGACCGCTTTATGACTTCAAGCCGCGGGCAGGCATTTACAAGCCACGGGCAGGCATTTACAAACCGCTTCACAAGGCCGAAGTAGCTGCGGGGCAAGGGCTCGGCAGGCCACATCCGGACTATAAGGTCCCTCATGGCCAGTTCGGCCGCCTTGTGCAATTCGACCAGTTGCTTCAGCTGGTCGCTCAAGGGCATCGGATGTTCGGTCCCAGTATATTGAGACCAGAACAACTTCTCCGTCAAGCTCCCTTCTTCAGCCCAGTAGAACTCCACGGCATCCGATATGCTGCGCGGCAGATCTGCGAACGCTCCTGGAGAGCTCCGAATTCAGGTAAGTAAAAGGAAAGTATCCTTCACATACTTGCTTTGCATAATGAATGCCTTACCGCCGCTATCTTCTTGGCCGCCTGAATCTCCTGGAGGGCCTTTTGGGCTTCGGCCTTGGCATCTTGTGCACTCTGGAGGGCCTTCACAAGCTCGGACTCTTGTGTCTTAGAGTCACGCTCCAAGGACTCGTATTTTTTGACGAAATCCTGGAGCTCTTGCTGGACCTCGTCGACTCGGGCCTCTTGTTTCTCGCGCTCGGTGCGTTCCTTAGCCGCTTTGTCTTCGGCCTCGGTCAGCGCCATCTTAAGGGCCGCCACTTCGGTCGTGGCCCCTATTCAAATTCATGATGCTCCTATTAGTGTCAACAATTTTTTCTTTATAAATATACAGACGGTGTATTGTGTACCTTTGTTTTCCTTGAGCTGCCTCTTCACGAGGCCGAGCTCTTCCTCGGTCCGCTCCAGGTCCCGCTTTAGTCCAGAGACCTCCGCAGTACGAGCGGCAGCGGCCAGCAGCAACGCCTGCTTATTCACATAGACATATTCTGATTAGACTCCTGTGGATGTTATTTGATTCTCTGTTCGACCTTTCTTTCTGAACACCAAACAGAGCATCAGGGGCTACTATCTACACTGTGACACTTCTTACAATTTTATTACTTGCCTCAAAGCCTGTTAGGAGGCTGGCGCAGGCTTCGGTCAATTCGCTTTTGGAGGATCGGACCTTCTCAATCACCATACTCATAAGAGCACTATGTCCTTCATCAATGGAAGCACCCTGAAGTGCTTCCAGCAAGTTGTCCGATGCCTCTGGATGGATAGAGGTCATCAGCACAAGCGGCTCGCCCCCCTTAGTGAGGGGCTGCCTGCCTGAATCCGGAACCACTTGAGGTTCTGGCGCAGTATCCGGCTGGGGGCCAAACTTGCTGCGGCCCCCGTCATCAGAATCCATGGGGGTCTCCCCCCCATGTGCCCGGCGTCTGGGATTTCGCCTTGGGGCGTCTCTAGAACTGTCTCCCCTTGTTCCGGTATCCTCTGAGACAACACCTCGGTGTCATCCGCGGGCCGGGGGGAGGTGGCCGTCGGGAGTGAATTGCTGTTCATCGCCGACTGGCCCAAAGACCCATCCGAGGAGGATACGTCGATGTGTGCTTTGGGCAGACTGCATTATCATATTTGACATGATAATAAGCAATAAAACAAAACATACCAGAAGTATTATAGTGTCCGGATACTTACGACTTCGCCAGGGGCTTGTCCCTGGGCAATCACTCCTCGTCACTATAGGCGGCTGTTGTGAAGTGGTCCGGAGGGAGGCTCTTTCCCTTCTTGGACCCTTCGGCCTCCCCAGATGGGGGGCCTTCTTTTCCCCCCCCCCCCCGGTTGGGGGGGGAGGACTTTCCTCTTCCTCCTCCTCGTTTTCGTTGGAGGAGCACACCTTGGTGTCTTCGGACGATGAGTCCGATACAACCTTGCGCCGGAGACCTTTCCTGGTCCCAGCGGCCTTCTTCTTGGCCTTCTTCTCCAGCACCTCATAGGGCGCCGGAAACAGCATCTCCGTTAAGAGAGTCGTTGCTGGATCTTCAGGTAGTGGAGCTGGACAGTTGATCCGCTCCGCTGTCGCTACCCAGTCCTGTTAAATTGGCGTGGAGGCTTAGATTCCTCCCACGAATATACTGGGGAAAGGAACATCTTTTAAAATATAAAGAGCTTACCAGATTGGCGGGGCGCTTTGCGCTGAGTCCGCGATCCTCGGTAATGGGAGGAGGTACCTCGGCGGCCTTGAACAACACCTTCCAGACGTCTTTGTGCGTCATGTCGAAAAGCTCTCACAGCGTCTGGTGTTCGTCCGAGTCAAACTCCCACATATTGAAAGCCCGTCATTGACACGGAAGGATCCGGCGGAAGAGCATGACTTGGACCATGTTGACAAGCTTGATTTTCTTGCTTATCATATTTTTGATACAGGTCTGGAGTCCGGTCAGCTCCACCAATGAACCCCAGGCTAAGCCCTTCTCTTTCCAGGAGGTGAGCCGCGTGGGGATGCCAGATCGAAATTCGGGGACCCCGCCCAGTTGGCGTTGCGCGACTCGGTGATATAGAACCACCCCGATTGCCACCCCTTCATGGTCTCCACATAGGAGCCTTCGAGCTAGGTGACGTTGGGCATCTTGCCCACCATGGCGCCTCCGCACTCCGCTTGCTGGCCGACCACCACCTTTGGCTTCACATTGAAGGTCTTCAGCCACATGCCGAAGTGGGGCTTGATGCGGATGAAGGCCTCGCACACGACAATAAACACCGAGATGTTGAGGATGAAATTGGGGGCCAAATCATGGAAATCCAGCCCGTA
This sequence comes from Aegilops speltoides, assembly GCA_021437245.1. NCBI lineage: Eukaryota > Viridiplantae > Streptophyta > Magnoliopsida > Poales > Poaceae > Aegilops > Aegilops speltoides. The sequence continues at coordinate 444,889,482 of CM038143.1, forward strand.
GTAGAACATGAGCCCACAGACAAATGGGTGAAGGGGTAATCCCAGTCCGCGGACGAAGTGAGTAAGGAATACAACCCTCTCATGGGGTTCCGGAATAGGGACGATCTGCCCTGCATCAGGGAGCCAGTGCACGATGTTTGCGACCAGGTATCCGGCTTCCCGGAGCTTCGTAATGTCCTCCTCCATAAAGGAGGAGACCATCCACTTGCCTCCCACTCCGGACATGTTTGGAATAGCTTTACGGAGAAGGTGAGAACTTGGGCGCTAGAGCCTGAACATGCGAGAATGGATGAGCAGGGGAAGAAGAAGGCGTGGGTGAAAAAGAGGAATCCTTATCTCTTTATAAAGGCGGTAGAAACTGTGCACCTCCCCACTTGCCCCGTAAAATTGCTTATTCCCCAAGCGCCGCGATTGATGGCGCGATTGGGCTACCCACACCCGTATTGATGAGAATCCCGTGATAAGGGGACACGATCTCTGCTTCGACAAGACGTGTCAAGGAAACCGCCTCGCAATATGTGCAGTAGTTGGTTGAAAAAAATGGTTCGAATAATGACCGGGCCGTGGCGTGATGTCACGCTATGAAAAGTTGTCAGCAGATTAGATTTGTGGAATATTGTACTCTCTACAGTGGTATGTGGAATTTGTTTTGCAGAGCCGGACACGATCCTTGTGTTCAAAATCTTCTATGGAGTATTCGGAGAAGGAACCCGCCTTGCAATGCCGAAGACAATCTGCGCGCCAGACTCATCGTCATTTAAGCCTGGTTCAGGGGCTACTGAGGGAGTCCTGGATTAGGGGGTCCTCAGACAGCCGGACTATGTACTTATGCTGGGCTGTTGGACTATGAAGATACAAGATTGAAGACTTCGTCCCGTGTCCGGGTAGGACTCTCGTTTGCGTGGAAGGCAAGCTTGGCGATTCGGATATGTAGATCTCCTTCTCTGTGTAACCCTAGCCCCCTCCGGTGTCTATATAAACCGGAGGCTTTAGTCCGTAGGACAAAAACAATCATAATCATAGGCTAGCTTCTAGGGTTTAGCCTCTACGATCTCGTGGTAGATCAACTCTTGTAATACTCATATCATCAAGATCAATCAAGCAGGAAGTAGGGTATTACCTCCATCGAGAGGGCCCGAACCTGGGTAAACATTGTGTCTCCTGCCTCCTGGTACCATTAGCCTTAGATGCACAGTTCGGGAGCCCCTACCCGAGATCCGCCGGTTTTGACACTGATAGCAGGGGAAGCACGGGCCGGGGATCGAGCGTGCTTTCTATCCTAGCGATAGCGCGTGCGTGGTGGGTGGGGCTGGTTGCAGAGAACGTGGGTGGGGAGAGAGAGGACGTGGGGGCGTGGGAGAGAGATCGTGTGGAGCAAAAGATGCCACCTCATCGATTCAGGAGATGGATCCGTGAGATGTGTTTCTTTCCTTTGCCGTCTGCGTTTACTGTTACAGATGGCTAAGATACTTTGCCGTCTCTATTTGTCCTTGTAGACGACAAAGTGAGTTCTTGCCATCTGTATTTTTTGACGCAGATGGCAAAGTATATTTTGTCGTTAGTTTTTCTTTGCCGTCTGTTGATGATGGCAAACCATCTCTTTGTCGTCTGCCCGATGAAAGGTTGACGGCAAAGACGCCTCCTGATGGCAAATTAGTTGTTTCCCGTAGTGATTCCGAGATATATTGCCATGCAAATTCCATTATCATCATATACAAGACTTGAGCATTCATTGTCATATTGTTTTTCATGATTGCAAGATAACTAGCATGATATTTTCATGGCTTGTCTGTTTTTTGATATCTTTGCTATGCTAGATCATTGCACATCTTGGAACATTGCCAGGGGCATTCATATAGAGTCATACATTTTGTTCTAGTATCGAGTTGTAAAATTGAGTTGTAAGTAAATAAAAGTGTGATGATCATCATTATTAGAGCATTGCCCTAGTGAGGAAAGAGAGCCCAACAAAACAAATGAGAGAAAAAGTGAGAAGGGGCAATGTTACTATCCTTTTTCCACACTTGTGGTTCAAATTAGCACTATGATCTTCATGATAGAGAGTCTCCTATTTTGTCACTTTCATATACTAGTGGGAATTTTCATTATAGAACTTGGCTTGTATATTCCGATGATGGGCTTCCTCAAATTGCCCTAGGTCTTCGTGAGCAAGCAAGTTGGATGCACAACCACTTAGTTTGTTTTTGAGCTTTCATAAACTTATAGCTCTAGTGCATCCATTTCATGGCAATCCCTACTCACTTCCATCGATATCGATTTATGGGCATCTCCATAGCCCATTGATTTTCCTAGTTGATGTGAGACTTTCTCCATTTTTGTCTTCTCCACACAACCTCCACCATCATATTCTATTCCACCTATAGTGCTATATCCATGGCCCACGCTCATGTATAGCGTGAAAGTTGAAAAAGCTTGAGAACATTAAAAGTATGAAACAATTGCTTGGCTTGTCATCGGGGTTGTGCATGATGAAATACTTTGTGTGGTGAAGATGGAGCATAGCCAGACTATATGATTTTTGTAGGGATAACTTTCTTTGTCCATGTTATTTTGAAAAGACGGGATTGTGAAAATATAGGATGGCTAATGTTTCTATTATCGTGTGTATTGATCTGATTCTCGTATGGGGTATATATAGAATTACAATTGAGAGAGAGAGAGACTTGGAGTACAATGCACGACATTGTTTAAACCTATCTTATCTCTACTTGTGCTTATCTCTACACAATTATATTTCTAGCATTCCCTCTCACTTGTAGCGGGAGTGAAGCGGACGATTGCGACTGAATTTGAAGTCTTGGACTTCCGTCGTCTTCTCCATTGCGCCATCATCAACTTCGTCTCTAATGAGTCGACACCTAGGGAGGTGACTGCGTCCCCTTCTAGTGTCTTCCCTGTCTCTCATCTATTCCCTCCCGCAGTCACAGCGGGAGCGGTGTGAAAGATGGTGACGACACTGACGCTGCTGACTAGAGTTGTTGCCAATGTGTTACTGTAGACGTAATCGTGTGGTCAATGTCGAGGTCGCCGATCGTCATGTAGCCGTGGTCGAAGTAGTCGTGGTCGATGGTGTAGTCGTCAACGATGATACAGCCGCACAAAGCCGGAGGCACAAAAAATGCGCTATGACAGAGCTGCAAACATGACCGGTACACCTTGTGGATGTCAGAGGGTGCCGTCGGTGATGTGTCCACCGGTTTTGCCAAGGCCGGAGGAAGCCATCGAGCACACATCGGTTTTGCCAGAACCACGTGGTCATGTAGGGGCCGTCACTGTAGTGACACTGTGTTGATGCAGTCGTGTTGTCGTGGATGATGCAGTCATTGCCGACGTCGTGGTCACGTCTTGCAGAAAAACCTGTCAGAGGACGCTAGTTTTCCATCTTGTGGATGAGGCGGCGGTGGTGTGTCGACGATGATGTTGGTGAAGACCACGTTGATGAAGACCTTGACGTTGAAGTGTCGGCGTTGCAGTGGTGTGTCGACGATGATACATCGCTTGGAGGCGTCCCTCGTGGCGACGGGTGTCGATGTCGTGTCATGCTGAAGAAGTCGATGAAGAATTGCACGCTTTCCACACCGGCCTGACGTGTGGATGGTGCCTATCGTGGCTGCTTCTCGTAGATGTGCTCGACGAAGATTTTTCTTTTCTTGGGCTTGATGTAGTCGAACAATTGGTGTCGATGTTTGGCTTGGCGTAGATCGTCGCGGGTTGTTGTCGTCGGTGCAGGTTGGCTGGGCTCGGTGCAGTCGCACGCATCATGGAGTCCATCGAAGATCATTCGTAGCCTGAGGTGATGACATGGGGTCATGCAGTGTATCGTCGGGGCTGCATCCAAACCGGGACAGGGCCGCGCGTTGAGCTCATAGGATGATGAGGAGACGTGCGGCTCTCGCAGGTCGACGAAGGCTTGATGGGCTCAATGTAGATCATCTGGTGATGATGCCGATCGATGCATATATGCTCATGCATGTGGCGCTAGCTATACGTGAATCACATGACCTCATACATGTGCATGAGGCCTAACCTTGCATGGATCCTGAAGCTGGCTGCTCGCGGTGTTGCGACTTGGTCGTGTGGCGGGCGCCCTCCTGGAGTCACGGTGTTGATGCGCCCGTACATGCGGCGGGCGCCGCACGCCCTGATTGCCGCCACATCCGGCTAGAGTCGTTGGAGTTCTGTGCTGATGCGTCCCGGCCAGCTGGACTGGAGTAGATGTGCGATGTAGTAACTGCCGGAGCCGTGGAAGGTCATTGATGCGTGGCTGCCATTTGGAGCACCGATTCCTGCTGAGATTTTGTTCACGAGAATTGAAGGGTCGTCGTTTTTATTGGTGGCTAAGGAAATTCAATCTAGATTCGAAATTTGGAGCTATTATAAACTAATCTAAGGAACCGATATAATCTTTGATTGATCTGGTGCCGCGTCCTCGAGGAGAGGAAATTAATCTCCCCGGGGGCGGTGCGCTGTGGAAATTTAAGCCCAATCGGAGTTACGGATCTCCGGAAATTTTAGAAACGGTGAAAGGCCAGAATCTGGGAACGCATAAACAGAAGGAAACAAAGAGAGAGAGAGAGATCCAATCTCGGAGGGGCTCTCGCCCCTCCGCTACCATGTAGGCCAGGGACCAGAGGGGAAACCCTCCTCCCATCTAGGGGGGCAAGGAAGAAGAAGCAGGAGGGGGCTCCCCCCTCTCTCCCATGGCATCAGAACACCGCTGGGGCCATCATCATGACGACAATCTACACCAATAACTTCGCCGCCATCATCACCAACTCCCTCCCCCACTATGCAGCGGTGTAACTTCTCTTTTACACGCTGTAATCTCTACTTGAACATGGTGCTCAACGCTATATATTATTTCCCAATGATGTATGGCTATCCTATGATGTTTGAGTAGAACCGTTTTGTCCTATGGGTTGATTGATGATCATGATTGGTTTGCGTTACATGTTTTATTATTGGTGCTGTCCTATGGTGCTCTCCGTGTCGCGCAAGCATGAGGGATCTCCGCTGTAGAGTTTGCAATATGTTCATAGTTTGCTTATTGTCCGCGTTGCGTGAGTGATAGAAACACAAACACAGATAAGTGGGTTATGGCGTATGGTAATAAAGAGGAACTGATACTTTAATGCTATGGTTGGGTTTTACCTTAATGATCTTTAGTAGTTGTGGATGCTTGCTTTAGTTCCAATAATAAGTGCATATGATCCAAGAAGAGAAAGTATGTTAGCTTATGCCTCTCCCTCGTATAAAATTGCAATAGTGATTACCGGTCTAGTTATCAATTGCCTAGGGACAAATAACTTTCTTGTGACAAAAAGCTCTCTACTAAAACTAACTTAGTTGTTTCTTTATCTAAACAGCCCCTAGTTTTTATTTACGTGCTCTTTATTATCTTGCAAACTTATCCCACAACACCTACAAAGTACTTCTAGTTTCATACTTGTTCTAGGTAAAGCGAACATCAAGCGTGCGTAGAGTTGTATCGGTGGTCGATAGATCTTGAGGGAATATTTGTTCTACCTTTAGCTCCTTGTTGGGTTCGACACTCTTACTTATCGAAAGAGGCTATAACCGATCCCCTACACTTGTGGGTTATCACTTGGGCGAAGCCCTGCGGAGATAGCTTCACCATCACTGTCACCACGTCGTCGTGCTGCCGAAACTCATCCACTACTTTGCCGTCTTGCTGGATCAAGAAGGTGAGGACGTCACCGAGCTGAACATGTGCTAAACGCGGAGGTGTCGTACGTTCGGTATTCGATCGGTTGGATCGCGAAGAAGTTCAACTACATCAACCGCATTACTAAACGCTTCCACTTACGGTCTACGAGGGTACATAGACACACTCTCCCCTCTCGTTGCTATGCATCTCCTTGATAGATCTTGCGTGTGCGTATAATTTTTTTTATTTTCCATGCAACATTCCCCAACACATTGTGCAACCGGAAGCACCGAGGTCCCTAGCCATAGCCATTACCCATCACCAGAGGGGAGCCGCAGCCAGAGCCAGCTGATGGGGAACGTCGCATGAAAATAAAAAAATCCCGCAAAATAGCCAAGATCTAATCTAGGAGATGCATAGCAACAAGAGGGAAGTGTGTCTACATACCTTTGTAGAGAATAGAATTAGCGTCATAATGCGGTCGATTTATTCGTACTCTTCACGATCCAATTGCAATCCAATCCGATCTAGTGCCGAACGGATGACACCTCTGAGATTAGCACACGTTCGGCTCGGTGGAGTCCTCTCCTTCTTGATCCAGTAAGTGAGGGAGAGGAGGTAGATGATATCTGAACCAACAAAATGGCGTGGTTGTGGTGGCAACGAAATTTTGGTAGGGCTTCGCTAAACACGTACATGAGAATATGGAAGAGTAGCGGGAGAGAGACGGGGCAAGGACAGAAGGGTTGGCCGCCCCTTTGCCTCCCACTGTATATAGGGGTGAGGGAAGGGCATTCCAGCCATAGCCTCCCTCCCAAGGTAGGGGGGTGCCGGCCAAGGGGGAAGGAGTGCCCTCCAAGCCAACTGCAGGGCCCTCCCCCTTAGGGTTTCCCTTCCCCTAGGCTCATGGGCCAAGTAGGGGGTGGTGCACCTAGCCCACTAAGGCCAGTGCACCCCCTACAACCCATGCTACTATATGGAACGTGGTGGAACCCTCCGAGGACTTCCGGACCCCTCCAGAACCCTCTAGAACCTTCCGGTGACTTTGCGGTACAATACCCAAAAAACCGGACTTTTTCCTGAAACCCCGACATAACTTTCCAGATATAAATCTTTTCCTCCGAACTATTCTGGAGCTCCTCGTGACATCTCGGATCTCATTTGGGACTCCGAACAACCTTCAAGCTTTCCACTATTAATACCTCAATACTACCCTAGTGCTACCGAACGTTAAGTGTGCGGCCCTACGGGTTCGAGAATCATGTAAACATGACCGAGACTCCTCTCCAGTCAATAACCAATAGCGGGACCTGGATGCCCATATTGGTACCCACATATTCCACAATGATCTTTATCGGTTGAACCACGATGTCAACGATTCAGTTAATCCCATATACAATTCCCTTTGTCCGGCGATATGTTACTTGCCCGAGATTCGAACGTTGTATCTCCATACCTAGTTGAATCTCATTACCGGCAAGTCTCTTTACTCGTTTTGTAATATAAGATCCTGTGATCAAACTCATTAGTCACATGCCTGCAAACTTCTTGTGATGCTGTATTATCAAGAGGGCCCAGAGATATCTCTCTGTCACACAGTGTGACAAATCCCAGTCCCGATCCATATAACCCAACAAATACCTTTGGAGATACCTGTAGATCATCTTTGATCACCCAGTTAGGAAGTGACGTTTGATAGAACACAAAGTATTCCTCCATTATCCGGGAGTGGCATGATCTCATGATCTAAGGAACAGATACTTGACATTACCAAAGCTATAGCAAATAACTAAGTGATATGATCTGATGCTAAGCTTAGGGTTGGGTCTGTCCATCACATCATTCTCCTAATGATGTGATCCTGTTATCAAATGACAACTCATGTCTATGGTTAGAAAACCTTAATCATCTTTGATCAACGAGCTAGTCTAGTAGAGGTTTACTAGGGACGCGGTGTTGTTTATGTGTCCACACATGTATTTAAGTTTCCAGTCAATACAATTCTAACACGAATAATAAACATTTATCATGAACGGGAAATATAATAGCCATTTTATTATTGCCTCTAGGCATATTTCCAACATGGGCAACCATCGTCAGATGGTATCCCCGCGCCACCCGAGAAGACACCAAGAAGGCCCCATGGCACCAGACAAAACTGGATCTGGATCTAGGGCTGGGCAAAACCAGGCAGCCGCCGCCGCCATACCGGGACCCCAGCACTCCAAGGCTGTTGCGGCCACCACCCTCTAGTGCCCTAGCCAGGACGTCGTCCACCTCCCGCTGCGCAACAGCTCGGAGCTAGGTCCAACCCGACCTGGCCAGGATGCCACGCACACACTCGAGGAGAGCTCCCCGTAGCCGCCGCGCCACGGAAAGCCATAGTCCCCTAACACGCAGCACACACTGTCGTCCTGCTCGACCGTCTTCGTGTCTTCGGGTTTAGAGCATGGTTAGTAGTATAGCCGGCTACTGGCTATATATTATTGTCATGTCATCTATAGTCTTATAGCCAATATGTATAATAGTTAGCTATAAATATATCAACTACTTCCTCCGTCCCATAATATAAGAAAATTTTTAAACTAGGGAGGAAGTATTAATAATATTTAAGATGCCCCTTGGATGTCTTTACTAAAAGAAAAATAATTATGTCCTAATCAAATTATTTAGGAAAAAATACACATCATATTATGTGTCACCGGTATATTTTTCTATACGCCACGCATATTTTCTGCAACAAGAAAGACTACCGAGTAATAGATCGTACCCTATTGAGGATTGATTCATAAAAAAATCATACTTCTTCCATTGAAGTTGAGAAGAAACACAAAAGTACCATCAGATTTTGGATCAAATTTTGACGATCTTTTGTATTTGATCAAATTTTGTATTTGGCTCTTTTGTATTTGGATCAAATTTTGGCGATCTATTTGACTCATAAAATATAAAGTATATGCTAAAAATTCCCAAATATATGTTGTTGGATTTGTATTTGGAAGAGGTTTTCAATAATATAATTTTTATGACATAAAATTTATTTAAAACAAAATTGAACATAGTACAAATTCAAATGCTCATAATATAAACAGCTTCATAGTCGATGGGACGTCTTCTCCCACAGAATGCACATCGACAGAAGGCCTGAAATAATCTAGAAAAATGCGAGCACCAATGTCAGGCCTAGAACTTGAACCTTGATGGACCGGGAATACAATTGTCCTTCTAACCTTTCATCTATGATCAAACGTCACGTTCAAAATAAAAGGAGGTCTAATAAACGTGGAGGCTGCGTCCAACAAGCGGCTTTAATCCAGTCGGAAAAGTTCGTTGGGAAGTTCCAAGGTGCAGTGCTTGACACCGGCAGCTTGTCAGCCATTGATTAGCGTACGTTGCCGGCGCGCGGCCCTCTTTCATTCATGGGGCGCGCGAGAGTCAATGTAAAGATCCCCGCAAAAAAAAAACCGAAAAGATACTCCATACGTTTCTTTTTAGCCTGCATATAAGGTTTGGTCAAAGTCAAGCTTTGCATAATTTGACTAACTTTATATTAAAAAATATCAACATTCACAATATGAAATCAACATTTTTAAATGCACTATGAAATGTATTTTCATATTATATAGTTTAAGTATTGTAGATGTTCATATTTTTTAATATAAACTTGGTCAAACTTTGTGTAGTTTGATTTTGACCAAAACTTATACGCGGAGTAAAAAGAAACAGAGGGAGTACAAACCAGTTGGAAGCCAACTTCAGGCCAGCGCAGGACAAACCTCATTCTTTTTTATTTGAGAGCTCATTCTGTTTTTATTAGAACAGATTATGAAGTGCATTTTGCCAAATGCTAAGCATAGACTTTTCATATCTCATTCAGGGCAAGCTCCGTGGTCATTCATGGCTACGGCCACCAAATGACACTTGTGGTGTCGTCTTCTAGCGGCTCCCTGCTGCACTGGAAATTTCAACAACAACCGCGTGAAACGAGAATCAGGTGATATGGTGGAACCCCTCAGAGATTCTTTCTCACCAGAAAGGCTTGAACGTTTCCGTGCTTGTGTTATTCAAGTGTACATCCGTAATGGCAAAACTCATTTCCATATCACCGATAATATGAGGTTATAAAACTATATTTAGTAACTCTTCCATGTACTACCTCATTCTCAAAATATAAGACATTTTTTAGAAGTATCCATTTAACCGTACTCCATATATGTTCGGAAAATTTTCCTGATTGAGAACTTTACACGTAGACTTGTAGCGTTTGAGTAGTTCTTCTAGAACAATGCCTTTCTACTGTTGGTGCCGTGAAAACACCTATCGTGCGCAATACTCCCACCGGTATCTGAGTTTTCAGATGTCTTGCTAATTTCCCATTCTGCATCGACCTTGTCCCCTTTCTGGTGGATGGGCCACTGCCGTCTTTTGGTTCGCTACGGAACAAAACTACGCTCTCATGCTGACAAATCAGATCCAGATCATAAATGGAGACACGTTACATGTCACTGTTGTAGCGTAGTAGTTGTTGAGCAACACTAATATACACTCGGCCTAGGTTGCACCATCGTGTCAAATCGAACAAGACTGTCCATGTAAAGCGGGAATTTATCAAATCACCGCATTATATTTTCAAACAAATGGAATGTTTAGTTTGGCGGGTGTGGAAGATGATGGAGTGTGTTTTATTTTTATTTATAACTAGATCAATGATGACGCGCGTTGCTGCGCCCGCCTATTGTGATAGAATTTTTAATAACTTTTTGCACTATACATTAAGACCTTAAGGAAGAATTGGTAAGTAGTGCCATTACTACTTCTCGTCCGCCTACAGTTCAAAAATATAAATAGGGGTCACAACAGAGGGAGAAATTGTTAACAATTTGTGATCTTACATTTCGACAACATTTGCATTTGGGCATACACCGATACACATATAGAGCACTAAAACACCATGGACTAATCGAAGTCCATATAAATACATCATTAAGATCTGGACGGCCAAATGAATCATTTGTCAAAAAGCATGTCAGACTTATTCATATAATAGACATGAACAATTTCATTGTTTTCATAGAGACTGTTGAAATACAATATCATTTCTCAATACCATTCGTTGCTTTCTTTGAGTATTATCTTTATTGTGTCAACATAGTTCTTTGAGTATGTCTTTGTTGTGTCAACATAGATGGCTGAATGTAGTTTAACTCGTTGAGGAGCTCTCCTCTGGTTGAAGAATTTCATATGATCTACAATAAGAAAAGTTTTCTTCAGGTAAAAATCATCAAAGCGCCCAATCAAGTGGTAGTAGGTTGTTATGAAATAATAATAACTCAAGTAGTATCACATGCAAACAAATTAAAAGTTTCTCAAAATAAAGCAACAACATAATGTAAGGAATAATATAGTGTATACTGATGTAGCATAACAATAGCATCACTACTCAAAAAGCATTTATCTTAATATCCGTAAGAGAACATCACCTACCATACGTACCTAATATCAAGATTTAGAAATCTTGTATGGCTCTGAAACATCCTTACTGATGTTTTCAAGCTGGGAAATAAAATAGAGATCCACTTTCATGCCATTGCCTATGCATGCCCATAATAAATTATGGTATCTTTCCGCAGTTAGCCACTTGCTTGAAGACATGCAATTTTTTTAAAATAAATGACCACCACATTAAGCATGTGGTTTTGGTTTTTTTCAAGAGAACCCTGCACAGTTTTTGTAAGTGAGCCATACCTAAAGTGATCATGGAAAAGATCATATGGCATTTTCACTCTTGTAAATTTATGATCTTGACGTTTTGGCTAGCGGTTGCTCTGCCGACTCTTATTCCTGTTTCAACAAGTCTTTTTGCAAAGTGTTATTACTTCCCTGCAAACATGAATAAACTTTTGAGGTTTAGCCAAGAAGTGCAGGACAAGAAAAACTGAACAAATTGATGGCAGAAAAATTACATCTTTTGGTCAGGCTGCTAAGATTAATTATGTTCCTGCTCCTTCTAATATCAAATTGAACCTATGCAAATAGGACACAAATGTTACCTACAGTTATTATGAGAACCTTTGATTGCCCAATTCTGTACAGATCTTGCTATTCAAACTAATAGCATTATCTCCTCCACAAAGCAACAACCATGATATTTCAGTTGTAAATGAACAATACCTGACCAGAAAGGATGGCACCAAAACTGATCAAAGTAATAAAGGCCAATCTATATAAACCATATAGAGTTTCAAATAACATAATCAATGCCACCATGAAGGCTCAAATCAGGGAAGTTCATCATGCACTCCTCTCGGCTACGCCTTGAAAGCTTAACTTTCGTGCAATAATAAGAAATATCAAAAAATGTAATGTTGTTTGATCCGAGTTTCAGAGTTCAGAGTCCACCTTGACATCCTTTTCTAAATCACAAAACTTCTCCCTTGCATGAGTATATAGCATGATAAACAAATCCAAACACACAATGCTCATGTGATCAGAAACTTTTCTTTATCGGGATCTCAGAAGCTTATCATACTTCTCTAGTAGAATCATCATGAACCCTAGGAAGTTGAAAGAAACAATAACCGAACATGTTTTTGCACAAAATGGACAAATGCAAAATTAATCAATTTTGCTGTATACATTACCTAAAATTACCACATTATATTCAGTCATAAAATTTATACCTTGCTTTTGTACGAAGCCATGGAAATATTGTAATTCCCAAAATTCACGAGGTGTGAGCTGCTACCTAGATGGGGAAACCGCAAGAATAAAAGTACATAAATAGCACGGGATGGAATAAAATTTTTGAAAAATCAAGATCCTTTGCCTTAATGCATCATAAGGTCAAATCCTTGGCAATAGCACCTCGTGACCCAGCCTATAATCCCATTGTTGTCGCTTCCATTTCTTTCAACGCCTATGGTTAAAAGGGGCAGATGAGAAGGCGCTGAGGCAAAACAAAGAAGAATGGATCCAAACCGATTAGATTGGAGAAACAGATTGTGGTGGCGAATTGAAAAAGACTACCAAACCTTTGAGTCGTCCTGGTTGGAGGCGGAATTGGAAGATCGAGCCCAGCCGTACACAATATGTAGCAGAAATCCTTGCATCGCGGCTCCACACAAACCTTCCACCCCATACCCTCGATGCGTGGTGTTCTAAGCATCGTTGATCAAGCACGACACTGCCTTATTCACCTCTTTCTTCCGTTCTTTTCCCTCGGCTCAGTCCCGACCCCCATCACTTCTAGATCCAACCGAAGAGGCGGAAGGTTGTGACGCGTAGGCGGCGCAGACTGGCGAGGAGAGAAGATAGGTCGGGGAGGGGACTCAGGGGAGGAATTCTAATCGATGGAAACGTGAACTACGGAGAGACAGAGCTAAACGGGCATCATGTGCTCTATAGGGCCCAATTAACCAGGTTGCTCGAAAACTGTTACGGGAGCAGCGTCCCCGCTACTGTCGGGGGTTGGGTGCGACATATGCCAAAGGATGGCTTATCATGGTGGGGGCGAGTAGAACGTCGCTGGTGCCTGGAAGCGGGATGAGGCGAAGACATGCACGCCGGCGGATCTTACCCAGCTTCAGGGCTCTCCGAGGAGATAACACCCCTACTGTTGCTCTGCGGGGTCTCCGCATGGTCACTAAGGCAAAGTGAGTACAAGGTTGCTCCTTGAGCTGTTTCTGGAGGTAGGAGAAGGCAAGGCTAGCCCTCTCCTTCCTATATGATCCGGTCTAGTGCTAATGGATTCGAACCCTTTGCATGGGTGCCCTGGGGGGTTTATATAGGCCTACCCCCAGGGGTAGAATGATAAATCCGGCTGGACGCGGGTCCAAGCCGTCAGTCTCTCAGGCCGCCGTCTTCTCCGCTGACTGCCGGGACCCGCCGACTTGCCTGGTACGGAGCCGACAGCCCTTGTCTGCCGCGGGCGGGTCTTGCCGGCTGCAGATTACTATGGCCGCACTTCTAATGACGCTGGCTTGGTCATGGGGTCATGGCAACAGTGCCGCCGCCCGACGGGCAATCACTGTTGCCATTCCCCGTCGCGTCTGGTTAATGGCGTGCGGGGCCCGTGGGAGGGGCCAGCCGACTCCGGGGGCCGACTCCTAATGGGTCCGTCTTGCGGCGTGTTCGCTGTCTTCTATACTCCCGCTAGCTAGTGGGACCCGCCGTCTCTGGGTCATACAGACATGCCGTCGTGGACACAGAGCCCCGCCCCCAAGGGCTGATGTCAGGGCTGGCATGGCAACACTGCCGTGCCGGATGGAGATCTCCGTCGGTACGGCGCACTGTAGCCATGCCTGCCCTCAATAAACGGGGTGGTTGGAGTTGCAGGCCGATTCCTGCCACGGCCCCTCGAAGTCGCCGGCCGAGTCGGCTTATTGAGTCGCCTGACTCGGCTTATCTTGAGTCGCCTGACTCGGCTTATCTTGAGTCGCCTGACTCGGCTTGTCTTGGAGTCGCCTGACTCGGCTTATCTTGGAGTCGCCTGACTCGGCTTATCTTGGTGTCGCTTCTCGACTCGGCTTATCTTGAGTCGCCTGGGACTCGGCTCATCTTGGAGTCGCCTGACTCGGCTCATCTTGAGTCGCCTGACTCGAGGCGAGCCTGCCCGATCTCTCGAAAGGTTCTGGGACTTGGGTTAGCCTACCCGTGGCCCATTACTCCGACAGTAGTCCCCGAAGCTGGTGAGGCTCCGAGGGTGATACGTCATGGGGCCTCACCAGTTTCATTCTTCTGGTGGCGGAATCTGGGCCTTGCTTGTCGTCTTCCTTCTGGCCGACTATCTAGAGTCGGACTCGTAGAGGGCCGTCTTGCCCCCTAAGGAGTTTGAAAGTCGCGGCAGGAACCAGGCGGCGTGCCTGATACGCTTCCCCGTGGTCACTTGCTGCGGACCCGTCGCGCGGCGCCACGCGGCAGGGACAGTTTGCCCACCCACGCGCGCGACGGGACAGGCCGTCAGGCGGGGCCCGCCACTACCGCGCCTCGGCACGCGAACGGATCCGTTGCGGCCGTGCGGACGGTTGGGTTTCCCACGTCATTACTGCGCGCAGTAACCTCGTGGGGTAAATCGTGGGAGGCATGGGGTCCCGTGCGCAGTTAATCCCTCGCCAGCCCCATCAGCTTCTCAGCCTATGGGCCTATAAGTAGGCGGGGGGAGCGGGACGGCGAAGCACGCACGCCCATTCTTCCCTGCTCCCCCACTTCCTCTTGCCTCTTCTTCCTCTTGCCGTCGTCGCACCAAACCACGCCGCGCCCGCAGCGATGACCTCTTCCTCCGCCGTCGCGGCTCCTGCAGTGCGCTCCGGCGTGTGGGACGGCGCCGAGGTGGACAACGACCTCATCGAGCTCCTTCGTAAGACGCGTCGGCTCCTCAGCGCGAACCTAGTGCGAGCCCGTGCCACGCCGGTGAGGGAGATAACGCCGGCGCCGGAGGAGGGCGAGCGGGTCATATTCCGCCCGCACCTCATGCGCGGCCTAGGGCTGCCGGCGTGCGGTTTCTTCCGCTCCTTCTTGGAGTTCAACGGGCTCCAGCCGCACCACCTTACTCCGAACACGGTGGTGCTGCTGGCCGCCTTCGCCACCCTGTGTGAGGGTTTTCTCGGCGTTCTCCCCACCATCGAGCTATGGGGAGAATTCTTCCAATCCAAGCTCGGCACCCACGTCGCCGGCGTGCCGGCCCAGTGCGGCGCCTTCATCGCGATGCGGAGAACGGTAGACGAAAATCCGTTCCCCGCCATCCCACTGATCAAGTCGGTGAAGATGTGGCAGCGGTCATATTTTTACGTGAAGAACATCGCCTGTATATGCATCGGGTCAATCTGCCGACCACGGCCGGTAGCGTCGGTTGAAGACTCCCCACCGGTCCCGCCGGCCAAGACATCGACACCCAAGCGCCGCCACCGCTATGCGACTCCGAAAGGCCGACGCATCGGAGGGCTTGACCGTGCCGACTTGTCGGCCTCCTTCGTGGCGCGCCGAGTCCTCCTCTCCAAGGCCGACCTCATCCGACGGTCGATGAGCGACCACCGCGACCGAAGTCGGATGTGCACCAGTGACATGCCCTGTGGAGGTGGCGAACATGGCGACCCGCCGCGGCGCGCCACGCCGGCGGGGACAGTTTTCCACCCACGCGCGACGGATAGGCCGCCGGCGGGCCCGCCACTATCGCCTCGCACGCGAACGGATCCGCGGCCATGCGGACGGTTGTTTCCACGCCATTACTGCGGCAAGAACCTCGTGGGTAAATCGTGGAGGCGCGGGTCCCGTCGCGCAGCAATCCACGCCCGCCCCATCAGCTTCTCAGCCTATGGGCCTATAAGTAGGCGGGGGGAGCGGGACGGCGAAGAACGCACGCCCGTTCTTCCCTGCTCCCTCGCTTCCTCTTGCCTCTTCTTCCTCTTGCCGTCGTCGCACCAAACCACGCCGCGCCCGCAGAGATGAGCTCTTCCTCCGCCGTCGCGGCTCCTGCCGTGCGCTCTGGCGTGTGGGACGGCTCCGAGGTGGACGACGACCTCATCGAGCTCCTTCGTAAGACGCGTCGGCTCCTCAGCGCGAACCTAGTGCGAGCCCGTGCCGCGCCGGCGAGGGAGATAACACCGGCGCCGGAGGAGGGCGAGCGGGTCATATTCTGCCCGCACCTCATGCGCGGCCTAGGGCTGCCGGCGTGCGGTTTCGTCCGCTCCTTCTTGGAGATCAACGGGCTCAAGCCGCACCACCTTACTCCGAACACGGTGGTGCTGCTGGCCGCCTTCGCCACCCTGTGCGAGGGTTTTCTCGGTGTTCTCCCCACCATCGAGGTATGGGGAGAATTCTTCCAATCCAAGCTCGGCACCCATGTCGCCGGCGTGCCGGCCCAGTGCGGCGCCTTCATCGCGATGCGGAGAACGGTAGACGAAAATCCGTTCCCCGCCATCCCACTGATCAAGTCGGTGAAGATGTGGCAGCGGTCATATTTTTACGTGAAGAACATCGCCTGTATATGCATCGGGTCAATCTGCCGACCACGGCCGCGGCGCGTCGGCCGGAGACTCTCACCTGGTCCCACCGGGCCAAGACACTGACACCCGCAAGCGCCGCCGCCGATACGCGACTCCGAGTGCTGACGCAGTCGGAGGGCTTGACCGGTGCCGACTTGCTGGCCTCCTTCGTGGCGCGCCGAGTCCTCCCTCTCCAAGGCCGACCTCATCTGATCAGTCAGATGAGCGACCACCGCGACCCGAGTCGGATGTGCACCAGGGACATGCCCCAGGCGGAGGTGGCGAACATGGCGGACCCGTCGCGCGGTGCCACGCGGCAGGGATAGTTTGCCCACCCACGCGCGCGACGGGACAGGCCGTCAGGCGGGGCCCGCCACTACCGCGCCTCGGCACGCGAACGGATCCGTTGCGGCCATGCGGACGATTGGGTTTCCCACGTCATTATCAGGCGCAGAACCTCGTGGGTAAATCGGGAGGCGGGGGTCCCGCGGCGCGATTAATCCCACGCCCGCCCCATCAGCTTCTCAGCCTATGGGCCTATTAGTAGGCGGGGGGAGCGGGACGGCGAAGCACGCACGCCCATTCTTCCCTGCTCCCTCGCTTCCTCTTGCCTCTTCTTCCTCTTGCCTTTGTCGCACCAAACCATGCCGCGCCCGCAGCGATGAGCTCTTCCTCCGCCGTCGCACCAAACTATGCATACCTCAAGCTCAAGATGCCAGGCCCTCGAGGAGTCATCACGGTCAACGGAAACACTGAACGCTCTCTCCGAACGGAGGAACATACAGTGGCTCTCGCGGTAGTAGTACAGTACAGCCTCTGAAGGCAATTCTCGAGTCCGGCCATTAAGCGACCGGACACTGCTAAACGCGCCCGGAGTAACCTACAACAAGACCACTCGCACGCCCCGAAAGCGCGATAGCAAGGCGGCCCCAACCCCAGCCCTTGCGAATATCAAGACCGCATTTGGCAGACATCATTACGCTCTGGAGATACCGTGGGCATAGGGGGAGGGGCACGACCACGACAGGCCCAGAGTGCGGCTTAACCACACCAGGGGCTCCCAAGTGTGTCATCTTTTTTTCCTTTTTTTTTCTTCTTATCCACAGGACTCCATTCACCAGAGGCTCTGTCCGGCTGTAGACCTGCCGAACTCACGATGCAACAGCCAGGGAAGGAGAAAGGCTACGACGAGTATCCATGTGGTCTCCATTACGAGCATTAAATCTGTTTTATACATCATTCCGCGGCCTACCCCTGGAGGGGGACATGTTTAATAGTCCCATCCCTTGCTTACCGCACTATTTGTATCGTTCTGCATTCATAGCAGTATTTCTTGAATAAACAATGCATCGCCTTTTTGCTTATAATTGCATTCCTTTCTTATACATATGTTCATTTATGACACGTTGCATCCGTACACTTTGGTACGGCTAAATACACTAGGGGCTTAAGTTCCCCACTGTCGGGGGTTGGATGCGACATATGCCAACGGGTGGCTTATCATGGTGGGGGCGAGTAGAACGTCGCCGGTGCCTGGAAACGGGATGAGGCGTAGACATGCACGCCGTCGAATCTTACCCAGCTTCGGGGCTCTCCGGGGAGATAACACCTCTACTGCTGCTCTGCGGGGTCTCCGCATGGTCACTATGGTATGGTAGTACAGAGGTGCTCCTTGAGCTGTTTCGGGAAGCAGGAGGGAGCAAGGCTAGCTCTTTCCCTTCTTGCTATGTGTCTAAAACCTATCCAAAGCCGAACCCTTTGCATGGGTGCCCCGGGGGGTTTATATAGGCCTACCCCCCGGGGGTACAATGGTAAACTGACTGGGGTGCGGCCCCCAGCTGTCTGTCTCTCATGCCGCCGCCCTTCCTGCCGGCTCCTGGGGCCCGCCGACTAGCGGGCCCCGCGGACAGGCCGAGCACTGTGCGACGCTTCTGATGACGCAGGCTCGGTCATGGGGTCGGGAACAAGGCAGCTGCCTGTCAGCGATCATCGCCGCCACTCCCCGTCCCAATCTGGTTTATGGCTTGTGGGGCCTCGACTAGGAGACGGCCGACTGGGAGGCCGACTCCGCAGGCCGCCTTCGCCTCTCGGCCGCCTCTTCTCTCTCATCGACAGGGGCCCGCGATCTTGGGCCGTCTGAGCAGCCGCCGTGCGGGCACAGTGCCTTGTGCACTGTGGCTGAAGTCAGGGGAGGCATGGCAATAGTGCCGCGCCTCACCGAAGATCTCCCGGTGATACGGCTCACTGTATCCATACCTACCTCCCGTGGGTTTGAGGGGATGGCCACGTCGGGGCCACACCCTGCGTCGGTCTTCGTGAAAGGTCGAGGGCCGACTCTCACAGTCGGCCCCCTGAAAGGTCGCAAGCCCGGAGTCGGCTTGCTTTGGAGTCGCCATTTGGGGATTCGGCTCCTCCGAAGGTCGCCAGCTGGGACTCGCGACCCTCGAAGGTCGCCATTTGAGACGCGTGCTGAGGGGCGCAGCTTGCCCCGATGTCTTGAAAGATCTTGGGGCCCGGGTCGGCCTACCCGTGGCCCATTACTCCGACAGTAGTCCTCGAATCGGGCGGCCAGTGGGCGCCGCCTCGTGGCTTCGGCGAGTTCAATCTTCACGGCGCCGACTCGAGACTCGGCATTGCTTTTTGGGCCGCCTCGCGGATCGGGTTACCCGAGAGCCGCCGCCGTAAGTCGTGGCGGAAGCTGGCGGCGACGGTTACGCCTCGCCATTATTGAGACGGTCCTATCGCACGGTGCCACGTGGAGGCGAGTAGTCTGCTCGCCACGCGCAGACGGACGAGCCGCCCGGTGGGGCCGCCATTACCGCGCCTCGGCTCCCGAGCGGATCCGCTGCGCCGAGGGGTTGGCATCTCACGCCGTTATCGCGCGCAATAACTTCGGGGAGTTAATCGTGGTGCCGTGGGGGGCGCAGCGATCCCCACGCCGCCCCTCGGCTTCTCGGCCCGTAGGGCTATAAGTAGGCGGGGGAGCGGGCGCACACGCACGCCTCCCTCTCCCGCCTTTCTCCTTTTTTAGTTTCGCTTTTTTCCGTAAGGCCGCGCCTCCTCCGGGTGTAGTCCCGAGTTCGGGCCGGCGGCGCGGCGGCGGGGAACTCCTTTAGCGAAGTTCCAAGACCAACTTTTACTTTGCCGGCTTTGCAGGAATACCACAATCTCCGCGCCACTGCCTTCAACCGTAACGTTGAAGAGTTGAGGAAGCGGACCGCCGATCTGACGGAAAGTCGAGGTGAGCCCATTCTTCCCTCTTATGGGCGCACAAGCGCACCAGGCTGTAGTCCCGAGATTCGGCCGATCGCTGAGCGATCGGGCCGGATCTCCCGCGACCTTCCTTCTTTCTTCTCTCATGGCGCAGCTGGCATGGGCTGTAGTCCCCGAGATTCGGCCGATCGCTGAGCAGTCGGCCGGATCTCCCCGCGACCTTCCTTCTTTCTTCTCATGGGCGCACTGGCCTTACGGGCGTAGTCCTCGAGATTCAGGCCGATCGCGAGCAACGGGCCGGATCTCCTCGCAACCTTCCTTTCTCTTCTCATGAAGCTGCTGGTGCGCCTGCTGGCTGTAGTCCTCGAGATTCGGGCGATCACTGAGCAGTCCGCCGGATCTCCTGGCGACCTTCCCATCGATGACGCTCTTGTCTTTTTTGAACTTCAGCGCCAACGCCGCCTCCAGAGCAGCTGGCGAGGCCAACACCGCCCGTCGCGCCAAGGAGGAGGAGTGCGACAAGCTCGTCCGAGAGCGCGACCTGCTGGCGACGCAGCTGGCCGAGCAGAAGGAACTGCTCCGGAAGGCGCAGGAGGACGCCAAGTCGCGGGAAGGTGCCCTCATAGCCGAGTTCGAGGTCGAGCGCTCCGCCTGGACCGACCGGGAGGCGATGCTGACCTCCGGCTACCACGAGCTTGAGGACATTGTCGACGGTAATTCTTTTTTCTCTTCTTTGGCCTTCCGACTCTGTGTTGGGCTGATTTTGGATTTTTCTGACTGTCTTTCCTTCTGTCTTGGCAGACTTCTTTCCCCGGCCACTCGCAGGCCGTTCCTTTGACCATCGAGGCGGCTCGGGAGCGGCGGCGGCGGCGGCGTGATTGCCTCCAACGCCCCCCGAACCATCGACGAGCAGCTTCTGAGCATCGGGGTTCGCCTTCGTCCTGCTCATCGTCTGCTGCGCCGTCTTCAACGCGCCGACGCCCAAGTCGTTGCTGCTCTGTGGCCGGAGGTGCCGGCTCTTCGCACCGCCAGCCGGACGGTCGACTGGCTGGAGGTCGCCGCCGATCGCTTCGAGGCTTGGAGTGGCTCCTCGGCCCGTGCCGGAGCACGCCGGGCCTTGGAGTTCGTCAAAGGGTGGTACCCTGGGCTGGACTTGGACCGCCTGGCCGTGTTCCGGTCAGAGGCCCAGGCCGAGCTGGAGGCCGTGGAAGGCGCCCTTACCGAGCGCGCGGCGGCCATCGCCGAGTACACGGACACCAGTGTCTTCGTGCCCGAGCGGACCGAAGGCGGCGAGGAGGTGCCGCCGGAGTGGTTTGGGATGCACCCAGAGTATGAGGAGGACTCGGCGGAGGTGATCGGCTCCAGCGCTGAGGAGGAGGACGAGTCGGAGGACGGAAGCGAGGAGGAGGAGCCAGAGGACGAGGCAGGCGGCCAGCCTCAGCCTGATCGCGCCTCCAGCAACGAGCCTCAGAAGGACAAGGCGACTGTCGCTGGAGGCGACCAAGCCGAGACCGCCCAGCCGACTGCCCCAACCTCCGACACCGCCGTCACCTCCGACCCTCCGGCTCCGGAGGCTGCCCCCTAGAATGCTTCGGTTTTACCTGTCTCTTTTGTTCTTTTTAAAAAAAACTTGTCAGTTTCGAACAATTCCACCCGCGGGGTGTATTCGGCCAAGGGCCTTATGTAAATATTTATCTGATTTCCGCCTTTCCTTGCTTTCGTTCCTTAGACTTTTTCCTTTGCCGCCTTCCTTTAGTTGCCGCTTTGCCGATTGGGCAGCCGCTCTGCGGACTGCCGCCGGGTCAAGTGCTTAGCTACTTTAGGGAGGCAAGTACTTAGTCGTTTAGAATATCTAAGCAAGTTGGCTAGAAACCGACAGGCCGACTATCGAAAGTCGGCTATCCTTGATGAAAATTGAGATCATGAATGATCGTCATGAGTCGGCTCGAAGGGGAGGCTGGAAGCCGGCTTGGGCTATCGTAGCTCTTAAGTCCTTAGCCGTTGCAGTGTGCTGTCGTTCTTTCCGTCCCACCTTATCGGCGATCGCTCTGCGAGCTGTGGCTTTCGGCAGGAGGCGGCTTTGAGCACGGCACATTACTTGTCTGACTTCAGGGAGCATTTCATAGCGCAAAACGGCGAGTCCCCGGGCCGACTAGTCGGACCCGGTGCCAGACAGTATGATAAAAGGAAAAAGCATTTCGGAAGCGTAATCCATATCATACAGATAATCAAAAAGGCAGTCCTCGAGCTCGTCCCGGGGGGCCTAAGGTCTTAGTACTTAATATAAAAGAGGGTAGCGCAATACATACTGCATCAACTGTAAAATCTTCGAAGAAGATTCGCATTCCACGGGCACTCTGTTTCTTTGCCGGAGTCGTCCCTCTTGCGTGCTCGAGGCTTCTGAGCGTTGATCAAATAGTAGGCGTCGTTCCCTAGCACCTTGCTGATGATGAAGGGGCCTTCCCAAGGCGCCGACAACTTGTGCTGGCCGGCTGTTCTCTGAATCAGCCGAAGCACAAGGTCGCCCTCTTGGAATGATCTTGGCTTGACCTTGCGATTGTAGTATCGGCGCAGACTCTGCTGGTAGATGCCGGACCGACTGAGTGCCAACAGTCGGCCCTCTTCCAGTAGATCGACACTGTCTTGGCGTGCTTCTTCAGCCTCCTCCTCGGTGTACATGGAGACTCGCGGAGAGTCGAACTGTATATCCATCGGAATGAAGGCTTCGGCACCGTAGACGAGGAAGAAAGGCGTGAAGCCGGTTGACTTGTTTGGGGTCGTGCGCAGACTCCAGAGGACGGCAGCAGCTTTTCCACTTCAACAGCCGCCAAGCGCTCGAGTGGTTCGACCAATCGAGGCTTGATGCCGACAGATGAGGCCGTTGGTTCGTTCCACCTGGCTGTTTACTGCGGATGGGCAACGGACGCTAAGTCGAGTCGGATGCCTGCGTCGCGCAGAAACGAGCCAAGGCGCCCTTGGCGAAGTTGGTGCCGTTGTCTGTGATGATGTTGTGCGGTATGCCATACCGTACTGTGATGTCAGCAATGAAGGTCACTGCTGTAGGCCTGTTTAATTTCTTGATGGGCTTTGCTTCCACCCACTTGGTGAACTTGTCCACTGCGACAAGCAAGTGAGTTAGGCCGCCTCGGGCCGTCTTGAAAGGTCCCCCCATGTCCAAGCCCCAAACTGCGAAGGGCCAGGCAATGGGAATGGTCTTCAGCGCGGAGGCCGGCTGAAGGGGCTTTGAACGGAACACCTGGCACCCCTTGCATTTTTTGACTAGCTCTTTAGCTTCTTCCAGGGCAGTCGGCCAAAAGAAACCGTGCGGAAAGGCTTTGGCCACGAGCGCCCTCGAAGCCGCAGGGTGGCCGCACTCACCCTGATGGATGTCTTTGAGGATCGCTTGGCCTTGTTCTGATTCTACGCAGCACTGGTGGACACCAGTAACGCTGCGCCTGACTAATTCTCTGTTGACTATGGTGTAGGCTGCTGCTCGGCGTTGTGCTTGCCGAGCCAGGGTCTCGTCTGCTGGTAACTCCTTGTTTACTAGGAACTTGAGGATGGGCTGCGCCCATGAAGGTGCTGCTATCTCTTCAACTGCTACCATAGCGACTTGGACAAGGGTGGCTGGGCTGGGAGGCGGCGGATCGGAGTTCTGCCCGCTTGTCGGATGAGGAATCTCTGGGCGATTGGGGCAGCTCCTGGCCGACCGCGCGAGTCCTCGGCCGGGCTTGAAATCCCGGGCGACCGGGCGTAGTCCCCGGGCTGAGCTCTGAAGTCCCCGAGCCGACTGGCGCAGTCCCCGGGCCAACTGCTGCTTTCTTGAGGTCGCTTGCTGGGGCCTTGGAGTCGGATCCGTCTGTCTCAGGCGGAGCCGGCACGAAGAAGGAGTCGGATTCTGGTGAAGGCTTGATAGACGGCTTGAGGAGGCACTGAAGGGCGACGCCAGAAGGTATCGCCTGGCGAGTGGAGCCGACTCGTGCCAAGGCGTCTGCTTGATCGTTGTCGTTTCTTGGCACGTGGAGGAATTCGCACCCCTCAAAATATCCACCGAGTTGTTGCACCAGAAGCGGTAGCTCGCCATGTTTGCGTCTTTGGCGCCCCACACGGATGATTGCTTGAACCACCAAGTCGGAGTCGCCATAGCATAGGACCCGCGAATGCGAGTTCTTTGGCAAGCCGGAGCCCGTGAATGAGTGCCAGATTCGGCGACGTTGTTGGAGGCGGCGGTGGATTTGCAAAGACGTATTTGAGCTTTTCGCCCTTGGGGAGGTGAGGACGACGCCCGCCCGAGGCCAGCGCATCTTGGAGCCGTCGAAGTGCAGCCGCCAATGAGTGGAGTCGGTATTGGTGGCGAATCTTGAGTCTCGGCCCGGACGAGGAAGTCGGCGGCGCCTGCGACTTGATGGCGGTGCGAGGTTGGTAGTAGATGGTGTAAGGTGCTAGATCGATAGCCCACTTGGCCACTCGGCCGGAGGCATCTCGGCTTCCAATGATCTCGGCGAGTGGAGCGGTGCAGACCACGGTGATTGGGTGCTCTTGAAAGTAGGGCTTGACTTCTTGGCGGCAAAATGCACGCCAGAACACATCTTCGATAGTGAGGGTAGTTCGCTTGGAGGTCAACAAGATTGGCCTGTAATACACCGGTCTCTGGACTGGAAGCGCCTTGCCTTCCTCCTTGCGCTCGACTACAATAACTGTGCTGACTACCCGGCTGGTGGCAGCGATGTACAAGAGCATGGGCTCTTTGGGAGTCGGAGCCGCCAACACAGGGGGAGTCGCCAGCATCTTCTTGAGTTGAAGAAATGCCTCATCTGCCTTGTGGTTCCACTCAAAAAAGGTGGTCTTCTTCATCAATTGATACAAAGGCAGAGCTTTCTCGCCCAGCCGACTGATGAATCGGCTGATTGAAGCCAAGCAGCCGGTGAACTTCTGCACATCCAGCAGTCGGCTGGGTACCTCCATTCTCTCAATGGCCTTGATCTTTACGGGGTTGCACTCTATGCCTCGTTCAGAGACTAAAAAGCCGAGGAGCTGGCCGGCTGGGACTCCGAACACGCACTTCTCGGGATTGAGCTTGATCTGGAATCGGCGCAGATTTTCAAAGGTCTCTTTGAGGTCTTCCAGCAGCGTCCCACGCTTTTCCGTCTTCACCACCACATCATCTACATAAACGTGGGCGTTTCTGCCGAGTTGCTTGAGGAGGCACTTCTGCATGCAACGCTGAAAGGTGGCGCCGGCATTCCTCAAGCCGAACGTCATTGTCAGGTAGCAGAAGGCTCCAAATGGCGTGATGAATGCGGTCTTCAGTCTGTCCGCTGGATTCAGCTTGATCTGGTGATATCCTGAGTATGCGTCTAGGAAACTCAACAGGTCGCATCCGGCTGTGGAGTCTATCACTTGATCGATCCTTGGCGAGCGAGCGGGTCCTTGAGCAGGCTTTATTGAGGCTGGTGTAGTCGATCGAGATCCACCACTGCTATTCTTCTTCAATACCAATCTCGGGTTTGCTAACCACTCCGGAAAAACACTTCCATGATGAATCCGGCTGCCAGGAGCCGGGCTATCTCTTCTCCCACAACTCTTCTCTTCTCTTCTGACAGGCGGCGCAAGGGCTGCCTGACGGGCTTCACATCCGGCCTGACGTGTAGCTTGTGCTCGGCGAATTCCGTCGGCACACAGCATGTCCTTGGGGGACCATGCGAAGATGTCCCAATTCTCACAGAGGAAATCAACGAGCTCGCCTTCCTATTTGCTGTCAAGGCCTGTGCCTATGACAAAGATACCTCTAGGTGCTCCGGGTCCAAGGGTATCTTCTTGGTTTCTTTAGCCGCTTGAATGATCATACGCTTCCGACTCCTTGGGGTCGGCGACATCTCCGCTGCTTCCCACCATCGCCACGACACGGTCAAGGAGCCGCTTCTCGGCGCGATCACCAAAGACTCGGCCAGCCGATCGCTTCTCGGCGCCAAGCGGACGACTTCTTGAAGTCGCCGCAATGGTCGAGATTCCTTGAACTCGCATCTTCATCTTGAGGTAGGCGTAATGGGGAACCGCCATGAACTTGGCCAAGGCAGGTCGGCTAAGCAGTATGCGTGGTACGGGCTCTCAAGTCTACCACCTCGAACCAGATCGCTCTTGGCGGAAGTGATCTTTGTCTCCGAAGAGGACGTCTATCGAATTTTGCCGATTGGTGAGCGGAGAGGCGGGTACAATTCCATGGAATATCAGTCGGTTGCTCTGCAGCCTGCCTTCTTGATTCAAGCTTCTCCATGGTATCCTTGTATAGGATGTTTATGCTGCTTTGCCTCCGCTTCATCGGGACCCGCGAGAAGCGGGCGGCCCGCCTATCGATGGCCAAGGTCGCACCTAGAACCAAGGCGTGGGAGCTCGGACTCGGCATCACCTCGGGTGATCTGCCCGACTCGGTGATAGGCTTCTGAGCAATGCATGAACTCAGAGCTTACATGCGCCATCGCTGACTTCTTCTTCTTTGTTGGCGCTGCTGCGCCGATCATCTCGCCACACTAGTGAACACTACGTATGCTCCGTGCTCTTCCGGGAACTCGTCTTGGGCTGCGCCGATCGGCGAGCCGCCCGGCTGCCAGGGCAGCGGCGAGGCGGCGGCCCAAGCAGCGGCGAAGGGCAAGGCCGTCTCCTTGGCGATCTGACGAGCGGTGGCACTTTCGGTGGTGTGGTTCGATGGCTTGCTACCGCTATG